>CM030180.1:20026496-20183996 GCA_017639675.1 Aplochiton taeniatus | reverse complement strand
ATAGTTAATATGATCCTGTTATCATAGTGGGGGGGGAGGGGGGGGCACGTCGTAGTTCAATACCACACACACCATCGAGGTAGATGAGCCAATACCCTGTGGTTACCCCCGGCAATGGGCAGAAGCAGTCGGGTCATGGAGGGCA
This sequence comes from Aplochiton taeniatus, assembly GCA_017639675.1. Classification (NCBI taxonomy): domain Eukaryota; kingdom Metazoa; phylum Chordata; class Actinopteri; order Galaxiiformes; family Galaxiidae; genus Aplochiton; species Aplochiton taeniatus. Next base: position 20,183,851 of record CM030180.1, on the reverse strand, counting down.
GCCTGGATCACCTGTCCTTCAAAACGCTGGAGGACTGTCCAGCATCACTTCCTGTAGTTAGAGAGAGGCGTGACATCACATGCTGAGAGGCCAGATGTACTCGGTGGGGGGGGGGGGCTATTTTTGTATTTCTGGGACAGGGCTTGGTCCACTGCTGCTGGGGGGGGGGGGGGGGGGGGGCTGGGAGAGGTGAAGGGGGGGAGACGGAGACACCTCGGTCTCTCTACCTGAAGGAAGATAGACGTCAAGGTGGCGAGTTAACACAGCCTATATGGATATATACACAGCCTATATGGATATATACACAGCCTATATGGATATATACACAGCCTATGTGGATATATACACAGCCTATATGGATATATACACAGCCTATATGGATATATACACAGCCTATATGGATATATACACTGCCTATGTGGATATATACACAGCCAATGTGGATATATACACAGCCTATATGGATATATACACAGCCTATATGGATATATACACAGCCTATATGGATATATACACAGCCTATGTGGATATATACACAGCCTATATGGATATATACACAGCCTATATGGATATATACACAGCCTATGTGGATATATACACAGCCTATGTGGATATATACACAGCCTATGTGGATATATACAGAGCCTATATGGATATATACACTGCCTATGTGGATATATACACAGCCTATATGGATATATACACAGCCTATATGGATATATACACTGCCTATATGGATATATACACAGCCTATATGGATATATACACAGCCTATGTGGATATATACACAGCCTATATGGATATATACACTGCCTATGTGGATATATACACAGCCTATATGGATATATACACTGCCTATGTGGATATATACACAGCCTATATGGATATATACACAGCCTATATGGATATATACACAGCCTATATGGATATATACACTGCCTATGTGGATATATACACAGCCTATATGGATATATACACTGCCTATATGGATATATACACAGCCTATATGGATATATACACAGCCTATATGGATATATACACTGCCTATATGGATATATACACAGCCTATATGGATATATACACAGCCTATATGGATATATACACAGCCTATATGGATATATACACAGCCTATATGGATATATACACAGCCTATGTGGATATATACACAGCCTATGTGGATATATACACAGCCTATATGGATATATACACAGCCTATGTGGATATATACACAGCCTATGTGGATATATACACAGCCTATATGGATATATACACAGCCTATATGGATATATACACAGCCTATGTGGATATATACACAGCCTATATGGATATATACACAGCCTATATGGATATATACACAGCCTATATGGATATATACACAGCCTATATGGATATATACACAGCCTATATGGATATATACACAGCCTATGTGGATATATACACAGCCTATATGGATATATACACAGCCTATGTGGATATATACACAGCCTATATGGATATATACACAGCCTATATGGATATATACACAGCCTATATGGATATATACACAGCCTATATGGATATATACACAGCCTATATGGATATATACACAGCCTATGTGGATATATACACAGCCTATATGGATATATACACAGCCTATATGGATATATACACAGCCTATGTGGATATATACACAGCCTATATGGATATATACACAGCCTATGTGGATATATACACAGCCTATATGGATATATACACAGCCTATATGGATATATACACAGCCTATGTGGATATATACACAGCCTATATGGATATATACACAGCCTATATGGATATATACACAGCCTATATGGATATATACACAGCCTATATGGATATATACACAGCCTATATGGATATATACACAGCCTATGTGGATATATACACAGCCTATATGGATATATACACAGCCTATGTGGATATATACACAGCCTATATGGATATATACACAGCCTATGTGGATATATACACAGCCTATATGGATATATACACAGCCTATATGGATATATACACAGCCTATATGGATATATACACAGCCTATGGCTCTGCTGCTAGAAGAATGCGGCCGTTACTCTCACACACACACACTTACACAGCAGGGGGCTGTGGGACTAGTTCTTAAGCCCATCCAGATGAGGTGTGTGTGTGTGTGTGTGTGTGTGTGTGTGTGTGTGTGTGTGTGTGTGTGTGTGTGTGTGTGTATGTGTGTGTATGTGTGGGAAGCTCTATGGGAACCTTAACAGACTTCAGATATGAAGCTGGGGAGAAACGTGGCCAGGACTTTCCTGGACTACTACAAACTGACCAACCCCACCAAGGAGAACAAACCTTCACACACACACAGGTAGGAACACACACGCACACACCCACACGCCCTCACACACACACCCTCACACACATACACACCAACCCTCACACACACACCCTCACACACATACACACCAACCCTCACACACACACACCCTCACACACACACACACACCCTCACACACACACCAACCCTCACGCACACACACAGGTAGGAACACACACCCTCATACACACACACACCAACCCTCACACACACACAGGCAGGAACACACACACCAACCCTCACACGCACACACACAGATATTGGGCACACAGAAGGATTCTCTTTGCAGAATGTTTCTTGTTGCTCGTCGTTGTTCAGGGGTGGTTGGTAATCTTTTTTGGTTGGTGATCTTTTTTGGTTGGTGATCTTTTTTTGTTTTTTCTGTCCTAAGCTTGGAGTTGCTTTCTCAGACAAGTCTCCATGGTAATATAAATGGGCGGAGTCAAGGGGAGCGAGAGGGCGAGAAGGAGAGAAAAGGTCATGGAGTCAGAGGGGACTCCTAGTCACCCACCTTCATCATCATCATCATCATCGTCACCAACAGGAGAAGAGGCTATCAGGGGGCCGGGCTTCGGACCCTCACCCTGGAAGAGAGCCCCGGTGGGCTGCCATCCCTCAGGAAGAAGTGCAGGAATCTTCTAGTCTCTCATAAAACCCAAGCCTGTGGCGCAATAACATGCACCTCTTTATCTATGTAAATACTGAGAACGGGTTTCCTGTCTTTAACAGTGGCCGCTGAGATTTTATTTTGTACTTTAGATTGATCGTATATTCTGTTCCGCTTTTATGTTCTCTTTATGTCAAGGGATTATAATTAGGATGTTTTTGATTGGAGTCAGAATTGTTTTTTGCTTTGCTTGTTTGACTGCCTTTGTGATTGAGTACAATAGATTATTACTCTGTGTGTGACATATATTAAGGGTCATTAAAGTTCATGCATTAGGGGCCATTAAAGGTCATGCATTAAGGCCTTCAAAGGTCATGCATTAAGGGTCATTAAAGGTCATGCATGAAGGGTCAATAAAGGTCATGCATTAGGGGTCATTAAAGGTCATACATTAGGGCCTTCAAAGGTCATACATTAGGGTAATTAAAGGTCATACATTAGGGTAATTAAAGGTCATACATTAGGGCCTTCAAAGGTCATGCATTAGGGTCATTAATGGTCATACATTAGGGCCTTCAAAAGTCATGCATTAGGGTCATTAAAGGTCATGCATGAGGTCCTTCAAAGGTCATACATTAGGGTAATTAAAGGTCATACATTAGGGCCTTCAAAGGTCATACATTAGGGTCATTAAAGGGCATACATTAGGGCCTTGTCATACATTAGGGTCATTAAAGGTCATACATTAGGACCTTCAAAGGTCATACATTAGGGTAATTAAAGGTCATACATTAGGGCCTTCAAAGGTCATGCATTAGGGTAATTAAAGGTCATGCATTAGGGTCGTTAAAGGTCATGCATCAGGGTCATTAAAGGTCATGCATTAGGGTCATTAAAGGTCATGCATTAGGGTTATTAAAGTCAGTCCCTAAGTCCCGGACCAGGATACGTGTTTATTACCAGTCCCTAAGTCCCGGACTAGAATGCGTGTTTATTGCCAGTCCCTAAGTCCCGGACCAGGATACGTGTTTATTACCAGTCCTAAGTCCTGGACCAGGATGGGTGACATGGCCTTTGTCTATTCGTCTGTTTATTTGGATGCTCTGCTGGATTCCCTACAGCTTCCACAAGTGCTCTTTGGAGGAATTTAAAGAAATTGTCAAAAGTTTTGAAACTGAGTCTTTTAATAACTGTTTATGTTGGTTAGAGGTGCTTATTTAGATTTTATTGCCCACAATTCTCTGTATCACTTTATGGTCAAAAGGCCTGTCTTGTAGCTGTTTTGGCCAGGTCTGTTAGAAATTAGATTTCAATCTCAACGGCAATACCTGGTGAAATAAAGGTTTTTAAAAATAAATAAATTATAATAATCAAATTGAAACAAATAGTCTATTATTTTGTATCTTTTTGGTGCCATCAGTCACTTGTGTTAACACGTGGCATGCGCTCTAGAGTGCACTTAGACACTGTTGGCTTTTTCTAGGGCTAGCCGCTAGCCTATCAAAACGTCAAAAATGTAGGACTTAAGTACGTGGTTTAACCGCCAAACCTTTGGTTAAATGTGCATTCCTAAACAATTTAATGATACCCATTTTCCTGAAATCTTTATTTACGCTGTGCATTTTTTATGAGCTTTAGGAACATAAAATATATATGCATCTATTTATGGCGTTTAAGTTTTGTTTGTCACATGACTTTCTACATCCTGGTTGGCTTGCAGTTAGATTGGAAACTATGACAACGTTTGAACACAGTGAGGAATGGCACCTCCGAAGACGCTGTCAGCTAAGAGTAGTCGTAAAACTCTCAGATGCACTGTGTACCTAGACATACAAGCAGTAAGTATAAGTTAAATCACCGTTACTCTGTATTGTTAACCTTAAGTAACTTAACTAGATCATCGTAAACTTACGGAAGTACTAATATGCAGGTAGGCTATGTAACGCTAGCCAACTCTGGCTAAGCTAGTATTGACGTACATGCAACAAGTCTGCACCGGCGCCGAAGGCACAATACTTTTTGAACCATTAACTTAATTACACTTTAATCTGTATATTCCGGCAAAGCATATTGTAGAAACTACTTGCAAAGGTTTATTTGACACTAAACCATACGTAGCCATAGCTTGAGGAAGGGTGGCACCAGCCAGGCATTAAGTTCCACAATCGAGCGCTACCGGGGCCATAATAGCCATAATAGCCATAGTATCTGTGTCAATAACGTTTAAGTGATGTCTAGATCACATGCCCGGGGGTAGTGCTGCCGCAGCCGGATGATGTCTACCTGAGTGTGTGTATCTTGGGCCAGTACAAAAAGACTCTGTGTCTTCCCCCGGTCTTTCCTCTCCTCTTCCATCACAAGATGGTCTTTGTCAAGGTAAGGACGACTTTGGTAGAGTTTAGCTTAAAGATATGCTTAGCTGGACAAGTAGTTCACAATTCTTGTCTCCAACTCTGAATTAATTTTGCTTTAGACAAGGACAAAAAAAGTGAGTTGAAGTAAATTAAGCTTGTGTGTAGAAACCAAGTTTATGTAAATCTAGCCTAAACAAAGATTACTTGTCCCTTGCTGTACTGCATGCCCCTACAGTAGTTGACCACGGTTAAGATCCTGTACGCTTGAGTACAACTTTGTTTTGTCCAAATATTTTACATAGACTATTGTTGTTCTTTCCATTCTAAAGGCAATTGTTCATCTTTTCTGAAGGCATGATATTAACAAATTAATGAAACGTAAGTGAAGGCCAGCTGTTTTCCAGAGTGGTTGTGCTAACAGCAGTGGTGTTGGGCTGTGCTTGATGTCTGATCAGACCTTTCCTGCTGCTGTGGACCCTGCAGATGTAGTTGAGCTGCTGCAGGGTGCGTAGTCCCCACTCTCATAGCAGACTGTCCTCTGGGAACTACACAGCGACATATTTCAATCACTCTAGTTTGGTTTAGACCAGCTGATGACACAGGTGATGTCACTTCCTGTCTGTGACTGTTGCATGTCCTCATTCTGTTCTCCTAGAAGACACCGTTACCATGGAACTGATCCAGCTGGTGCCTCCAGGTGATGGCACATGTCCCAGTTGGGACTATATCACTTATCTTTTATTAATTCGTATTTCATATAGATGCCGGCGATCATATGAAATGGTACCCAAGTCATGGTAAGAAATCAATGCAATTCTTTGTACTATTCTACACACACTGTCACGGTGCAGTGAATGTGGATACTCAATACTTTATTATAAAATGTGTCCAGGTGCATGTTGAATAATGACGCTATTCCTCCTGTGTTTCTAGGTTCTAAAGCTTTATTACAGACCCACGAATGCATAAAACAGTCTTTGATTACTCACTCTGTGTGTGTGTGTGTGTGTGTGTGTGTGTGTGTGTGTGTGTGTGTGTGTGTGTGTGTGTGTGTGTGTTCTCTCAGTGGGGGAGATCCTAGCCACAGTGGAGGATAGGACCAGAGAGTTCCTGTACCCTGAGCCCAGACTGGCGCCCAGAGCCGGGCTCTCTGAGAGGGACGCCCTCATGAAGAGATCAGCCCTCTTCCCTGTACGTCCCCCATCCCCTCTTCTCTCTCTCCTCCCTCTGTCACAACTCTCTCCTTACCCCTCTCTCCTCCTCAACGTCTGTAGATCCCTGCTCCTCTCTTCCTCTCTGTCTGTCTAACAAATAGACAACGTAATGTGTGTGTGTGTGTCTCCCTCGCTCTAGGGAATATCCCCCAAACTGGAGTTTGCCACCACAGCTGTTATTGAACAGAGTGATAGAAGAGATCACCGTCCCTTCTCACCCGTAGGTGTCCACACACACCGTACCACACACACACACACACACACACACACACCGTACCACACACACACACACACACACACATACACACACACACATACACACACACACACCGTACCACACACACACACACACACACACACACACATACACCGTACCACACACATACACACATACACCGTACCACATACACACACACACACACACACATACACCGTACCACACACACACACACATACACCGTACCACACACACACACACACACACCGTACCACACACACACACACACACCGTACCACACACACACACACACACACACACACACACACACACACCGTACCACACACACACACACACACACACACACACACACCGTACCACACACACACACACACACACACACACACACACCGTACCACACACACACACACACCGTACCACACACACATACACCGTACCACACACACACACACACACACACACTGTACCACACACACACACACACACACACACACTGTACCACACACACACATACACCGTACCACATACACACACACACATACACCATACCACATACACACACACACACACACCGTACCACATACACACCGTACCACATACACACATACACACCGTACCACATACACACATACACACCGTACCACATACACACTGTACCACACACACACACACACACACACACACCGTACCACACTTACACACCCACACACACACACATACACACACACACCATACCACACACACACACCGTACCACACACACACACACCGTACCACACTTACACACACACACATACACACACACACCATACCACACACATACACACACACCGTACCACACACACACACACACATACACCGTACCACATACACACTGTACCACACACACACACACACACATACACACACACCGTACCACACACACACACACACACCGTACCACACACACACACACACATACACCGTACCACACTTACACACACACACACACACACACACACCGTACCACACACACACACACACACACACCGTACCACACTTACACACCCACACACACACACACACACACACCATACCACACACACACACATACACACTGTACCACACACACACACACACACACCGTACCACACACACACACACACACCATACCACACACACACACACACATACACCGTACCACACTTACACACCCACACACACACACACACACCATACCACACACACACACATACACACTGTACCACACACACACACACACACACACCGTACCACACACACACACACACACATACACACCGTACCACACACACACACACACACACACACACACACACCGTTCCACACACACACACACACACACACACACACACACACACATCGTACCACGCACACACACACAGCGTTCTACACACATACAGTCTGGCATGTGTCCTTTCTTTCTTTCTTTTCATCTTTCTTTCCCCTTCCTTTCGTAATCTGTTCCCTTTGTTGTGTTTAAAATCCCTGTTGACTTTCTGAATATTTGAAACAGACTGTCTGTCTGGGTCCCTGCTAGCATGCTCTCTCTCTCTCTCTCTCTCTCTCTCTCTCTCTCTCTCTCTCTCTCTCAGGCTGACACTGAGGGGCATAGGGTTCCATCAGGGCCACTGTCATGGTTACACTGTCACTTTGTCATTGTTCTACTCCTGTATATCCCCCATCACTGCATCATGGAGAGAGAGAGGGAAAGAGGGAGGTAGAGAGAGATAGGTACAATACAGAGAGAGAGAGAGAGAGGGAAAGAGGGAGGTAGAGAGAGATAGGTACGATACAAAGAGAGAGAGAGAGGGAAAGAGGGAGGTAGAGAGAGATAGGTACGATACAGAGAGAGAGAGAGAGATAGGTTCGATACAGAGAGAGAGAGAGAGATAGGTACGATACAGAGAGAGAGAGAGAGGGAAAGAGGGAGGTAGAGAGAGATAGGTACGATACAGAGAGAGAGAGAGAGAAGGAGAGAGGGAAAGAGGGAGGTAGAGAGAGATAGGTACGATACAGAGAGAGAGAGAGAGGGAAAGAGGGAGGTAGAGAGAGATAGGTACGATACAGAGAGAGAGAGAGAGATAGGTACGATACAGAGAGAGAGAGAGAGAGAGATAGGTACGATACAGAGAGAGAGAGAGAGAGAGAGAGATAGGTACGATACAGAGAGAGAGAGAGATAGGTACGATACAGAGAGAGAGAGAGAGGGAAAGAGGGAGGTAGAGAGAGATAGGTACGATACAAAGAGAGAGAGAGAGATAGGTACGATACAGAGAGAGAGAGAGGTACGATACAGAGAGAGAGAGAGAGATAGGTACGATACAGAGAGAGAGAGAGAGGGGGAAAGAGGGAGGTAGAGAGAGATAGGTACGATACAGAGAGAGAGAGAGAGATAGGTACGATACAGAGAGAGAGAGAGAGGGAAAGAGGGAGGTAGAGAGAGATAGGTACGATACAGAGAGAGAGAGAGGGAAAGAGGGAGGTAGAGAGAGATAGGTACGATACAGAGAGAGAGAGAGAGATAGGTACGATACAGAGAGAGAGAGAGAGATAGGTACGATACAGAGAGAGAGAGAGAGATAGGTACGATACAGAGAGAGAGAGAGAGAGAGAGAGATAGGTACGATACAGAGAGAGAGAGAGAGAGAGAGAGAGAGAGAGAGATAGGTACGATACAGAGAGAGAGAGAGAGAGAGAGAGATAGGTACGATACAGAGAGAGAGAGAGAGAGAGAGAGAGAGAGATAGGTACGATACAGAGAGAGAGAGAGAGATAGGTACGATACAGAGAGAGAGAGGGAAAGAGGGAGGTAGAGAGAGATAGGTACGATACAGAGAGACAGAGAGAGAGAGATAGGTACGATACAGAGAGAGAGAGAGAGATAGGTACGATACAGAGAGAGAGAGAGAGATAGGTACGATACAGAGAGAGAGAGATAGGTACGATACAGAGAGAGAGAGAGAGATAGGTACGATACAGAGAGAGAGAGAGAGATAGGTACGATACAGAGAGAGAGAGAGAGAGATAGGTACGATACAGAGAGAGAGAGAGAGAGAGAGAGATAGGTACGATACAGAGAGAGAGAGAGAGAGAGAGAGAGAGAGATAGGTACGATACAGAGAGAGAGAGAGAGAGAGAGAGAGATAGGTACGATACAGAGAGAGAGAGAGATAGGTACGATACAGAGAGAGAGAGAGAGAGAGAGAGAGAGAGAGAGAGAGAGTGGTTATATCACCAGATGAAGGCATAGCACAAACGGGCTCCACCCACTGGTTTAGGTCACCACTGTACCACACATACACACACACACACACACCGTACCACACACACACACACACACACACACACACACACACACACCGTACCACACTTACACACACACCATACCACACACACACACCATACCACACACACACACACACCGTACCACACACACACACACCATACCACACACACACATACACACACACACACACACACATACACACCGTACCACACACACACACCATACCACACACACACATACACACACCGTACCACACACACACACACCGTACCACACACACACACCACTCATCACGGTGGTCTGTCTCTGCTCTCATCATGGTGGTCTGTCTCTCTGCTCTCATCATGGTGGTCTGTCTCTCTGCTGTCATCACGGTGGTCTGTCTCTCTGCTCTCATCACGGTGGTCTGTCTCTCTGCTCTCATCATGGGGGTCTGTCTCTCTGCTCTCATCATGGTGGTCTGTCTCTCTGCTGTCATCACGGTGGTCTGTCTCTCTGCTCTCATCACGGTGGTCTGTCTCTCTGCTCTCATCACGGTGGTCTGTCTCTCTGCTCTCATCATGGTGGTCTGTCTCTCTGCTGTCATCACGGTGGTCTGTCCCTCTGCTCTCATCATGGTGGTCTGTCTCTGCTCTCATCGTGATGGTCTGTCTGAGAGAGAAGGGAATAGAGAGAGAGAGGGAGGAAAGAGGAGAAGAGAGGGGGATGGAGAGAAAGAGAGGGGGATGGAAAGAGTGAGAGGAAGAGAGGGGGATGGAGAGAGTGAGAGAGAAAAGGGGAAGGAGAGGAAGAGAGGTGGATGAAGAGAGTGAGAGAGAGAGAAGGGGAAGGAGAGGGAGAGAGATAGTGAGAGAGAGAGAAGGGGAAGGAGAGGAAGAGAGGGGGATGAGAGAGTGAGAGAGAGAGAGAGAAGGGGAAGGAGAGGGAGAGAGATAGTGAGAGAGAGAAGGGGAAGGAAAGGAAGAGAGGTGGATGAAGAGAGTGAGAGAGAGAGAAGGGGAAGGAGAGGGAGAGAGATAGTGAGAGAGAGAGAAGGGGAAGGAGAGGAAGAGGGAGACACTGGGAGGTTAACCTGAGTGGTGTAAGAACATCACTGACACCTGCTCTGAAATGGCAACCTCAATTAGGATTGATTTATTTCCACTTCTTAAAAAATGCGTTTCCTGGATATCCTACTAATTAGCATTTAGACAATATTTGTTTTACAGCCAGCTAGCGGCTCCTTCTTATGGTATTAGTTAGATAGCCATCCGACGCCAACTCAAGACTTGACCCTTGTTAATATATCCCTGGGATTGCCTGAGGTAAGATAGACACTACATCTCAGAAAAGGTTTACCTCTCATAAAACTCATCATGAACTGGAATATGTGTGTGTGCGTGTGTGCGTGTGTGCGTGTGTGCGTGTGTGCGTGTGTAATGTTTATTCTAGTTATCTGGCAGTGTAATGGTCTCACTGGGTGACACCAGAGAAGGAATGTTAAGCTGAGGATCTCCATTTAGGAACACAGAACCACAGCACAGAGAGGATCTCCATTTAGGGACGCAGAACCATAGGACAGAGGATCTCCATTTAGGAACACAGAACCATGGGACAGAGAGGATCTCCATTTAGGAACACAGAACCACAGCACAGAGAGGATCTCCATTTAGGAACATAGAACCAGAGCACAGAGGATCTCCATTTAGGAACACAGAACCACAGCACAGAGAGGATCTCCAGTTTAGGAACACAGAACCATAGGGCAGAGAGGATCTCCATTTAGGAACACAGAACCACAGCACAGAGTATCTCCATTTAGGAACACAGAACTATAGGACAGAGAGCTACTGACCTTGTCCACCATTAGTCAGCCAACATAGCGACCATGGAGTGGCTTGTCTAGTCAAGCAGGAGCTATATATCACTATCTATAGATATATCTGTCTAGACGAAGATATATTTTGGAAACAAGCAGTCTGTTCCTAGTGATCTATGTTGACCTTCTTCTCTCTCGTCCCAGCCCTGCTGTCCCTCTATCTCTCCACCCTTGTCCCCATCCATACACAGAGGGGATTCTGTGATCTGTAGTCCTCAGAGGAGCAGGAAGCAGAAGGCGGAGTCCAGAGGCTACCAGCTGGCCACAGTGGCCTCCTGCTCACGCTCGCCCTCGCCCTACACGCAGCGCCGGATTTGCCAGCTCTCCGAGGACGCCAGACAGAGACTCAGCCAGCTCCACCTCGGCCCACACCGCTTCAGGAAGGAGACCCACCTACAGAGCCCTTTCCTGGTTGGTGCTGACTGAGTGATGACACCCTGACCCTAACCCTGACCACACCCTGATCACACCCTGACCCTAACCCTAACCCTGATCACACCCTGACCCTAACCCTAACCCTGATCACACCCTGACCCTAACCCTGATCACACCCTGACCCTGATCACACCCTGACCCTAACCCTGATCACACCCTGGCCCTAACCCTGACTCTAACCCTGATCACACCCTGACCCTAACCCTAACCATACCCTGACCCTAATCCTGACCCTAACCCTGATCACACCCTGACCCTAACCCTAATCCCACCCTGACCCTAACCCTGATCACACCCTGACCCTAACCCTAATCCCACCCTGGCCCTAACCCTGACTCTAACCCTGATCACACCCTGACCCTAACCCTAACCCTGATCATACCCTGACCCTAACCCTGATCACACCCTGACCCTAACCCTGATCACACCCTGGCCCTAAACCTGATCACACCACTTCTATAGAGTTTATAGGTGTGTGTGTGTGTGTGTGTGTGTGCGTGTGTGCGTGTGTGTGTGCGTGTGTGCGTGTGTGCGTGTGTGTGTGTGTGTGTGTGTGTGTGTGTGTGTGAGTGAGTGTGTGTGCGCACTGAGGATCATTATTAAATAGAGGTTCTATAGAGTGTATAGATATGTGTGTGTGCACTGAGGATCATTATTAAATAGAGGTTCTATAGAGTTTATAGGTGTGTGTGTGTGTGTGTGTGTGTGTGTGTGTGTGTGTGTGTGTGTGTGTGTGTACACAGAGAATCATTCTTAGTTCTAGAATAGATGTGTGTGTTGGTGTGTGTCTCCAGGTGCCTCAGTCTCTCAGTACCTCAATGTTGGATTCACCTCCTCAGTCTTTCTCCTGTTCCTCCACCCACACACACACAGGTAACACATCACACACACACACACACACACACACACACAGGTAACAAACACACACACACACACACACACACACACACACACACACACACACACACAGGTAACACACACACGCACGCACACATGTAACATACACACATGTAATACACACAAAGGTAACACACACACACAGGTAACAAACACACACCCATACACACGTAACACACACACACACACGTAACACACACACACACAGAGGTAACACACACACACAGGTAACACACACACACGCACAGACGTAACATACACACAGGTAACACACACACCGGTAACACAGGTAATATGCACACACAGGCAACAGGCACACACACAAACAGGTAACACACACAGAGATAACACGCACACACACAGGCAGTGTGCACCCACACAGAAAGGTGCTATTGAAGGCTTTATTGGTTGTTCCTCTCCACAGATGCCTCCCTCCTGGGTAGCTACAGACCACAGATGACCAGGGTGAGTCACAACCATCCATCAGAACATTCTTCTCTGGGTCACAGTGATGTAGTCCAGGGTTAGGGTTACATTGATGTAGTCCAGGGTTAGGGTTACAGTGATGTAGTCCATGGTTAGAGTCACAGGGATGTAGTCCAGGCTTAGGGTCACAGTGTTTTAGTCCAGGGTTAGGGTTACAGTGCTGTAGTCCAGGGTTAGGGTTACATTGATGTAGTCCAGGGTTAGGGTTACAGTGATGTAGTCCATGGTTAGAGTCACAGGGATGTAGTCCAGGCTTAGGGTCACAGTGTTTTAGTCCAGGGTTAGGGTTACAGTGCTGTAGTCCAGGGTTAGGGTCACAGTGATGTAGTCCAGGGTTAGGTTCACAGTGTTTTAGTCCAGGGTTAGGGTTACAGTACTGTAGTCCAGGGTTAGGGTCACAGTGTTGTAGTCCAGGGTTAGGGTTACAGTGCTGTAGTCCAGGGTTAGGGTTACAGTGCTGTAGTCCAGAGTTAGGGTTACAGTGCTGTGGTCCAGGGTTAGGGTTACAGTGATGTAGTCCAGGGTTAGGGTTACAGTGTTGTAGTCCAGGGTTAGGGTTACAGTGATATAGTCCAGGGTTAGGGTTACAGTGTTGCAGTCCAGGGTTAGGGTTACAGTGCTGTAGTCCAGGGTTATGGCCACAGTGTTGTAGTCCAGGGTTAGGGTTACAGTGCTGTAGTCCAGGGTTAGGGTCACAGTGTTGTAGTCCAGGGTTAGGGTTACAGTGCTGTAGTCCAGCTTTAGGGTCACAGTGTTGTAGTCCAGGGTTAGGGTTACAGTGCTGTAGTCTAAGGTTAGGGTTACAGTGTTGTAGTCCAGGGTTAGGGTTACAGTGCTGTAGTCCGGGGTTAGGGTTAGGGTTACAGTTCTGTAGTCCAGGGTTAGGGTCATAGTGTTGTAGTCCAGGGTTGGGGTTAGGGTTAGAGTTTGTACTTTGACTCAGGTTAGTCAGTTTAGTTTAGTGGAGTAATATTTAGCACGGGTATCTGTACTTTCTCTCAAGTACAAGATTTGTGTACTTTGTCCACCACTGATATATTGTATTACTGTATCCGCTACTGATGGAGCATCACATTTGAACAAATAACAATAGATTACCAACACTGTATATCCTGTGTGTGTGTATATATATATATATATATATATATATATATATATATATATATATATTAGGGCTGTCAAAGTTAACATGTTAACGCTCTTTGTTGTAACACGACTGTGAGTCGGATGGCAACTTGCAAGCAATATACACATTTTAATGGCAAGTTCCTCTATAAAGCCCTGCCAGGTGGGTAAGTTGATTAGATTCTTTACTGAAGTAGCTTAATGGAAAATGTTGCTGACAATGAGTCTGTATTTTTAAGTGCATTGTTTCTTGGGTTTGAGTTTGCCATTAATTTGAGCACATTGGTATATGATTGAACTGTGTGGGTCTCTGATTGTTCCAGTCCGTAGTTTTGTGCTAATGCTTAAAAAAAGGTTGGACACACTACATTGTGTGAGATACTTACTTAGTCATATCACTAAGTAATGTCAAATTTAGCAGCACTGAGTTTGCCATGTTAGGATTTTAGCATATTTTTTATGCTAAATGCAGTACCTGTGAGGGTGTCTGGACAATATTTGTTTTGTGTTGTTAAATGATTTCCAATAATAAATACACTTGCAGAAAGCAACCATATGTTGTCCACTCTCATGTTAAGAGTATGACAATTTCCAAAAATGTCCCTTTATGGTAAATTTTGAACAGATAAAAAATTTGATTAGTTTCATGAGTGTCCATAGTTAATCGCAGATTAATTGCACAATTATTCATCTGATAAAATCGGGAAAAGTTGCAAGTTTTCGATACTCTTATCAACATGTGAGTGGACAAAATACGGTTGCTTTATGCAAATTTAAGTATTATTGGAAATCAAACAAACATCGTCCAGACAGTCTCACAGGTACTGCATTTAGCATAAAAAATCTTCTCAAATCATAACATGGCAAACTCAAGCCTGCAAAATTTGACATTACTTAGTAACATGACTAAGTAAGTATCTCACACAATGTAGTGTGTCCAACCTTTTTTTAAGCATTAGCACAAAACTGAAACAATCCAGGGACTCACACAGGTCAAGCATTTACCAATATGGTCAAATCACAACTAATGGCAAACTCAGGTCAGCAAAATTTTCCAATACTTCAGTAGACTATAGATCAAAGATATCACTCAATACTCAAGATAACTCTATTGAGATCACACTAGCAAGCCTGGGCTAATACCAAGCGAGATGTTTCAGGGCTAACAGGGCTGTATGCATTAGCTGTGTGCTTTGCTAGCTAGATGTAACCCAGTGGGAACTGAATTCACATAGCCAGTAACTTCAGATAACTTTGGTCTTGTCGACAGACCAATCGGGCAGGGTTTTGTTGCGGACTTCAAATGTATCCCTTGCTTGCTAGTTGCCATCCATTCACGACTGCGTAAACACGCGTTCAAAATGCGTAGTGCTAAAATGAATTCACGTAGCGCGTTACTATCACGTTAACTTTGACAGCCCTAAAAACAACTCCAAGTCTGAGTCATCACTTTACAAGTTCAAGTTAAGTCACAAGTCACGAAAACTCGAGTACTACAGCACTGCTGTGTCATGCGGACCCTTGGTGCCCCCTGCCAGGCAGGATCAGCTTCTGTGAGGACTCGGTCCTGTCCGGTGAGGTCGTGTAGATGGGGAGAGGTTGGGATCAGCACTCCACTGAGAGGCTCAACATCAGCGCAGCCTGTCCCTGCGTTTGGGACCAGGAGCCCCCTAGTGTTGGCCCGCTCCTCCCTCAAAGACAGGTACAGTCACCCGACAGCACAGTACACTAGTACAATATATTAGTACAATACACTAGCACAGTACTACAATACATTAGTACAATACATTAGTACAATATATTAGTACAATACACTAGCACAGTACTACAATACATTAGTACAATACATTAGTACAATACACTAGCACAGTACTACAGTACATTAGTACAATACATTACTCCAATACACTAGCACAGTACTTCAGTACATTAGTACAATACACTAGCACAGTACTACAGTACATTAGTGAACTACTGGTCCTGGTCCAGACTTTGGGGATGTTCTCCTGGTCTTAAGGGGATGTTCTCCTGGTCCTAAGGGGATGTTCTCCTGGTCTTAAGGGGATGTTCTCCTGGTCTTAAGGGGATGTTCTCCTGGTCTTAAGGGGATGTTCTCCTGGCCTTAAGGGGATGTTCTCCTGGTCTTAAGGGGATGTTCTCCTGGTCTTAAGGGGATGTTCCTCTGGTCTTAAGGGGATGTTCTCCTGGTTGTAAGAGGGGATGTTCTCCTGGTCTTTCTAAGGGGATGTTCTCCTGGTCTTAAGGGGATGTTCTCCTGGTCTTAAGGGGATGTTCTCCTGGTCTTACGGGGATGTTCTCCTAGTCTTAAGAGGGGATGTTCTCCTGGTCTTTCCAAGGGGATGTTCTCCTGGTCTTTCCAAGGGGATGCTCACCTGGTCTTTCCAAGGGGATGTTCTCCTGGTCTTAAGGGGATGTTCTCCTGGTCTTAAGGGGATGTTCTCCTGGTCTTAAGGGGATGTTCTCCTGGTCTTAAGGGGATGTTCTCCTGGTCTTAAGGGGATGTTCTCCTAGTCTTAAGGGGATGTTCTCCTGGTCTTAAGAGGGGATGCTCTCCTGGTCTTTCTAAGGGGATGTTCTCCTGGTCTTTCCAAGGGGATGTTCTCCTGGTCTTTCTAAGGGGATGTTCTCCTGGTCTTAAGAGGATGTTCTCCTGGTCTTTCTAAGGGGATGTTCTCCTGGTCTTAAGAGGATGTTCTCCTGGTCTTAAGAGGGTGTTCTCCTGTTCTTTCTAAGGTGATGTTCTCCTGGTCTTAAGGGGATGTTCTCCTGGTCTTTCTAAGGGGATGTTCTCCTGGTCTTTCTAAGGGGATGTTCTCTTGGCCTTCTAAGGGGATGTTCTCCTGGTCTTTCCAAGGGGATGTTCCCCTGGTCTTTCCAAGGGGATGTTCCCCTGGTCTTTCCAAGGGGATGTTCCCCTGGTCTTTCCAAGGGGATGTTCCCCTGGTCTTTCCAAGGGGATGTTCCCCTGGTCTTTCCAAGGGGATGTTCCCCTGTTCTTTCTAAGGGGATGTTCCCCTGTTCTTTCTAAAGGGATGTTCCCCTGTTCTTTCTAAGGGGATGTTCCCCTGTTCTTTCTAAGGGGATGTTCTCCTGGTCTTAAGGTGATGTTCCCCTGGTCTTTCTAAGGGGATGTTCTCCTGGTCTTAAGGGGATGTTCTCCTGGTCTTTCTAAGGGGATGTTCTCCTGGTCTGAAGGGGATGTTCTCCTTGTCTGAAGGGGATGTTCTCCTGTTCTTTCTAAGGGGATGTTCTCCTGGTCTGAAGGGGATGTTCTCCTGGTCTTTCTAAGGGGATGTTCTCCTGGTCTTTCTAAGGGGATGTTCTCTTGGCCTTCTAAGGGGATGTTCTCCTGGTCTTTCCAAGGGGATGTTCCCCTGGTCTTTCCAAGGGGATGTTCCCCTGGTCTTTCCAAGGGGATGTTCCCCTGGTCTTTCCAAGGGGATGTTCCCCTGGTCTTTCCAAGGGGATGTTCCCCTGGTCTTTCCAAGGGGATGTTCCCCTGTTCTTTCTAAAGGGATGTTCCCCTGTTCTTTCTAAGGGGATGTTCCCCTGTTCTTTCTAAGGGGATGTTCTCCTGGTCTTAAGGTGATGTTCCCCTGGTCTTTCTAAGGGGATGTTCTCCTGGTCTTAAGGGGATGTTCTCCTGGTCTTTCTAAGGGGATGTTCTCCTGGTCTGAAGGGGATGTTCTCCTGGTCTGAAGGGGATGTTCTCCTGTTCTTTCTAAGGGGATGTTCTCCTGGTCTGAAGGGGATGTTCTCCTGGTCTGAAGGGGATGTTCTCCTGGTCTTTCTAAGGGGATGTTCTCCTTACCCAATACCCCCAGGGAAATTGGGCTCTGCATGTTGGAACACAAGATGTTTTTGAGCTTGAGGCACAGAGGTAGAAAAGCTCAGAATGTGTTTTCAATTATATAATGTCAATATTCATTGTGAATGTCAATGGAAATATTTTTCCCAATTAACTGGAGGCAAGCCAGCAAAACATGTTCTGTGTGTGTGTGTGTGTGTGTGTGTGTGTGTGTGTGTGTGTGTGTGTGTGTGTGTGTGTGTGTGTGTGTGTGTGTGTGTAACCATCTATTAATGAACCAATGATAACCATCTATTAATTAACCAATGACAACCATCTATTAATGACCCATGACACAGCCGTAAGAGGACAGGCTCCATCCAGACTCTGCTCCCTGTTTTCTACTGTTCCATTTCTAATGGAAGGGTCTCATAGACTCTACTGTACCATCTCTAATGGAAGGGTCTCATAGACTCTACTGTTCCATCTCTAATGGAAGGGTCTCATAGATTCTAAGCTCTGTTCATTACCACACTGCTGCTCTGAGTCCTCTGAGTCTTGCTATGTTTTTAAGGTGATAATATGCTGATTTTATTACATATTACTAATTAAGATTTCTAGTTTGGTCCTTAGTTCTCCGAGACATACTCAAAGTGTGTGCAAACTTTAAGATACTCCTCTTCAGCACCAAAGATAATTAGCTCAGATTTTTCTTTATTTAACTGAAGAAAATGTGATGTGATATGGTTGTGTAGAGGGTGTTATGTGATTGGTTGGTTGTGTAGAGGGTGTGATGTTATTGGTTGGTTGTACAGAGAGTGCGATGTGATTGGTTTGTTGTGTAAAGGGTGGGATGTGATTGGTTGGTTGTTTAGAGGGTGTGATGTGCTTGGTTGGTTGTGCAAAGGGTGGGATGTGATTGGTTGGTTGTGTAGGGGGTTGGATGTGATTGGTTGGTTGCTGTGTCCCAGGTTCCAGGACAGTGTACCTGGGCCGTCCAGCTGGCAGAACATCCACAGCCGGGTCCAGAGGATCCTGCAGACCCACGGGACCAGGCAGAGAGCGGACATGGTGAGGAAATACATTAGTCTCCAAGGGAGAAGGATTTATTAAGACCAGAGCAGACTTTTATAACGTAGCTCCCTGCAGCTAAAACAAAGGTGTGTGTGTGTGTGTGTGTGTGTGTGTGTGTGTGTGTGTGTGTGTGTGTGTGTGTGTGTGTGTGTGTGTGAGGAGGAGGCCTCAGATCCCTGCTGCTGTGAAGACCCTCTCTGGGACACACAGCTCCTCCAGGACAGGTAACACCACGGCTGCCTGCCACACCTCTCACCTCCACCTGGTGTCACCGCTCTGTCTGTCTATCAGACCTGTCTCTGACCTGTCTGTGTTCTCACCTGTCTCTGTCTGTCTATCAGACCTGTCTCTGACCTGTCTGTGTCCTCACCTGTCTCTGTCTGTCTATCAGACCTGTCTCTGACCTGTCTGTGTTCTCACCTGTCTCTGTCTGTCTATCAGACCTGTCTCTGACCTGTCTGTGTCCTCACCTGTCTCTTTCTGTCTATCAGACCTGGCTCTGACCTGTCTGTGTTCTCACCTGTCTCTGTCTGTCTATCAGACCTGTCTCTGACCTGTCTGTGTCCTCACCTGTCTCTGTCTGTCTGTCTATCAGACCTGTCTCTGACCTGTCTGTGTCCTCACCTGTCTCTGTCTGTCTATCAGACCTGTCTCTGACCTGTCTGTGTCCTCACCTGTCTGTCTGTCTATCAGACCTGTCTCTGACCTGTCTGTGTGCTGACCTGTCTCTCTCTGACCTGTCTGTCCATCTGACCTGTCCCTCTCTGACCTGTCTGTGTCCTCACCTGTCTGTCTCTGACCTGTCTGCAGTCCATCAGGTGATCCATGTGTCTCCCTGGATGAGGGAGCGTTGTGGAGCAGACCGTCTGTCAGCCGCGGAGGGAAGCCTCACAGAGCGCTGTTTGAGGATAGCCTGAGAAACATCTACTGCAGCATGTACAAGAGGGCTTCTAGCACCTCCTGACAGGAACACACCCTGCTGTAAACCTAACACACACACAGAGGACTGCATTTATTAACATATCAATGGACAAACTGTAAGAACAAGCTATTTGCTACAGTGGTTAATATTATAAATATTATTCCTTTTACCATGTTTGAAGATACCCTGAAGACAGATTAAACATACTTGAACACATTCTTTCACACAGTTTTAATTTTTATTTAGATCAACATTTATGAATTTTATGAAGGATCTGATTTATTTATTAAACGTCCTCGGAGCCTTTTCATTCAGCAATGGGATTTTAATACTTTAATTAGCTTACCGGTTGATGGGTAGGCAGTTAATGTTATTAGTATTATTATTATTATTGTACTATGATTTGATATGGGGAAAGTCTGCTTTTAAATATATCTGCAGACGTCTATAAAAGATTACAAGCTGTTGTGCTTGAGCTCTGCTGCCATCTTGTGGAATATATTGGTACTGCTGTGCCGACCAAACACCTCAGAAACCTCAGAGCCCCAGGGTGACCCCCGACTTGTTATGTGGGGATCATGACCATCTGTTTTAAAGGAATGCATGTGTGCTGCAGAAATATGTTGACATTGTATTTGTTATATGTACTCTAGTCATTTGAACATGTTTTAATTATTTCGTGGAGGGGTAATTTCCACGACAACACTCACTAGGTCTTGATACAACTAACGGGTTTCTGTAAATGATCCCAGACTGCTGTGACTCCTCCTCCTCATCCTCCTCCATCTCTCCAGACTAACACTGCTGTGACTCCTCCTCCTCATCCTCCTCCATCTCTCCAGACTAACACTGCTGTGACTCCTCCTCCTCCTCCTCCTCCATCTCTCCAGACTAACACTGCTGTGACTCCTCCTCCTCATCCTCCTCCATCTCTCCAGACTAACACTGCTGTGACTCTCTCTCCCTCCTCCTCCTCCATCTCTCCAAACTAACACTGCTGTGACACTCTCTCCCTCCTCCTCCTCCATCTCTCCAAACTAACACTGCTGTGACTCTCTCTCCCTCCTCCTCCTCCATCTCTCCAAACTAACACTGCTGTGACTCTCTCTCCCTCCTCCTCCTCCTCCTCCATCTCTCCAAACTAACACTGCTGTGACACTCTCTCCCTCCTCCTCCTCCTCCTCCATCTCGCCAAACTAACACTGCTGTGACTCTCTCTCCCTCTTCCTCCTCCTCCTCCATCTCTCCAGACTAACACTAATCCTGCTCCTCCATCTCTCCAGACCAACACTGCTGTGACTCCTCCTTCTCCTCCATCTCTCCAGACAGACTCTCTCTCCCTCCTTCTCCTCCATCTCTCCAGACTAACACTGCTCCTCCTCCTCCTCCTCCATCTCTCCAGACCAACACTGCTGTGACTCTCTCCCTCCTCCTCCTCCACCTCCACCTCCTCTCCAGACTAACACTGCTGTGACTCCTCCTTATCCTCCATCTCTCCAAACTAACACTACTGTGACTCCTCCTCCTCCACCTCCTCTCCAGACTAACACTGCTGTGACTCCTCCACTGGCTAAGACTTGTAGGTGTTGGCAGTACATCTCAGGTTGCCCTAACAAGCTAATTCTTGTGGATTTCATTCCCCCAAATTCTTTCCACGTAATTTTCCTCAGCTCTACACTTTCTCAATTCGTCCATCGCCCCCAGTTTAGCCAAGTCCAAATCGTCCTTGTCTATGCCGTTCTCGTCCTACTATTTCCAGATGTTGAAGGGCTGCTTTTGCCTGCCTTCTTTTGGATCCCATTTCAGTCCTGACGGTGTTGTAGGTACTCCTGTTCTCACTACGCCATCTCGGGATTCTGTAAGTGTCATTTCTCATCTAGATTTAGCGCACTTCAATTCTTCTGTAAGCCCGGTAAGCAGCAGCTCCAGAGCACCTTTCCTATAGAGAGCCAGGCTACTAAGACATTGTGGCACCCCTAACCATTTTCTAGCATCAAATCTAGACCCTGCATGGTTGTGTTAAGGCTAGTGACCCTGCATGGTTGTGTTAAGGCTAGTGACACTGCATGGTTGTGTTAAGGCTAGTGACCCTGCATGGTTGTGTTAAGGCTAGTGACCCTGCATGGTTGTGTTAAGGCTAGTGAACCTGCATGGTTGTGTTAAGGCTAGTGAACCTGCATGGTTGTGTTAAGTGACCCTGCATGGTTATAAGGTCAGTTATAAGGTGTTATGATGTTAGAATGTGCGGTTTATTTTTGGGTGTTAGAATACTGAATTCTTTTATAATTGTATTTCTTTGAACTGTAACTCTTTTATTATTATTGTTGCTTCACTTCATTTATATTAATGTGTTCCTTGCAGTGTGCCTGTCTGTCTCATGTAAAGCACTTTGAAATGAATGTGTAAGAATGGTGCTCTACCTTAGCCTTGCCTTGTGCCAATGGTTTCCAGGAAAAAGCAGCCGTGGAACCAGCTGTTCAGCCAGCTCACCTCAGAGTGATCAAACATTGCAGACATCGTCCCTGAGCACACCTGTCCTGATAGGCTTATTCCCACGCCCCCCCCCCCCCCTTCCAGGCTATTTAAAGGGCCTGCTGCTGCTTAGCGTGGTACAGACTGCTGTCATAATGATGCTAGCTTCACTTCTACTGAGCGCAGTGTGCTTCCAGGCCCTTAACGCGCTCTGCCCAGAGCCCTCTGCCCTCAAAGACCTGGAGGGCCAGAAGCTCTGTGCCCGCATGTTTGAGGACAGCAGCTACTACTACGACCAGAGCTGTGGAGGCCAGCACCTTGACAGCTACCCTGGAGAAGACATTCCCATCATCCCCTTCCGCTGGAACAACCGCATCTCTTCCTTGGTGGTGGCGAGAGGATGCTCCCTGACCGTGTGGTCCAGGACAAAGAAGAACGGCAAGAAACGCAAGTTCTCCGCTGGGATCCAGTACCACCTGAAGGAGGTGACCCAGGGGCTGTTTGGGGACTGGAACGACGACATCTCTGGCTACTACTGTGTCTGCTAGCGAGGCTGCAATCCCCTCATGTGCCTGAAGATGGCGCCGATGGCCTGTGAAACACCGACACAAGCCAAGAGAAAGGAAAGAAGTGCTGCTCACTCAATAATCACAGTGGAGAAATGGCTAATAAATGATTTTCAGATCTATTTCACCTCAACTAGTATTTCTTTTCATGTAAGCGGTATGAGTTTGTTGTGTGACTTAAGTCAGCATGAAATTCATATTCAAGCTACAACACACATTTTTAGTTACTACAAAGTCTTCAGTGAAACACATGTTGAAGGTTAAGGGTTAAGGTTTTATATCTTTAATTAAACACATGTTGAAGGTTAACGGTTAGGGTTAGGGTTAGGGTTTTATATCTTTAATTAAACACGTTTAATTAAACACATGTTGAAAGTTAAGGGTTAGGGTTTTATATCTTTAATAAAACACGTGTGTCATTAGCTAATACGGAACCCCTCAGAAACACAAACACACCGTGTTATGTGGAGCTGTGGTCTCCACGGTAACAACTCTCACCAGTGGACTGCAAGACTTGACGGTGTGAAGCCTGTTCCAATCAGAGCTCAGCATTTGGTCCACCATTTTATCCCCCATGTTGGAATGGCGTATCTTATACCACTGTTTTTCTGAAGCTAGATATTTTATCCTGTTATTTGTCCCTGCCAATGGTCTGCTTGTCTTTTCCCAGTCCAATCAATGGCAAGACAGTAGGCCTTACTTGCCAATCATGTTGTCCAATGAGAGTGGAGATCCCTGCTTTGCACCTTGAAGAGGGCAAAGTGTCATATTCCTACTGGTTACAAGTTACATGGATAATGGATAGATGATTACAAAGCATCATCAATACAGTATGTCATCTTAATAATAATACATTAGTATACCATCTAAGTAACTAACATAATAAATACAGTATGTCATCTAAATAATAATACATTAGTATACCATCTAAGTTATTAACATAAATACAGTATGTCATCTAAATAATAATACATTAGTATACCATCTAAGTTATTAACATAAATACAGTATGTCATCTAAATAATAATACATTAGTATACCATCTAAGTTATTAACCTCATAAATAAAGTAATCAAAATGATAAATACATTGGAATAAGATATAAGATATTAACATAATAAATACAGTATAATCCTCTATGGGATGGGACACATACACACACAATGTCCTAAGCAGAGTCACAGGTCAGCACACACACACAGAATGTCCTACGCAGAGTCACAGGTCAGCACACACACACACAATGTCCTACGCAGAGTCACAGGTCAGCACACACATACACACAATGTCCTACGCAGAGTCACAGGTCAGCACACACACACACACACACACACAATGTCCTACGCAGAGTCACAGGTCAGCACACACACGCACAATGTCCTACGCAGAGTCACAGGTCAGCACACACACACACACACACACAGAATGTCCTACGCAGTCACAGGTCAGCACACACACACACACACATACACACAATGTCCTACGCAGAGTCACAGGTCAGCACACACACACACACACACACACTGTCCTACAAAGAGTCACAGGTCAGTACACACACACACACACTGTCCTACAAAGAGTCACAGGTCAGTACACACACACACACTGTCCTACGCAGAGTCACAGGTCAACGCACACACACACACACTGTCCTACACAGAGTCACAGGTCAGCACACACACACACACACACTGTCCTACACAGAGTCACAGGTCAGCACAGACACACTCTTTGTGTTAGGGGGGCTAGCCTACACACACACACGATGAGGTAGGGGGGCTAACCTGGACGCATTTACACACGCACACACTCACACAATTAGGTAGGGAGGCTAGCCTGGACACACACACACCCACACATATGCATTTATGTTGGGAGGTGTCGCAGATTTTTTATGTCTCCGCACTCCAGTGAGATCGAAATAATTAAATACTTTGAGAAATAACGTCCGTTTGCTTTTAGTGGTTTTAATGGAGATGAGTAAAAAGGTAACAGAGTTGATATACAATACATCAACTACAAAGTAACAAAATAAAACTGATCAGATAAAAAGAAAACCCTAACTGCAGTCTAAAGTCATACAAAAATTAGGACGTATAACTGGTGCGCACAAAATCACAATACCCCCTAACGTCCCTTATATACACGCTTCCTTAGGAATGTTGATTTAGTGCAATTGCAGTCAGCATCTCCTGTCTTTCGGACCTTCCTAGATCAGAGTTTATTGCACAGGGCAATAAATAATGCCATCTGGCTGACCGGTCCTCAAGTCTGACATCTTATCTTACCTAAACAGGGAGAATACACAAACCTATAAGTCACTAAGTCACTTGTGATGACTGTTAGGTGAAAAGATTAGCCCCAAGGGTTCAACCTAACTAGCAAAGGGGAACTTTATTTGAACTCATAGGAAAAACACAGAGTAACATTCATAGTAAAGGCTAAATTAAATTTTTCCCATCACAGAGGCTAGCCTGGACACACACACACACACACACACACACACAGACACAGCCACCCTGGCACACTGACACACTCAGCTCTGTCTAACCCCCTGAAACAAGCACCCCCCTTCTCACCACGTTGCCTGGCACATGCTGGGGGAGGGATGGTATGATGTGGGTAAGTGTGTGGGGGAATCTGTGGGGAGTGTGTGTCTATAGATGAATGTGTGTGTAGAATACGTGTGTATGTAGCGAGTGTGTGTGTATGTGTGTGTGTGTGTGTGTCCAGCTGGCAGTGCCTCAGAGTCCCTGGGGCTCGGTCATCGGAGACAACATAGAGCTGCATAGCCCTCGGATTGGCTGGAGCAGCTGCACCCACAGCACCAGGACCTACAGGTGACTAGACGAGGATTTGTACACACACAATCCACACTACACACACACTCCATACTACACACACACACTCCATACTACACACACACACACACACTCCACACTACACACACACACATTACACACTACACACACACACACCCTACACACACACTGCACACTCCACACACACACACGCACACACTACACACACACACACACACACTCCACACTACACACACACACACACACCCTACACCCCCCCCCCCCACACACACACACACACACACGCACACACACACACACACACTACACACACACACACACACACACACACACACACACACACTACACACACACAATACACGCGCACACACACAATACACGCACACACACACACACACACACTCCACACTACACACTACACACACACACACACACACTACACACACACAATACAGGCGCACACACACTCTCCACACTACACACACACGGACACACACACACATACACACACCCTCCACAATACACTACACACATACATACACTCTCTGCACACTACACACACACACACACACACACACACACACTCTCTCGCTACTCTACACACACACGCAGACACTCTCTCTACACTACACACACACATACATACACCTTGCTGTAGCTACATGGTTGTTAGCTGTGAGAAGCTTGCTGTAGCTCCATGGTTGTTAGCTGTGAGAGGCTTGCTGTAGCTCCATGGTTGTTAGCTGTGAGGGCCTTGCTGTATCTACATGGTTGTTAGCTGTGAGAGGCTTGCTGTAGCTTCATGGTTGTTAGCTGTGAGAGGCTTGCTGTAGCTACATGGTTGTTAGCTGTGAGGGCCTTGCTGTAGCTACATGGTTGTTAGCTGTGAGGGCCTTGCTGCAGCTACATGGTTGTTAGCTGTGAGAGGCTTGTTGTAGCTTGGTGTAAGAAGCGTGAAAGCTCAAAGCTCCGTTAACTAGATGCGCAGGAAGTGAGCAACCACACTCCTAACCCTCACCCTGGACACACACACACACACACACAACCCCCTAACCCTAACCCTAGACACACACACACCCCTCACCCTAACTCTAGACACACACACAATCACACACACACACACACACACACACACACGCACACACACACACACACCTAACCCTAACCCTAACCCTAGACATACACACACACACACACACACACACACACACACACACACCTGACCCTAACCCTGGACACACACACCCCTAACCCAAACCTTGGACACACACACACCCCTAACCCTAAGCCTAGACACACACACACCCCTAACCCTAACCCTGGACACACACACACACACCCCTAACCCTAGACACACACACACACACACACACACACCCGACCCTAACCCTGGACACACACCCCTAACCCAAACCTTGGACACACACACACCCCTAACCCTAACCCTAGACACACACACACCCCTAACCCTAACCCTGGACACACACACCCGCAACCCAAACCCTGGACACACACACACCCCTAACCCTAACCCTAGACACACACACACCCCTAACCCTAACCCTGGACACACACACCCCTAACCATAACCCATGACACACACACACCCCTAACCCTAACCCTAGACACACACACCCCTAACCCTAACCCTGGACACACACAAGAGAGAGTGACCACCATGATGAGAGCAGAGAGACAGACCACCACGATGAGAGCAGAGACAGACCACCATGATGAGAGCAGAGAGACAGACCACCATGATGAGAGCAGAGAGACAGACCCCCATGATGAGAGCAGAGAGACAGACCACCATGATGAGAGCAGAGAGACAGACCACCATGATGAGAGCAGAGACAGACCACCATGATGAGAGCAGAGAGACAGACCCCCATGATGAGAGCAGAGAGATAGACACCCATGATGAGAGCAGAGAGACAGACCACCATGATGAGAGCAGAGAGACAGACCACCATGATGAGAGCAGAGACAGACCACCATGATGAGAGCAGAGAGACAGACCACCATGATGAGAGCAGAGAGACAGACCACCATTATGAGAGCAGAGAGACAGACCACCATGATGAGAGCAGAGACAGACCACCGTGATAAGAGCAGAGAGACAAACCACCGTGATGAGAGCAGAGAGACAGACCACCATGATGAGAGCAGAGAGACAGACCACCATGATGAGACCTGTTGACGGACAGGTCTATGAGCCTATCAGAATCCAACCTGTTTAACCGTTCTTTAACCAGGTGAGTCTAACTGACAACGAGTTCTCTTTGCAGTGGTGACCTAAACCAGTGGGTGGAGCCTGTTGGTGTTATGCCTTCATCTGGTCATATAACCACTGTCTATCTCTCTCTCTGTATTGTACCTATCTCTCTCTACCTCCCTCTCTCCCTCTCTCCCTCTCTCTCTCTCTCTCTCTCTCTCTCTCTCTCTCTACAGTCCAATTTCCAGAACGTGAAGACCAGGTGGCTCAGTGGCTGGTTGGCGTCGAAGCCGAAGGACTTACCAGAGGATCCGCCTGAAGACTCAGACTGAGCCTGTATGGTAAAGAGCAGGGTGCTTGTCGTGGTACGGTAAGGAGCAGAAGCCAGTGGGTTTGCCACTATTTTTCGTTTAAATTCTGATTAACTTTTGCTTCCATTTTGTGACTCCTACAAACTCTAAACCAGCTCCTTGGGAGCCATTGCTAGTGTATTGTTCTATAGGCTTGACTTTGACACTGTTTTAAATGTTTGAGCATTTTATTTTTGATTTTATCTTCATAACAAATACATCTCTCGCTATCAGAAAAAATCTGAAAATGATGTACCCCAGTTCAAACTCTAGAATGACTTGAAGCAAAATGATGTTTTTGTAAAGAATTGTTACAATATAAAGGTAATAGGAGAGAGTGGTGATTCAGTGAAACTCCCTGCTGCTCTGATTGCTACGGATACAACAGAAACACCAAAATCTTTTTTGCTTTTATTTTTAGAAATGTATCAAGTCCAGCTCTATTAACGCAGGTCAAACTGTTTTCTTTGACCCACAATAATTCAACCCTCCAAACGGGTGATTCAGGATGGGCTGAGGGTGACAGGAGCTCTGAGTGCTGCACGTCCAGAGCTGTGCATGCCCCCTACTGGTCGCCTGGAGGCACCACAAGGCACTCACATCTCTGTTCTGACAGAGACTGTTGTGTTTCATCAGGGGGCCCCACCCACCTACCCTGGCCCCACCCACATTCATACTGGCCCCACCCACCTACCCTGGGCTCATACTGGCCCCACCCACCTACCCTGGCCCCACCCACCTACCCTGGGCTCATACTGGCCCCACCCACCTACCCTGGGCCCAGCCACATTCATACTGGCCCCACCCGCCTATCCTGTACCCACAGGCCCCGCCCACCTACCCTGGGCCCACAGGCCCCACCCCTTGGGATCAAGGCATTCTCCAGGAAGCAGGTGGGCATCATGAACAATGTTGCCCAGGGGCAAGTAGGTTGACAAGTAGGTGCGGGTCCAATTGACTAAAACTCGCTAGTTGTACCCAGGCACCATAAAGTATTTTCCCACCACAGCACTGAAATGGATGGAACTGGACTCTGGCTGTAGTAAAGAGATGTAGCCTGGCCCAGTCCAGTTTGGCACTGCGGTGGGAACATGAGATGTAGCCTGGTCTAGTGCAGTTTGGTACTGCAGTGTGAACATCAGATGTAGCCTGGTCCAGTCCAGGTTGGTACTGGAGTGTGAATATCAGATATAGTCTGGTCTAGTCCAGGTTGGTACTGCAGTGTGAATATCAGATGTAGCCTGGTTCAGTCCAGGTTGGTACTGCAGTGTGAATATCAGATGTAGCCTGGTTCAGTCCAGGTTGGTACTGCATGGGTAAATATGAGATGTAGCCTGGTTCAGGTTGGGTCAGTGTGTATTTGCATAAAGGGCAACACCAGGGCTAGACAAGTCTGACTAAAGTCAAGCTCTGTTTCTCTCACAGTCCCACAAACACCAAGAAAACTATTATGGTTTAACATAATACAAGCTTTTTAATAACTTTCAAGCAAGTATTTCTCAACTGTACTTTCAAGGCAGGAGGAAGGAATCCATGGTGTGGTCCCACAGCCGTGTGTATGTGTGTGTGTGTGTGTGTGTGTGTGTGTGTGTGTGTGTGTGTGTGTGTGTGTGTGTGTGTGTGTGTGTGTGTGTGTGTGTGTGTGTGAATGAGAGATGGACTGGGCTGGGCTTAATGGTAGATTACTGCATGTGGCTCAGATCCTCTGTCCCAGACACTTCCTCACACCCCCACCCCTGCCCTATTTTGCCCCCCCCCCCCCCCCCACTCCTGCCCTCACAGGCCTGTTTTGCCCCCCCCCCCCACTCCTGCCCTCACAGGCCTGTTTTGGCCCCCCTCCCACCTCTGCCCTCACTGGCCTGTTTTGGGATCCGCACGGGCACTCTCATGTGGCTCCAGAAATACCCGGCCTGGACAGCGAAGCTGTTTACTGTGCGCTCTGGGGCAACAGCTGAGAGCTGGGGCAACAGAACGTCAGTGGAGAACGCTGAAGACCTTGTGCAAGGAGTGCTGCGTCAGACGCAAGGGATTGGTGCTTGGTTAGAGAGTTTAAACAGATTATTTGTTGTTGTTCAAAGTTTTGTCATTAAACATTTTAGACTAAACAGCTTTAAACATTAGTGTCTTCATAGTTCACTATTTTGGCCATGTCCACATGTACCCAGATAGTTGTAAAAACTGAGTTTTTTCTCCCTCGTTTAAAAAAAAAATTGCGTTCACACAGCACTATTAAAAAATCTCTGTCCCCATGAACATGCAAAAAAACCTGTCAAGAGCCTTCCAAACCAACAGACAGGCCATGTTGATCAGAAGCCTGAAAAAAGTTATTGCCCTAGACCGTCTGGGGTTACCATGGCAACGTTTACAGTTCAGAAATATTTGGTTGGTTCCAATAGGCTATAAACATAACCTAACGGTGCACACTCTGACGCAACAATGCAATCAATTTGAAATTGTAAATCCTGGCCGGAGTTTTCCAAAAGGTACATTTTCAGTGATGTAAAACTCTGTTTGTGTGTGGACGAAAGGCCAAAATACATAGAAAAACCTCAGTTTAAAAATAACCGGAGCATGTGTGGACCGGGCCTTAGTTTAATCCTCTTTATAGCTGTATTTCCAATCGTACTGATAGTAACGATTGACAAGAAGGCTGTGTAGATGAACAATTTGATCATACGTTTCACATTAGATTAATATTGTTTTTTGTGTTATTGACCTCTATTTTAAAAATGATTTTAGTAATATTTTTTGGGTGTCCCGGACAAGCGCACAAACCTTAGTAGTTCAGCTTTTGGGGAAATAAGATATGTTCCTACTTACCCCGAGTCAGACGAGATGATCGATATCAATCTTATGTTTGTTCGTCCAATATTTAGTAAATGTAGCACAGCCTACATTAACAGTGGCTGTAAGTGAATGGTAAGTCCTAGCATGGCTGTGTCGAAAGGGACAAATACACCTTATATAAACGGCAAAGCAATTTTGGCTTATTCTCGCACGTCTTTACAGCACAGCTACGAACCACGGTAACGTCTTGTACCAGGTAATCTGACGAGCGATAATCAGCGTGTCTGTCAATCCAGTCACTGCTCTATTTGAGATGCTGGGTCTCGGCTTAGGCTGTCTACTGAAACAAGCTAAAACTACGGTTCAGCGTTGCACTACAATAGGTACGACTTTCTATCTGTTTTTATAACAACGTCTCATTTTTAGATTATCATTTTGACACGTGCAAAATAAGAAAGATACAAATAACAAAACAAATCACAAAGCTTTGGAGTTTTTACAAGATGTACTGTATTTGTTACTTTTGATGGAGCCATGCTAGGACTTACCACTAGCTTACAGCCATCGTTAATGTAGGCTAGATCACATTTACGAAATATTGAACGTAAAAACATAAGATTGATATTGATAATCTCGTCTGACTAGGGGTAAATTGGAACATATCTTATTTCCCAAAAAGTTTAACTATCACTTTAATGTCAAGCCCTGATCTCTACATAATATTCTTTTATTCTTTGTTTTTTATCAACACTTCTTTCCAACAAGTGCTGTGGAAATCAGGCTCTATTTCTTCTAGCTAGCTAACAGCTTTACGTTGAGAAAACAGTTTTGTTCACCCCTCGATATGATTTAGTTTCTGTAGTTTTTCTTCTAACATCAGAGAAATGAAAAATTGGTTTGTCAGCCGAGAACCATGATAAAGGTGTTCTATGATACAGGTGTTCTATGATACAGGTGTTCTATGATAAAGGTGTTCTATGATAAAGGTGTTCCATGATAAAGGTGTTCTATGATACAGGTGTTCTATGATAAAGGTGTTCTATGATACAGGTGTTCTATGATAAAGGTGTTCAATGATAAAGGTGAACCATGATAAAGGTGAACCATGATAAAGGTGTTCAATGATAAAGGCGTTCTATGATAAAGGTGTTCTATGATAAAGGTGTTCTATGATAAAGGTGTTCCATGATAAAGGTGTTCTATGATAAAGGTGTTCTATGATAAAGGTGTTCTATGATAAAGGTGAACCATGATAAAGGTGTTCTATGATAAAGCTGTTCTATGATAAAGGTGTTCTATGATAAAGGTGTTCTATGATAAAGGTGTTCTATGATAAAGGTGAACCATGATAAAGGTGTTCTATGATAAAGGTGAACCACCATGATAAAGGTGTTCTATGATAAAGGTGTTCTGTGATAAAGGTGTTCTATGATAAAGGTGAACCATGATAAAGGTGTTCTATGATAAAGGTGAACCACCATGATAAAGGTGTTCTATGATAAAGGTGTTCTGTGATAAAGGTGTTCTATGATAAAGGTGAACCATGATAAAGGTGTTCTATGATACAGGTGTTCTATGATAAAGGTGTTCTATGATAAAGGTGTTCTATGATGAAGGTTTTCCATGATAAAGGTGTTCTATGATAAAGGTGTTCCATGATAAAGGGGTTCCATGATAAAGGGGTTCTATGATAAAGGTGTTCTATGATACAGGTGTTCTATGATAAAGGTGTTCTATGATACAGGTGTTCTATGATAAAGGTGTTCTATGATACAGGTGTTCTATGATAAAGGTGTTCCATGATAAAGGGGTTCCATGATAAAGGGGTTCTATGATAAAGGTGTTCTATGATACAGGTGTTCTATGATAAAGGTGTTCTATGATACAGGTGTTCTATGATAAAGGTGTTCTATGATAAAGGTGTTCTATGATACAGGTGTTCTATGATAAAGGTGTTCTATGATACAGGTGTTCTATGATAAAGGTGTTCTATGATACAGGTGTTCTATGATAAAGCTGTTCTGTGATAAATGTGAACCATGATAAGGTGCCTGGAGTTCAAAAGCTCTTTCATCGGAGCGTTCTCTTCTGATTCATATTTTGCAGTGAGACATTTTTGCCGTCCTCCTGTAAAGGCTGATGAGTGATGGTCAGTCCATTACTCACTCACAGCCGCTCGCCCTCTCACTGGAGGACTCCCCTACTTTACAACTCCTAATTTAACCACTGCTCAGGGGAAGGGCTTTTCCTCTCTCTCTCTCTTTCTGTTACTCTGTGTATGTTGATAGGAGCAGGTCAGGACAGGGCACTTCATTCACTCTTTAAATACCAAGGCTTTGGCGCCGGAATCCTGGGCTTAATCTCCATGCTCAGATATACATTTATGTCACAATGCAAAGCTGTATGTGTCAGTTTTTAATTCATTTTTATTTATTTTTTATTTAGTGTTTAATGCTTTGTGTAATTTATACAAATTAGATGAGTTGGTGGGGGGGGGGGGGTTATTACAATAGGACTAGTTCACTGTGTTATTACAATAGGACTAGTTCACTTTGTTATTACAATAGGACTAGTTCACTGTGTTATTACAATAGGACTAGTTTACTGTGCTATTACAATAGGACTAGTTTACTGTGTTATTACAATAGGACTAGTTCACTTTGTTATTACAATAGGACTAGTTCACTTTGTTATTACAATAGGACTAGTTCACTGTTTTATTACAATAGGACTAGTTTACTGTGCTATTACAATAGGACTAGTTTACTGTGTTATTAAAATAGGACTAGTTCACTGTGTTATTACAATAGGACTAGTTCACTGTATTTTTACGATAGGACTAGTTCACTGAGTTATTACAATAGGACTAGTTCACTTTGTCAGTGTTATTACAAGAGGGCTAGATGTTTTAATATGGCTTACTGTCAAATGCCTACATTTCCAAATGTGGAAAAAGCAAATAACAACAAAGTGTGTATTTGTCAAGAATGTAAAATTCACCTTTTATTGAAATCAAGTTTTTCACAGAACAACTCACCGTTGGTTAAGGTTAACCCTAACCCTAACACAGAACAACTCAACGTTGGATAAGTTTAACCCTAACCCTAACACAGAACAACTCAACGTTGGTTAAAGTTAACCCTAACCCTAACACAGAACAACTCAACGTTGGTTAAAGTTAACCCTAACCCTAACACAGAACAACTCAACGTTGGTTAAGGTTAACCCTAACCCTAACACAGAACAACTCAACGTTGGTTAAGGTTAACCCTAACACAAAACAACTCAACGTTGGTGAGAGAAATTTAGGTCCTGTCCTGTTCATACAAAAAGCATAATACATAATAATAAGTGTTTCTAATTTATAAAAGCATGTGCTTTTTGCAGACTCACATTGCAGTATAGAATACAGTACAGTTGGCCGTAGTCCTGCAATGATTCAGCCATCGGCCGTTCTCATGAAACCCCCAATATTCTCTGTTCAATGAAGGAATACGTGCTGAGATATGCTGTAATCTACCCTCATGATGATTTAACAGTATGTATGTTCACATCTAGAAAAGCTGCTACACAACTGATTTAACAGTATGTATGTTCACATCTAGAAAAGCTGCTACACAACTGATTTAACAGTATATATGTTCACATCTAGAAAAGCAGCTACACAACTGATTTAACAGTATGTATGTTCACATCTAGAAAAGCTGCTACACAACTGATTTAACAGTATGTATGTTCACATCTAGAAAAGCTGCTACATAACTGATTTAACAGTATGTATGTTCACATCTAGAAAAGCAGCTACACAACTGATTTAACAGTATGTATGTTCACATCTAGAAAAGCTGCTACACAACTGATTTAACAGTATGTATGTTCACATCTAGAAAAGCTGCTACATAACTGATTTAACAGTATGTATGGTCACATCTAGAAAAGCTGCTACACAACTGATTTAACAGTATGTATGTTCACATCTAGAAAAGCAGCTACACAACTGATTTAACAGTATGTATGGTCACATCTAGAAAAGCAGCTACACAGCTGATTTAACAGTATGTGTGCAGGACACATCTGTAGGAAGCAGCCCATCTATGTAGTCACATCTGTAGGAAGCAGCCCATCTATGTAGTCACATCTGTGTGAAGCAGCCCATCTATGTAGTCACATCTGTAGGAAGCAGCCAATCTATGTAGTCACATCTGTAGGAAGCAGCCCATCTATGTAGTCACATCTGTGTGAAGCAGCCATTCTGTGTATATACATGTATACATTACATATAATTATGATTATATATTATTTGATGAACCAGCAGAGGACAGGCACTTGCTGAGAGGATATACTTGAGCATTTAAAAAGCTCCGTCAGGTGATAAGGAAAGTGCTGAAAGAGAAGGTCTTTCCACAACATCAGGGCTAGGGTTAGGCTCGCTCTCAGTGAAGGCGTTGGGTTAGAGTTAGGGTTAGGCTCGTTCTCAGTGAAGGCGTTGGGTTAGAGTTAGGGTTAGGCTTGTTCTCAGTGAAGGCGTTGGGTTAGGGTTAGGCTCGTTCTCAGTGAAGGCGTTGGGTTAGGGATAGGCTCGTTCTCAGTGAAGGCGTTGGGTTAGGGTTAGGCTCGTTCTCAGTGAAGGCGTTGGGCTAGGGTTAGGCTCGCTCTCAGTGAAGGCGTTGGGTTAGGGTTAGGCTCGTTCTCAGTGAAGGCGTTGGGCTAGGGTTAGGCTCGCTCTCAGTGAAGGCGTTGGGCTAGGGTTAGGCTCGTTCTCAGTGAAGGCGTTGGGTTAGGGTTAGGCTCATTCTCAGTGAAGGCGTTGGGTTAGGGCTAGGGTTAGGCTCACTCTCAGTGAAGGCGTTGGGTTAGGGTTAGGGTTAGGCTCATTCTCAGTGAAGGCGTTGGGTTAGGGTTAGGGTTAGGCTCATTCTCAGTGAAGGTGTTGGGTTAGGGTTAGGATTAGGCTCGTTCTCAGAGAAGGCGTTGGGTTAGGGTTAGGCTCAATCTGCCTAATCAGCCACTTTCAGAACTAGTTTAAACAGAACGGCTGAACACCTGTGTTCGGTATTGAAACAGAGGAGTGTTAATCACCTGTGTTAGGTATTTAAACAGGAGTGTTAATCACCTGTGTTAGGTATTTAACCAGAGGAGTGTTAATCACCTGTGTTAGGTATTTAAACAGGAGTGTTAATCACCTGTGTTCGGTATTTAACCAGAGAAGTGTTAATCACCTGTGTTAGGTATTTAACCAGAGGAGTGTTAATCACCTGTGTTAGGTATTTAAACAGGAGTGTTAATCACCTGTGTTAGGTATTTAACCAGAGGAGTGTTAATCACCTGTGTTCGGTATTTAACCAGAGGAGTGTTAATTACCTGTGTTAGGTATTTAACCAGAGGAGTGTTAATCACCTGTGTTAGGTATCTAACCAGAGGAGTGTTAATCACCTGTGTTAGGTATTTAACCAGAGGAGGGTTTAAACATTCTTCGGGATAGCAGCACTAGTGGTCTCTAAGTTCATAGGATCCAGCCCTAGCCCTAACCCACATCAGTAGTATCCAGTACACACTTGTTATTGGTATGTGGCTATTTAAACTGTATTTAACTGTTTAGGGGTGTGTGGCTATTTAAACTGTATTTCACTGTTTAGGGGTGTGTGGCTATTTAAACTGTATTTAACTGTTTAGGGGTGTGTGGCTGTTTAAACAGTATTGAACTGTTTAGGGGTATGTGGCTATTTAAACTGTATTGAACTGTTTAAGGGTGTGTGGCTATTTAAACTGTATTTAACTGTTTAGGGGTGTGCGGCTATTTAAACTGTATTTAACTGTTTAGGGGTGTGTGGCTGTTTAAACAGTATTGAACTGTTTAGGGGTGTGTGGCTATTTAAACTGTATTGAACTGTTTAAGGGTGTGTGGCTATTTAAACTGTATTTAACTGTTTAGGGGTTTGTGGCTATTTAAACTGTATTTAACTGTTTAGGGGTGTGTGGCTATTTAAACTGTATTTAACTGTTTAGGGGTTTGTGGCTATTTAAACTGTATTTAACTGTTTAGGGGTGTGTGGCTATTTAAACTGTATTTAACTGTTTAGGGGTGTGTGGCTATTTAAACTGTATTTAACTGTTTAGGGGTGTGCGGCTATTTAAACTGTATTTAACTGTTTAGGGGTGTGTGGCTGTTTAAACAGTATTGAACTGTTTAGGGGTGTGTGGCTATTTAAACTGTATTGAACTGTTTAAGGGTGTGTGGCTATTTAAACTGTATTTAACTGTTTAGGGGTTTGTGGCTATTTAAACTGTATTTAACTGTTTAGGGGTGTGTGGCTATTTAAACTGTATTTAACTGTTTAGGGGTTTGTGGCTATTTAAACTGTATTTAACTGTTTAGGGGTGTGTGGCTATTTAAACTGTATTTAACTGTTTAGGGGTGTGTGGCTATTTAAACTGTATTTAACTGTTTAGTGGTGTGTGGCTATTTAAACTGTATTTAACTGTTTAGAGGTGTGTGGTGATTTAAACTGTATTTGGTGTCATTCTCGTATTGACTCTTTAGTGATAAAGTAGTCATTTAGACGTGCTAGCTGTACCTTATGTTTAGGATTTACAGTACAGTCCATGTTTTACTGATTTGGATCCTTTAAAACTGGTTTAAATGCACATTTCCGAATCAAACATTAATATAACACAGTTATAGAAACATCATATCAAGAAACCAAAACCAACAACTCAAATATACATTAATATATATTAAAGGTATAGTATGCAAAGCTAATAATGTTTCTATGTAATAGTCCACTGCCTCTGCTCTAAATCTGTAATGTTTCATGGAACTTCAGCAGCTTATCCTGTTGCTACAAACACTATGCAGGAACCAAATGGAACTGAGATTGAAGCAGTCATTATCCATGGGTTACATTCTGGAAACCTTTGAGGAGAATGAATGGCTCTGATATTTCATAGTTCATGTTGAATGATAGAATGGACAATTCCAAATTACTAACGGCGTACTTATGTGTATAAATTGTATCGTTGGATATTGAATGGCAC
The DNA here is from genome assembly GCA_017639675.1 of Aplochiton taeniatus. Classification (NCBI taxonomy): domain Eukaryota; kingdom Metazoa; phylum Chordata; class Actinopteri; order Galaxiiformes; family Galaxiidae; genus Aplochiton; species Aplochiton taeniatus. The sequence goes on along the minus strand of CM030180.1, from coordinate 20,144,912 downwards.
TGCTTTTCAGCTAAATTTTGTTTTACGCTTCGTAAAATAATGCACACTTAATATTAACAGCAGTTTTAAGACAAAGTATAAATGGCAAGAGGTTTCAATCCCATTGAATAAAATCTGCAGTAAACAAACAAAGCAGTTTAAAGAGAGTATGTCTCTGAGTTTATTGTGGCTTGGTTTTCTTTCCCTTGTGGCTTTGCATGTGCAGTGTGAGCTGGGTGTGGCACTGGAAGGAGCGGTCACACTCCACACACACAAAGATCCTCCCAGAGCAGGCCTTCTCCTGGTGCCGTGTCAGGGCGGTGATACGGCTGAAGCTCATGCTGCAGCCCATGCAGTCGTAGGGCCGCTCCTCAGAGTGGACACGCTGGTGCCGCGCCAGGCGGGAGAGCATGGCGAAGGCCAGCCCACACTGTGGGCATTGGTGGGGCCGCACGCCGCTGTGCACTGCCTGGTGCTCCAGCAGGTTGGAGGACTTGGTGAAGGCTTTGAAGCAGACGGGGCAGGTGAAAGGTCGCACACCGCTGTGGATCTTCTGGTGCTCCGCCATGCGGCTGGCTACGGCAAACGTCTTCCCACACTCAGGGCAGCAGAAGGGCCTCTCCCCGAGGTGCGTCCGCTCATGGCGGTGGAGAGACAGCGGCTTGTTGAACGTCTTCCCACACTCGCCACAAGGGAAGGGTTTGTCGTTGGTGTGCATGTTGCGCTCGTGTTTGCGCAGATCAGATGAGCGTACAAAGTCCTTGCCGCAGCTGTTGCAGACGTAGGGTTTCTCTCCTGTATGGGTGCGAATGTGCTTCCTATAGTCCGAGGACCAGATGTAGGTCTTAACACAGAAGGGGCAGTGGTAGGGTCTCTCCCCTGTGTGGAGGCGCTTGTGCTGCTGCAGAGTGCCTTGGTGGGAGTAGGCCTTCCCACACAGCTCACACACGTGGGGCTTCAGGCCGCTGTGTGTGTCCAGGTGGCTCTGCAGGTTACTGGACTTCTTAAAGGCCCAGTTGCAGTGCGGACATTTGTAGGGCCTGTTCTCTGTGTCTCCTTCCACACCACGTTTCTTCATCGCAGCGAAAAACACAGGAGCCTGTCCCTCCTGGAATGATGTCTGGAAGGTGAAGCCTTCTCTAGCGTGTGGGGCTTTGCCCTTGACTTCCTTCTTCTCAGTGTTCAGTTTCATAACACCAGCCTGGGGTTTGCTGACAGTGTTCAGTTCCTGAACGCCAGCCTGGGGTTTGCTGACAGTGTTCAGTTCCTGAATGCCAGCCTGGGGTTTACGGACAGTGTTCAGTTCCTGAACGCCAGCCTGGGGTTTGCTGACAGTGTTCAGTTCCTGAACGCCAGCCTGGGGTTTGCTGACAGTGTTCAGTTCCTTAACACCAGCCTGTGTGGGGTTTGCTGTGTTGATGCTCTCAGTCTTCTTCCTCCAGCTCTGAAAGACACTGCTGTCACAGTGAGTTCTACATCTGGGCCAGCTGAGATCAGCTGGAACCAAACCTCTCGGATCTTTTTCAGTTAAATGTCTGGTTCTGTCATCAGACGAGAGCTGGACAAACTTCTCGGCCAGACTCCAACTCTGTGTTTGTGGCTTTAGGAGTCCCTCGGAGCGCGAGCCAACCTCAGCACGGCTGCTGGACAAATCACAGTCCTGGACCGCCTCCAAGGCTCTGGGGGCGTAATGCAGCTTGCCAATCAGAAGCTTCCTGATGCTTCTCTTGGAGATGTAGGACCTGTCAGTCATCCTTTCCGAGCCCTGAGTGGAGGTGTCCTCAGCCATGTTCAAAGCTACTGGAGCCAATCAAGTGAAAGTGAGAGGTAGCAGAAGATTGAAGTTGCATTCAGCTGTCCTTAGATGATTCAAGCTACATTCAGCTGTCCTTAGATGATTCAAGCTACATTCAGCTGTCCTTAGATGATTCAAGCTACATTCAGCTGTCCTTAGATGATTCAAGCTACATTCAGCTGTCCTTAGATGATTCAAGCTACATTCAGCTGTTCTTAGATGATTCAAGCTACATTCAGCTGTTCTTAGATGATTCAAGCTACATTCAGCTGTTCTTAAATGATTCAAGCTACATTCAGCTGTCCTTAAATGATTCAAGCTACATTCAGCTGTCCTTAGATGATTGATGTTGCATTCAGCTGTCCGTAGATGATTGACGTTGCATTCAGCTGTCCTTAGATGATTGACGTTGCATTCAGCTGTCCTAAGAAGATTGACATTGCATTCAGCTGTCCTTAGATGATTGACGTTGCATTCAGCTGTCTTTACATGATTGATGTTGCATTCAGCTGTCCTTAGATGATTGAGATTGCATTCAGCTGTCCTTAGATGATTGACGTTGCATTCAGCTGTCCTTAGATGATTGACGTTGCATTCAGCTGTCCTTAGATGATTGACGTTGCATTCAGCTGTCCTTAGATGATTGGCATCGCATTCAGCTGTCCTTAGATGATTGACGTTGCATTCAGCTGTTCTTAGATGATTGATGTTGCATTCAGCTGTCCTTAGATGATTGATGTTGCATTCAGCCTATTGATTCCTTAGATGATTAACGTTTCATTCAGCCTATTGATTCCTTAGATGATTGACGTTTCATTCAGCCTATTGATTCCTTAGATGGCTCTTTCATGTCCGTCTGGAAGAAACAGACAAAGCAAGTTAACTACTAGTGCTCCCATTCCATTAAAGTGTCGTAGGCGGCGCTAAGCCTTTGACCACGGCATAGTGAGGAAGGGAGTCGGGTGATAGAAAGTGATTGACAGTAGGTAGGTGTGCGTGCGTGCGTGCGTGCGTGCTACATGGCTTGAAAAAAATAATATTGTGTGCCAATATTTGAACATTATGCTAAGCTATGCGGTGTAACCAGGAAACCGGACCGCGCGTGGTGTAACCAGGCAACCGGTCCGCGCGTGGTGTAACCAGGCAACCTGTCCGCGCGTGGTGTAACCAGGCAACCTGTCCGCGCGTGGTGTAACCAGGCAACCTGTCCGCGCGTGGTGTAACCAGGCAACCTGTCCGCGCGTGGTGTAACCAGGCAACCTGTCCGGCACTGGCACATTTTATATTACTTTTCAAAGCTTGACACTGGCATATTTTATATTACTTTTCAAAGCTTGACACTGGCATATTTTATATTACTTTTCAAAGCTTGACACTGGCATATTTTATATTACTTTTCAAAGCTTGACACTGGCATATTTTATATTACTTTTCAAAGCTTGACACTGGCATATTTTATATTACTTTTCAAAGTATGGCACTGGCATATTTTATATTACTTTTCAAAGCTTGACACTGGCATATTTTATATTACTTTTCAAAGCTTGACACTGGCATATTTTATATTACTTTTCAAAGCTTGACACTGGCACATTTTATATTACTTTTCAAAGCTTGACACTGGCATATTTTATATTACTTTTTAAAGTATGGCACTGGCACATATTATAGGCTCCACTTTTCAACTCAACACTAATTCAACTCAACACTAATTCAACTCAACACTAATTCAACTCAACACTAATTCAACTCAACACTAATTCAACTCAACACTAATTCAACTCAACACTAATTCAACTCAACACTAATTCCTTCCTTTTCAGAGAGGAAATTGTCACATCTCCGTTTTGATTGATTTTTGCAAGAATTGATTTTTGACTGGAAAGATTACAAATACATTTACAAAGAGACAAAAGACAAACTTGTATTATTTACTTAAGATCTAAAAGCTTTGAGTACACATTCATTTATTGTGGTTAAATGTTACTTCACCATTTTTTCCATAACATAATGAAGCATGCTGAGTGTTTTGCAATACATTTTAACAGAATCTCTGACGAGTATTAGTACATTGCTGCTTTGCATTTGATAAACCTCTGACCGTTATGAATACTGTTGGTATAGCTCTCTAACCATCATGAATACTGTTGGTATAGCCCTCTAACCATCATGAATACTGTTGGTATAGCTCTCTAACCATCATGAATACTGTTGGTATAGCTCTCTAACCATCATGAATACTGTTGGTATAGCTCTCTAACCGTTATGAATACTGTTGGTATAGCCCTCTAACCGTCATGAATACTGTTGGTATAAACCTCTAACCATCATGAATACTGTTGGTATAGCTCTCTAACCGTTATGAATACTGTTGGTATAGCCCTCTAACCGTCATGAATACTGTTGGTATAAACCTCTAACCGTCATGAATACTGTTGGTATAGCCCTCTAACCATCATGAATACTGTTGGTATAAACCTCTAACCATCATGCATACTGTTGGTATAAACCTCTAACCATCATGCATACTGTTGGTATAGCTCTCTAACCGTTATGAATACTGTTGGTATAGCCCTCTAACCATCATGAATACTGTTGGTATAGCTCTCTAACCGTTATGAATACTGTTGGTATAAACCTCTAACCATCATGAATACTGTTGGTATAGCTCTCTAACCGTTATGAATACTGTTGGTATAAACCTCTAACCATCATGAATACTGTTGGTATAGCCCTCTAACCATCATGAATACTGTTGGTATAAACCTCTAACCATCATGCATACTGTTGGTATAAACCTCTAACCATCATGCATACTGTTGGTACAAACCTCTAACCATCATGCATACTGTTGGTATAAACCTCTAGCCATCATGAATACTGTTGGTATAGCTCTCTAACCATCATGAATACTGTTGGTATAAACCTCTAACCATCATGAATACTGTTGGTATAAACCTCTAACCATCATGAATACTGTTGGTATAGCTCTCTAACCATCATGAATACTGTTGGTATAGCCTTCTAACCATCATGAATACTGTTGGTATAAACCTCTAACCATCATGAATACTGTTGGTATAAACCTCTAACCATCATGAATACTGTTGGTATAAACCTCTAACCATCATGAATACTGTTGGTATAGCCCTCTAACCATCATGAATACTGTTGGTATAAACCTCTAACCATCATGAATACTGTTGGTATAAACCTCTAACCATCATGCATACTGTTGGTATAAACCTCTAACCATCATGCATACTGTTGGTATAAACCTCTAACCATCATGAATACTGTTGGTATAAACCTCTAACCATCATGAATACTGTTGGTATAAACCTCTTACCATCATGAATACTGTTGATATAAACCTCTAACCATCATGAATACTGTTGGTATAAACCTCTAACCATCATGAATACTGTTGGTATAGCCCTCTAACCATCATGAATACTGTTGGTATAAACCTCTAACCATCATGAATACTGTTGGTATAAACCTCTAACCATCATGCATACTGTTGGTATAAACCTCTAACCATCATGAATACTGTTGGTATAAACCTCTAACCATCATGAATACTGTTGGTATAGCCCTCTAACCGTCATGAATACTGTTGGTATAAACCTCTAACCGTCATGAATACTCTTGGTATAAACCTCTAACCGTCATGAATACTGTTGGTATAGCCCTCTAACCGTCATGAATACTGTTGGTATAAACCTCTAACCATCATGAATACTGTTGGTATAGCTCTCTAACCATCATGAATACTGTTGGTATAAACCTCTAACAATCATGAATACTGTTGGTATAAACCTCTAACCGTCATGAATACTGTTGGTATAAACCTCTAACCGTCATGAATACTGTTGGTATAAACATCTAACCGTCATGAATACTGTTGGTATAGCCCTCTAACCGTCATGAATACTGTTGGTATAAACCTCTAACAATCATGAATACTGTTGGTATAAACCTCTAACCGTCATGAATACTGTTGGTATAAACATCTAACCGTCATGAATACTGTTGGTATAAACATCTAACCGTCATGAATACTGTTGGTATAGCCCTCTAACCGTCATGAATACTGTTGGTATAAACCTCTAACCGTCATGAATACTCTTGGTATAAACATCTAACCGTCATGAATACTGTTGGTATAAACCTCTAACCATCATGAATACTGTTGGTATAAACCTCTAACCATCATGAATACTGTTGGTATAGCCCTCTAACCGTCATGAATACTGTTGGTATAAACCTCTAACCATCATGAATACTGTTGGTATAGCCCTCTAACCATCATGAATACTGTTGGTATAAACCTCTAACCATCATGAATACTGTTGGTATAAACCTCTAACCGTCATGAATACTGTTGGTATAAACCTCTAACCGTCATGAATACTCTTGGTATAAACATCTAACCGTCATGAATACTGTTGGTATAAACCTCTAACCATCATGAATACTGTTGGTATAGCCCTCTAACCGTCATGAATACTGTTGGTATAAACCTCTAACCATCATGAATACTGTTGGTATAACCCTCTAACCATCATGAATACTGTTGGTATAGCCCTCTAACCATCATGAATACTGTTGGTACAAACCTCTAACCATCATGAATACTGTTGGTATAAACATCTAACCATCATGAATACTGTTGGTATAGCCCTCTAACCATCATGAATACTGTTGGTATAAACATCTAACCATCATGAATACTGTTGGTATAGTATGTAGGCCTATTGTGTACGCACAGTGCTTGCATCTCTATTCATATTGGTCACATCCTACACCACTTACAGAGACCCAGACCATGAGAGCACCTGCTACATGTTGTTCACTATGACATGACTACTTGGTTTAAAGTGGGGGATTCTTAAGGCAACTTTAAAGCATCTGTTTGACGAAGCAGAAAACTTGATAGGTTACTTTATCAAAATAAAGTCTTAGCATCTAGAATGCGCAGGCCTTGTGTCTTATTAATTCGTTAGATTTTCTTCATTTAAAAAAAAGAAAAAGAAATGATTTGGCATATACAAAGGCTATGTGGTGCACAGCTAGCAAGGTGAAATCCATTAATAATTTGGGGAGGGGACTATATAGGCTTATGACAAAAATACATAAATAAAACCTATATAATGTATAGACATATGCGATGGGTAGGGAAGGCTAAGCCTTCCCAAAGATTTTGTAGAAACATTATATTTTTTTAGATATTTAAAAATATTGCCTATATATCTATATATTACATTTAACATTGTAACTGGGACTATAATTGGCATTGGCTAATGTAGCGAAGTTAATTATTCCACTTGTCATGTCATAGTTTGTCATTATTTAATTCTTACTGTGAAATAAATGTGTCCACATTGTTATTATTATTAGTAGTATTATTAGTTTATCATGGGGACTGGTAACTAGCATTAGAGTGAGCGTCCTCTGCTGGGGTCCCAGCAGACTTGAGTGGTACACCCCATAGTCAGTCCTATGGCATCCCAGGGGTAAGTCGATTTGATCAGTTCTGGTCAAATATTTTAAATAAGATTTATTTCGTATAATATCATGGAATTTTCTGTAAGGGTATATGGTAAATAATGTTTTAAATTTTATGTTGGAGCCTAAAAAAATGCATTCTGTTATCACCAGAATAAACGGCCATTTGGAGCCAATCAGTGTACGTGTCTGTGATAAATAACACAACGCAAGAGAGAGAGAGTATTCAAACCGCTACACTACCATTTACAAGGCATGAGTTTAAATATGCGGATGGATTGTCAAAACTAAATGTATAACCACCTGCCATGTGCGTCAGTGCTTGCGATAACTGTTTGATCACGTTGTCATCCGTAGCAGGGCCTGATTGGCCATCGGAAAGTATGGGAATACTCCCGAACCCCCAAAACCATATTAGTGTAAAAATGACCGTACTGTTACCGAATTTCAGCCCCAGTACGCCCTTGCTCTGTGGTAATTTAAACAAGTATGATAGTTTAGTCATATATTACCCAGTAGTTGGCCTATACTCTTATTGTGTTTCATTAGCTGTGCGTCAGACCATTGTTTGCAGTCAGTGCATTAAATTGCTGTTATGAACAAAATAATGGTGCCCTCCGTGGTCGTTAACAAGTATGACAGTTGCCATTGACATTTTGACAGTTGCTCAAATATTAGCCTTCCCAAACCTCAGCCTCACACGCCGCCTGTCTATATATATATATATACACACATAAGCAACTTTATTGCGTTAACTAGAAATAGTTTTAGGGTATGCACCCCCACCTTTTTCTGATTCGATTTGAGAGATGAATTCCATACGCCAGAAAATAGCCATTAATTCGTGACTTCAGCGCTCTCCCAAAGCGTCTCCAAGCTTAAGCGTTTTAATGAACGTGTAGATAGTTGGAAATTACCATAAAAGGTAAATCTTGCAAACATTAACGACAAGTTATTTAACTGTTCACACCTGGTATAAAAACCTCACAAAATATAAATAGTTCCTGTTACCATTGTTGTTTTAGTTTGTATGGAACTTTGTTAACTTTTGGAAAGCCACTACAGCCTCGTTGGTGCATTGGCCAATTGGCCAGTGGAAGTGTCGAGCTGTACATGCCTATTTCAGTCACTCCGTATAAGTGGAAATAATATTCTCTTAAGGACCAATCATTAGATCTACTCAGGCGTTGAAAACCATGCTATTTATTTTTTGTTTTGCGATAGCCTACTTACCTCTTCCTTCCCCGCGAGTAAGACTTGACTTCGCCCTTCCAGCAAGATATGTCATTCTTATGGCCATTTCTCGGGGGGCGGAGTTACGTCAGTCCGGGCCATGGGGAAGCATCCTTTGCTCTAGTCAGCGAATAGTCTCTCCGCTGCGTATCCCTAACTTCACCCTATACTTGGCTACACAGAACAAATACATGCACACTTGTTTCAAAATAAAAACATTTAAACACTGCGTCAATGTTCCAAATTAAGGACCAAATTATTTGTTATATTATCGATAATGTTAATATTATTAATTTAACTGATGTCCCAATATAGCTGAATTCACCCTAACAATATATGCGCACATTTGTATTTATTATAATTTTTTTTTTTTTTTTTTTTCCAGGTTTTGGGTTTTGTACTGGACGTATAGTTTGGTGCGAATCCAAATCTGCCTCGTGTGAAGATATCAGTTAAAACCTACGATTTTTTGTCCCGGTAATGTTAAAATTGCTTTAAGGCCAATTCAACTCAAGACCTTTTGCACCGATATTTAACGCATGAAGTGTATTTGCCTTAATTTTTCGATGCAACGTTTACGGCATGTTTAATCTTATCTCATTTATTTGAAAGGTGATATTGCCTCTTTTCTGCGGGCTCAATTAAGGCTATGAAGCTTAGCAGTCTTTGTAGTTTGATCGTAAAAATAACGATATTACATGGTATTATAAGAATGAGACTGTTCCTAAAGCTGCAAGGAAATTAAAGCTAACTTTTATCTGTATCCATACCTATATCGGTATATAGGCCTAGGCCTAATTATATATTATTGTCTGTCTGTTTGTATTTATCTATATTATTTGCTTTGATATTACAGATGTAATTTAAGTGAATCGGATTTCTGGGTCAGTCCCTCCTTGTGATGAGTCACGCTGGGTCGCGCGGCATGGGGCAGCTGTACAGTTAGGGTGAGGACAGCGTCCCCGCGACAGCAGCAGCCTCACAGGGCAGGACACTGGGGCAGTATCGCAGCCAGCACATGGTCCCACACATGGCCACACGCTGGATCATCTTTGGCGCGGCTGTTATGTAATACCAGGCAGCCTTTGACTTCTATTTGACACTCCACATTAAAAGTCCCCCGTGTGAATCATGGAGGGAAAGTGCTTTTCCAATGGGGCGAAACATTCCTTTCTACCTCCTCACTCATCATTCTAAATATCATCTGTTAATTAAAACGTGGAGCTGGAATTAAAACACAGGGTTATAGAATCAAAAATAATATTTGGATTTTCAGATTTGTAATATTCAAATACATCTTTTTTATTTGTTGAGTTGATTCAGTATTATACTTTTTTTTTTACTACATCTATGTGCAGAGATTTGTGTCATCAGGGGGGAAAGTACTCTGGAGCCTAAAAGGCCATTTGAGAAATAAATGACATTTAGGCTACCAAAGTAGAAAACACTGACAGTGTAACAATTGAAGAGTTTAAATGTTTGTCACAAGGCTCGCTCCTTAAAGAAACGATCAGAACAGAATTTATAAAGGTCCTGCTCATATGTTTTACGGACTCTCTGCGTAAAATCAAGAAACACCTGCTTTCCCAATACTGTAGACCCTGTCTTTAAAAACAGGATTTGGGCGTAACTCTGGGCTCAACCTAGGCTGAAGTGGCCAGCCTAATTGATAGATTGCAACAAAGTATACCATGTTTTATTAATCTGATGTCTTTTGTTATACCAGGAGGAGGTTGGAGTTCCAAAGAACTGACCTGGCCCTCCCTGTTTGCTGCGGTGCGGGTGTGTGACTAAGAACTCCAATGTGAGGCGAAGAGCACCTCACTACGGCTAGCTTGTGAGTACTTCACACAATCACTTTGCGTGTCTAGTCCCAGCTGGAACACTGCTGCCCACCTGTGGCCTCAGGCTGTAATTACACTCCCAGAACATTTCCACAGTTCCAACACGGTGTCACAGTGGAGTCCATCAGATGGACAGCAACATATGTCAGTCAATTCATTTGAAACTCTAGGGGAGGCGTTGCCCCCTGGCTGTTTGTGCATGCGTAATGTAACGCAATGTAACGTAACGCAATGTAATTTAATGTAACGCAATGTAATGTAACGTAACACAACGTAATGTAATGTACTGTAACGCAATGTCATGTAATGTAATGTACTATAACGCAATGTAATGCAATGTCATGTAACGCAATGTAATGTAGCGTAACGCAATGTAGTGTAGCGTAACGCAATGTAATGTAGTGTACTGTAACGCAATGTCATGTAATGTAATGTACCGTAACGCAACGCAATGTAATGCAATGTCATGTAACGCAACGCAATGTAATGTAGCGTAACGCAATGTAATGTAGTGTACTGTAACGCAATGTCATGTAATGTAATGTACCGTAACGCTATGTAATGCAATGTCATGTAACGCAACGTAATGTAATGTGACGTAACGCAATGTAATGTAATGTCATGTAATGCAACGCGGTTGAATGTAACGTAACGCAATGTAATGTAGCGTTACGCAATGTAATGTAGCGTACCGCAACGCAATGTAATGTACTGTAACGCAATGTGATGTAATGTAATGTACCGTAACGCAATGTAATGTAATGTCATGTAACGCAACGCAATGAAATGTAACGTAACGCAATGTTATGTACCGTAACGCAATGTAATGTAGTGTACTGTAACGCAATGTCATGTAATGTAATGTACCGTAACGCAGTGTAATGCAATGTCATGTAACGCAACGCAATGAAATGTAGCGTAACGCAACGCAGTGTAGTGTACTGTAACGCAATGTCATGTAATGTAATGTACCGTACCGCAGTGTAATGGAATGTCATGCAACGTAACGCAATGAAATGTAGTGTAACGCAACGCAATGTCGTGTACTGTAACGCAATGTAATGTACTGTAACGCAATGTAATGTAACGTAACGCAATGTAATGTGCCGTAACGCAATGCCATGTAACGTAACGCAATGTAATGTACCGTAACGCAATGTAATGTAACGTAACGCAATGTAATGTACTGTAACGCAATGTAATGTAACGTAACGCAATGTAATGTGCCGTAACGCAATGCCATGTAACGTAACGCAATGTAATGTACCGTAACGCAATGTAATGTAACGTAACGCAATGTAATGTACTGTAACGCAATGTAATGTAACGTAACGCAATGTAATGTGCCGTAACGCAATGCCATGTAACGTAACGCAATGTAATGTACCGTAACGCAATGTAATGTAGTGTACTGTAACGCAATGTCATGTAATGTAATGTACCATAACGCAATGTAATGCAATGTCATGTAACGTAACGCAATGAAATGTAGCGTAACGCAACGCAGTGTAGTGTACTGTAACGCAATGTCATGTAATGTCATGTAACGCAACGCAATTGAATGTAACGTAACGCAATGTCATGTAACGTAACGCAATGTCATGTAATGTCATGTACTGTAACGCAATGTAATGTCATGTAATGTACCGTAACGCTATGTTATGTAATGTTATGTGCAACGCCTATAATGTGTTATGGGTCACAGGCAGTTAATTAGCAAATATAATTTAATTCCGGATATAAGAGCTATAAGACATAGGCGGAGTTTACGGGGAGGCAGGGGGGGCATTGCCCAGCGGCCGAAATACGTCACTACATTAAGTCTCAAATACGCACGCCACGCCAACACACATTTACATCAGTCAAAAATGTCTGTCCCCCTAGCGCTTACGTCAGACTCCAGCAAGCTGGAGGATTTTAAAACATCTGGGGCTCAGGACAAAACATCTGGGGCTAGCCCACAATGATTGGCCTTGCAACGCCACGGCTCACTACTGGAAATGATCGACACTTATCACATTGGTACTGCAATACACATTACACACAACACAAGTCCAACTATATACTAATACACACCTGTCCTTAATTTGTAAAATCGGTTTAATGTTAGGATTAGGGAAAACCTTACTATCCAGAAAACCATTTTAGGGACACCCTGGTGAGAGAAATTCAAAACAGCAACTGTAATGCAGTAAAGACATCTTACATATGGATAAGGGAATATTAACTATAATACTGTTTTGGTCAAAAAGATGACCTTTGAAATGTCACACTCATCAAAATGTAAGGAAAAGTTCATGCACAGTAAAATACACAATTTCCAAAAGCTTTACTGTATTTCCAAATCCAGCAAATGGGCTCTAGGCCCTGGCTGCGTCTGGACTCTAGGCTCTGGCTGTGTCAACTTAGTATGCCAGAAAAACTTGATTATAAACTACATGAAATGTATATACAAAAATAAATCTTACTCGTATCTGTCTGGTAAAATCATTCATCCTGCCCATGCGTTTTAGACATGTTTACTGAAATGATGACCTCATAGTTCAGCTGATTAAAACCATGACGAACCATCAGCATTGTCTTTCGCTCCTATCTGATGTACCAGACATCCCCCCTGCTAGATTATAATATGACTAAGATACAATGTTAACCCATTTTTGTTCTTCAGAAGCTGCCTGGCAGGTCAAGTGCTGAGGTGAGTTTCTTTTAAAGGAAATTAGTGGATTTCCTGTGATGCAATGATGACTGCATAGTTCAGCTGATTAAACCATGAAGAACAATCAGCACTGTCTTTCGCTCCTATCTGATGCATCAACTCTAGCCATCTAGTTTATACCTAGTCTAGAGACTTAAAATGTAAGCATTTTATCTTTTCAGGCAAGGAATGACTGCACTTGGACAATGTACTATTGCACAGGTGTTTGCCTTCATTGCAGGCTTATAATACCATTGCTTTCAGGGATTTTTAACTTGTAGTTCTGCAGATTAAACCCCTGAATATTTAATGTAGTTTAGAAAATTAAAATCCCAAAGAATAATCAGCATTGCCTTCCCTTCCTATCAGATGTAATCCTGCTAACACTATAATAATCAATCTACTCTGCACGATGCTGTCCAACGCTGAAGTTGTGTTCTAGACTGCTTCCATGTGAAGACCAGAGCAATGGATCCCAGATTAGATGAAGTCTTAAGGTGAATACATTATCTGTTCATTGTGTTAATTTGAGGATTGGTTCAATGATGACCACATAGTTCAGCTGATTTACATATTATGTCAAATCAAGTATGTCAAAAATACCAGGATTAAAATACCAGACTGTATATATAAAGTTTAAACGAAAAGACAAAACCTAAAACTGCACAGAATTTGCGGAGTGACGGTTTGACACAAAATAACGTAGCAACATTCTCAGCGTATCGATCACCACTAAAGACAGTGTAAACTTCTTTTGAACCAATCAGAGGATTCTATCCTCATTTTGACCAATCACAGAAGCTCATATTCAACCATTTCCCATAAGTCAATGCGATTGCGTGCTATAAACATCTCTCGCCACCCTTCCGCCGGTCTCATTTGCAATCGGACAAACGGAAGGTAAGGATGTTGGTCGCTCGTTGGGTTCGTTCACATACAGGCTATATCAGCGCGGATTGACTTCAATCTTTTGTTGTGGATAACGTTTTGATGAGTTATTGTACGCAAGTTCTTGAATAGAAGTTATCTCAAAACAAAATAATGAACGGTACCGTTATCTGCGCCTTTGAAGGCCAAGACATCCTACCACGTGTGCACATGCACTCCTTGGTGGATACTGGTCAAGTGTAACGTGCTGGGAGTGTAATTCGTGAGACACTTTTCTGTTTACCCCATGCTGTAATGATGACGTTTGTTGGTAGGGACATCTGACTAAAGTTGAGGAAAAGCCAACTGCTCTGATGTTGCATGGGGTACATGCTATCGTGGCCCACTAACGTGGCGGTGTAACCCACGGCTAACAAACTAGAGGCTAGCTTTCAAATCACGAATTTTGGTCAATCGAGGAACACTAGTGTTAATTTTCATTTCTGGTTTTCAGGCCCTGGATAAACTACAAGACTTATCTGGATAAACATTTGTAAGGAATTGTGGACTTTCTCTAGATTCAATTTTATCCTGTGAAAATGATGACTATTGTTGGTAGGGACATCTGAGTTACTGTGAGGAAATGCCAACCCTTCTGACTTTCACGGGAAGAAAGGATTATTGCTTTTACAAGCATTTCTAGCTTATTCTATACAGAATAGCCTTCCTTGCAGCAGTTAATCAGCTTTGCTTTATTGTTTTCCAGAATGGCAGGTAATTCTCTGCATCTTGTTCATGTCAAGGTAAGCAGGTCAACCTAGATGTTTAGACCATCAATTTAAAAAGCAGGCTGATGATGATTTATATATAAGAGTAGTGGACAGAAGTGATTTCTGAGATGTCTTAACTGAAGCTTGTCCATGTCTCTGTTCGAATGTAAACTTTGTTACCCAGGGAGTAAAATTGTTTTACTTTTGCAGGTGTCAAGCTGCCTAAATGAGGGTGTCAGATGACTGCTGGTAAACATAAGGTACGTGACTATACCAATTGGTTAAGAGGTGTTAGTAATAGTTATGGGCTGATCAGTCTACCTGTGCCACTCTGATGACTCTATTTGCTACTCTTGACTAAACTGGATGACGAATCTTGCAACCACCAATTGCATTTTTCTGAGGCACAGTAATATGGATGTAGAACTCTCTTTAGACTATTCAAAGCTAACTGGTTTTTTTTTTCCCCTATCAGGTGCTGCCACCTGTCTGCAGACCAAGCATGCACTTGCCTGATGTGGTAAGTGTTCTGGAGAGCCTGTTTGCGCCAAGAATAATGTACTGTCTGTGATGACTTGTTCAAAACAATGGGAATCTCTCTGAAAAGAATGAAAGACCAACTGTTTCCTGATGCAGTGCATAGTAAACAGCCTTTGTTCCTGAAGTGTGTATCCCACCCAATGATGGCTTTCTTTTTAGCTGCCGTGCCCGCGGCCGACCCACCATGCCCGCCGGCAGACCAGGTAAAGGGCCACTACTCCTGCCTTCCCCTCACAACTGATCTGACCATGATGATTTGTTTCAAACAATGGGAATCTCTCTGAAAAAGAATGAAAGATGACTTTTTTCCTGAGGCAGTTAATATTAGTTAGTCTGGTCATTTAAAACCAAAGACAAAACTGAAGTGGCTCTGGGGTTGCAGGTGGCTGCCACAGGTGAAGGAAAGGATGGAGACTGCCTTGAACCTGGCATGGCTTCCTGGTGAGCTGTCTCTTAATTCTGGGCATGGAATGGTTTCTCCAGACAGATGAGTTGATGGATCTGCTCATATTGGATCAATTGGGACTTAATATTTACTGCTCTGGTCGTAAATTGATTATAAACTACATGAAATGTATATACAAAAATAAATCTTACTCGTATCTGTCTGGTAAAATCATGCATCCTGCCCATGCGTTTTAGACATGTCTACTGAAATGATGACCGCATAGTTCAGCTGATTAAAACCATGACGAACCATCAGCATTGTCTTTCGCTCCTATCTGATGTACCAGACATCCCCCCCTGCTAGATTATAATATGACTAAAATACAATGTTAACCCATTTTTGTTCTTCAGAAGCTGCCTGGCAGGTCAAGTGCTGAGGTGAGTTTCTTTTAAAGGAAATTAGTGGATTTCCTGTGATGCAATGATGACTGCATAGTTCAGCTGATTAAACCATGAAGAACAATCAGCACTGTCTTTCGCTCCTATCTGATGCATCAACTCTAGCCATCTAGTTTATACCTAGTCTAGAGACTTAAAATGTAAGCATTTTATCTTTTCAGGCAAGGAATGACTGCACTTGGACAATGTACTATTGCACAGGTGTTTGCCTTCATTGCAGGCTTATAATACCATTGCTTTCAGGGATTTTTAACTTGTAGTTCTGCAGATTAAACCCCTGAATATTTAATGTAGTTTAGAAAATTAAAATCCCAAAGAATAATCAGCATTGCCTTCCCTTCCTATCAGATGTAATCCTGCTAACACTATAATAATCAATCTACTCTGCAAGATGCTGTCCAATGCTGAAGTTGTTCTAGACCGCTTCCATGTGAAGACCAGAGCAATGGATCCCAGATTAGATGAAGTCTTAAGGTGAATAAATTATCTGCTCATTGTGTTAATTTGAGGATTGGTTCAATGATGACCGCATAGTTCAGCTGATTTACACTGATGAACTATCAGCATTGTCTTTCGCTCCTATCTGATGCATCAATCTTTCTCCCCCAAAGTGACCATTGAATTAGTTTCAGTACCTTACACGTTGCTTTTTCTGCAGGCTAGTCTGGCTGCCAGTGCCTTGAAATCCAGCTGACTGCAATGGTATGTATTCATCCACTATTTTAACTTGGCTTAAATATGACCAGTCTGAAATGATGTAGCTTTTTGAATCAGGTCGCTGATCTTGTTGAGGAAAATATTATTCTGATCAGATTGTCAAGTTTATGTAAAATGATTAAAGTTCTCTAATTATGTTTAACCATAGTTTGCCCTTTCAGATGCTGAGCGTCTCCTACGGTGGATTTTCTGTGGCCCCAGAGGTATGTGGTGGACTGCAGTCACCTGATTCTTGCTGATTGGCTTTCTTGAGTTGGTTCAGTGATGGTTTACAAATGTCTGACCTGAATGCATAATGTGGACTTCATTGTTTCTGAGTAACCACTTAAACCTTTTTAATGTCGATTTGGATATTTTACTAGTTTTAATTGTGTAATTTATCTTCAGATTGCTACTGGATGTGGGATTTTCAATGTGAGTAAGCAATCTGTTGTCATTAGCATTTTAACATTGACCAGGGAGGACAATATTCTGCCAAATGATTCCTGTGATTATACACCTACCGTTCCATTATGATCTGAGGTTAACGTCTAATGCACATAAACATTTAGGGTTTTGTTTTAGTACTAAGTTCTCCCTTTCACTACTTAGACTTGACATACTGACTGTGACCCCCAAAGAGGCAGACTACCTGGTCTGCTGGCCTCTGCAGACATCCAACTCATGAGACCAGGAAGTATGTTTGCTCTTCTGTAGCGCGAAGCTGCAACCTTTTGTAGATCGGCCTTCAACCAGTGATGAAAAGATTCTGCCAAATGATTTCTATGATTATACCCCTACCGTTCCATCTATATCTGAGGTTGAAAGGTAAATTGACATTGTGATTGAGGTTTATATGAATAGCAAAACTAAAGCTTTATTTGTTTACACCCTTCAGGCTTATTGGGGTGGGTCTCCAGCAACTGTGCCTCGTTTCACTGAAAACCATGCTCATAGATCTGTCCTACTAGAATTCAACATCAGCGGTGTTCCCCAGCAATGTTTCACTCTTTGACAATAAAATGAAAATGAAGATATTGTATTGTATTGTGTTTTGTTCAGAATTAACAATGTCATAAAATTGTGTGGACAAGGGGTAAGGTGAACGGCCTATTGTGCGGGAACCATTTTTATTTGGTGTTGCACAAAGATCGATTGATACTCTTGACAATTGGGCAGTACAAGATGAACCTAGCTGACGTGAAATAGTTTGATTCACTATGAACGGAAAAGCGGATGTGACGTGCTGGGGTTGACTCGCTTCCTGATAAACCTTATGAAAGTGCTAGGAAGCTGTACGTGTTCTAGTGAGACAAATGGAGCGTCGATCATGGAACTTTAGGCTGTCTGCGATTTCACCGGTGATTGTACAACGTTTCCGATGTTCCTGTTAATCTTTTTGCCGTTCTTTTGCACGGTATCGGTACAAGCAGATTTCTTTCAGTTTGATACTATTTCTAACGCGTCCAGTTACTATTTTAATTATATTTATTGCAATATATGGGAGGGAGAGTGTCAACCGAGTCAAGATGATGTTACCCAGCAAGGTTGGTAATGCTTGGTCCCCTCATTATGTAACGCATTATCTAAGAAATGTTAAAATTGGCTGCACTGCAGTCAACATTATTCAGATGAATATGATACACAATAAATGCACAGTATAATGTACCATAGTTTAAAGGGCCCAGCCTTTTCAGAACCCTAACTGTAGCCTGTGAACTCATATTCCTCATCACTGCAACTGATTTCATTAAAATGTAATTTTTTGGCCCGTCTTAAGTTATAGTTTTAAAATATGGACATTGCTGTGTTTGCAACAAACTATTAACATAAACCGAATGTGTACAATTTGATTTATTTGCTTGGCTCCATTCCGTACTTGTGACTGACTACAGATGTACGAGTCTTTGTTGTAATATGATCTTATTTAAGACGTTATATTAAAGTGCCTATTTATCCACATGCTAAGTCCCATCAAAAGACCTGGATGGTAACAGTGCTATTCAAAGTTATTTTCTTCTAGTAATCCTTAAAGTCCTTAATTTCTATTAGTATGAAATAATTGTAGTTCGTGTTTTTTCTCTTGGCCCAGTCCCTACCAGAGACCTGTGGTTGGGGTTTCCTCAGGACTATGTCAGCCTTTTCTCCCAGTGGTACTGCTCCCTGGGTCAATGCTGCGAGTCAGGGGACTGTCGCATAACCAACAACATCACAGGTAACGATCACATTTATCTACCAGCAACATCACAGGTAGTGATGAAATGTATAACCAGCAACATCACAGGTAGTGATGACATTTATAACCAGCAACATCACAGGTAATGGTAACATTTATAACCAACAACATCACAGGTAACAATCACATTTATCTACCAGCAACATCACAGGTAGTGATAACATTTATAACCAACAACATCACAGGTAACGATCACATTCATCTACCAGCAACATCACAGGTAACGATCACATTTATCTACCAGCAACATCACAGTTAGTGATGACATTTATAACCGGCAACATCACAGGTAATGATCACATTTATAACCAGCAATATCACAGGTGATCACATTTATAACCAGCAATATCACAGGTAATTATCACATTTATAACCAACAACATCACAGGTAACAATCACATTTATAACCAACAACATCACAGGTAACTATCACATTTATAACCAACAACATCACAGGTAAAGATCACATTTATAACTAACATCACAGGTAAAGATCACATTTAACAACAACATTACAGGTATTGATAACATTTATTACTGTTATGTTTTATTGTGTGGCCCCTCAGGTCTGTCCAGAGACCTTGAGCTGAAGCTCCACGGCCAGCACCTGGCCCAGTCTGTGGTACTGAAAGCTGTTCAGGGTTTTATCAACAACCCAGAGTCCAACAAGCCGCTCACCCTCTCTTTCCATGGATGGTCCGGCACCGGCAAGAACTTTGTGGCCCGGCTGGTCGCTGACAACCTGTACCGTGACGGCGTGAAGAGCGAGTGTGTGCGTCTGTTCATCGCCCCGTTCCACTTTCCCCACGCCAAGCTGCTGGAGACCTACAAGGTGAGACAACTTGACGTGTGTGTGTGTGTGTGTGTGGGGGGGGGGGGGGGGTGCATAGGACATATCCTTTTTCTGGGGGGAACATTAAATACACAGTACTCTGCTGTCGCCTGTGTCCGCCTCTGAATTAGTTTGAAGTAAATGTAATATTTGTGGAGAAGCAGGGTTAAGTACGATCTTATATTTAGAACTGGGCCAGTAGCTCCTGAGTGGGTCTACATTTGATCTGGGCCAGTAGCTTCAGAGTGGGTCTACATTTGATCATCTCGTCCAGTAGCTTCAGAGTGGGTCTACATTTGATCATCTGGTCCAGTAGCTTCAGAGTGGGTCTACATTTGATCTGGGCCAGTAGCTTCAGAGTGGGTCTACATTTGATCATCTGGTCCAGTAGCTTCAGAGTGGGTCTACATTTGATCATCTGGTCCAGTAGCTTCAGTGGGTCTACATTTGATCATCTGGTCCAGTAGCTTCAGAGTGGGTCTACATTTGATCATCTGGTCCAGTAGCTTCAGTGGGTCTACATTTGATCATCTGGTCCAGTAGCTTCAGTGGGTCTACATTTGATCATCTGGTCCAGTAGCTTCAGTGGGTCTACATTTGATCATCTGGTCCAGTAGCTTCAGTAGGTCTACATTTGATCATCTGGTCCAGTAGCTTCAGAGTGGGTCTACATTTGATCATCTGGTCCAGTAGCTTCAGAGTGGGTCTACATTTGATCATCTGGTCCAGTAGCTTCAGTGGGTCTACATTTGATCATCTGGTCCAGTAGCTTCAGAGTGGGTCTACATTTGATCATCTGGTCCAGTAGCTTCAGAGTGGGTCTACATTTGATCATCTGGTCCAGTAGCTTCAGTGGGTCTACATTTGATCATCTGGTCCAGTAGCTTCAGAGTGGGTCTACATTTGATCATCTGGTCCAGTAGCTTCAGTGGGTCTACATTTGATCATCTGGTCCAGTAGCTTCAGAGTAGGTCTACAGTTGATCTGGGCACGGTTTTAAACAAGCCGTGGGTGGAAGCATACTGTCGGCTTTTCTTAATGTTTCATTGTCTTGAGTTTTACTGACCAATGCTTTAGATGACACAGTAATCAAAAAGAACCATGACATTTTATTAGTAAGGTCATACTGTCAGGTACAGTGCCTTAGCAACGCATTGTCTCCTGTTTTTTTCTAGTGGATGTAACGTATTGTCTGGTCATATATTTTCATATTTTAATTTCTTCACATTTCACTCATCTCTCCCTTTTCTTCCTTATCCCTCTATCTCTCTTTCCTCACACCTTTCTTGTTTATGTGTTACACAGGGTACATTGTTTGCTAACATATTTTTATGTTTTTATTTGATCTCTTATCTCTTAGGGCCAGCTGAGGGAGGCCATCAGGGACATGGTCCTGCGTTGTCCTCAGACACTCTTCGTCTTTGACGAGGCTGAGAAGCTCCACCCGGGCCTCATCGACGCCATCAAGCCCTACATGGATCACTATGACAACGTGGACGGGGTCAGCTACCGAAGAGGCATCTTCCTCTTCCTCAGGTTTGACATCAGAGTACTGTCTGATTATAGCAATACACACATCTAGTCCTTTTTTGGTTATCAAACGAGCCCCCAGAGCATTTCAGACTGATTTGAACCGTTTCCACAGACTAGCAGAGTAACAGAACGGATTTAGTTTGACCAGACTTTGACTCCACTCCTTGATCTTGAGAGTGTCAGTGATTCAAGATCAGACTGTTTGAAGCTTTATAGTATACTGGTCTACTCTGCTGTTACAAAGGTCATGAAGGCTTTTTAAAACAGACTTTTCAGTGTTCTGTCTCCCTGTCAGGTTATGTGCTGACAAATGTCTCTCACCTCTTGTCCATTCGTTTTTTTTATTGATTTGTATCATTTCCCATGGTGCCTTTCACCCTGTCGGCCTGTCACTAGCCCATTGGCAGTCTGATGGCGATACATCCATCTGTCATCCTTCATTCAAGGAGACAAACATGTACTCTAGAAATATCTGCTATCTTGAACCATTACCCTAAAATATATTTTTTGTGATCCGATCGTTTGAATTGATATTGTAACACATTTTAAATGGATGTAAGGAGGTGGTCATAGAGGCTGCATAGCAAGACCATTTGACCTTTCACCTTCTTGTGTCACATGATGGTTCTGCAGTAATATCGGCGGAGTGACCATCAATGACGTGGCGCTGGACTTTTGGCACTCAGGTCAGAACCGGGAGGACATTGGCATGGAGGACTTGGAGCACCGCCTGCGGGCTGAAGCAATGGACTCACAGGGTAACAGCACACACACACACACACACACACACACACACACACACACACACACACACACACACACACACACACACACACACACACACAAACAACATGCGCTGAGAAGCCATGGACTCACAGGGTAACAGCACATACACACACACACACGCACGCACACACACACACACACACACACAAACAACATGCGCTGAGAAGCCATGGACTCACAGGGTAACAGCACACACACACACACACACACACACACACACACACACACACACAACATGCGCTGAGAAGCCATGGACTCACAGGGTAACAGCACATACACACACACACACGCACGCACACACACACACACACACACACACACACACACAAACAACATGCGCTGAGAAGCCATGGACTCACTGGGTAACAGCACACACACACACACACACACACACACACACACACACACACACACACACACACACACACAAACAACATGCACTGAGAAGCCATGGACTCACAGGGTAACAGCACACACACACACACACACACACACACACACACAAACAACATGCGCTGAGAAGCCATGGACTCACTGGGTAACAGCACACACACACACACACACACACACAGAAGCCATGGACTCACAGGGTAGCAGCTGGGCTTTACATATAACCAACACCCGTACAGTTAATGTGTGTAGAAATACAAACCTTTTGCTCATTACATATTCACATGCAAAAATGTGTAATGGAAAGAGCCATGTACCAACATACATACATGATAAACCTGTGAATAAAGAAATGTAATGTAGATGCCTGTGTAACTGACATCCAGTTTGAACCTTATCCCTGGTGTGTAACTGACATCCAGTTTGAACTTTATCCCTGGTGTGTAACTGACATCCAGTTTGAACCTTATCCCTGGTGTGTAACTGACATCCAGTTTGAACTTTATCCCTGGTGTGTAACTGACATCCAGTTTGAACTTTATCCCTGGTGTGTAACTGACATCCAGTTTGAACTTTATCCCTGGTGTGTAACTGACATCCAGTTTGAACCTTATCCCTGGTGTGTAACTGACATCCAGTTTGAACTTTATCCCTGGTGTGTAACTGACATCCAGTTTGAACCTTATCCCTGGTGTGTAACTGACATCCAGTTTGAACCTTATCCCTGGTGTGTAACTGACATCCAGTTTGAACCTTATCCCTGGTGTGTAACTGACATCCAGTTTGAACCTTATCCCTGGTGTGTAACTGACATCCAGTTTGAACTTTATCCCTGGTGTGTAACTGACATCCAGTTTGAACCTTATCCCTGGTGTGTAACTGACATCCAGTTTGAACCTTATCCCTGGTGTGCTGTTTAATCCCTTCAGGTGGCTTTGCTCAGAGCGAGCTGATGTCCGGTCATCTCATCGATTTCTTTGTTCCCTTCCTGCCGTTGGAGTACCGCCACGTGAAGCTGTGTGCCCGTGACGCGTATGCTGTGCGGGGGCTGGTGCCCGATGAGGGCACGCTGGATGAGGTGGCCAAGGCCATGCTCTATGTGCCCAAGGAGGAGAGGCTGTTCTCAGCACAGGGCTGCAAGTCCATCCCCCAGAGGATCAACTTCTTCCTGCCCTAGACAGACACACACCTCAAAAGACTGAAAGGAAAACACCATGTTGCAGAGCGCTGGCTCGGAGCCAGCCTG
Source organism: Aplochiton taeniatus (assembly GCA_017639675.1). Lineage (NCBI taxonomy): Eukaryota > Metazoa > Chordata > Actinopteri > Galaxiiformes > Galaxiidae > Aplochiton > Aplochiton taeniatus. The sequence continues at coordinate 20,121,113 of CM030180.1, read as the reverse complement.
CCAAAGAGGTGGAGGTTTTTAGATTTAAACAGCAGAAAGAGGTGAAGGTTTTTAGATTCAAACAGCAGAAAGAGGTGAAGGTTTTTAGATTCAAACAGCAGAAAGAGGTGAAGGTTTTTAGATTTAAACAGCAGAAAGAGGTGAAGGTTTTTAGATTCAAACAGCAGAAAGAGGTGAAGGTTTTTAGATTCAAACAGCAGAAAGAGGTGAAGGTTTTTAGATTCAAACAGCAGAAAGCGACCCCTAAAAGAGACTTCTTTCCTGGACAGAGAGAGGAAACACCAACCTTGTCGGAGGCCCACATGCCTCTGCTTCCTGAGAACATCAGCCTATGCAAGTACAGGTGGTTGACATGCACCCCACTTTAGTTATTTCCTCAGTACCCACAATCCTCTGTTCCAGTTATTACCCACAGTCCTTCGCTCCAGTCAACCAGTACCCACAATCTTCTGCCCCAGTCAGCACCCACAATCCTCTGCTCCAGTAGATGGGTGCTCTTAGAGGGTATTAGACATCAGCATGTTAAAACAGGCGGTGGATAATGTGTGTTGTTGTATTTTATATTTGCTAACTACCCCACAGGGTGAGAGGGTGAGGGAGGAAGGGAGGGAGGGATGGAGGGAGGGATGAGAGGAGGATAAGAGGGGGATGAGAGGGGGATGAGAGGAGGGTGAGTACATTTCCACCTGGTGACCAACAGTGTGTGTCCTCTGTTCTCAGTCCCTCACCAACACACATACCTATGCATCTCCGGTTAGCAGACCAAACAGTATTACACAAAACAGAAGCGTGCGTGTGTGTGTTAATGCATGTGTTTGTGTGTGTCCTGCTTTTTTCTAGTCAAACATATTTCTATGTCAGTGGTTATGGCTATAGAAGGTTGTTAAAATGAGAAGAGGTCATATTGATGTGTTTATTCAGCATTCACACTGTGTTTTAGGACTTTGATTCATGTGTCCTACTGACTATAAACCAGCACCCTATCACGCTACGTACCCTTGGCATTCATCTATTCTCCCCCACAGGCTTAAAGGGATTTGCTTTGCATGTCTCTATGTGAACTTGGCATTACACACTGTATGTTACGATACTTTTTAAACTGTGAATGCTGTATGATACAGTGAACCTAACTACTGTTATTTTAATATTTACTGTCTTCTAGCAGGGACCTTATGGAATAGTTATTCTAGACTAGAGTGAGTGTAACTATATCTTTATGGAATAGTTATTCTAGACTAGAGTGAGTGTAACTATATCTTTATGGAATAGTTATTCTAGACTAGAGTGAGTGTAACTATATCTTTATGGAATAGTTATTCTAGACTAGAGTGAGTGTAACTATATCTTTATGGAATAGTTATTCTAGACTAGAGTGTAACTATATCTTTATGGAATAGTTATTCTAGGAGTGTTTTCATGAGGGCCAAAAGCTTTGTGACGGTTTCATTTCAGTACTATTTTATGGATGTGAAACCACTGTCCTCACCGACGTAAAAGTAGAAGTGCTGGGTCTCTCAAGGCAGTTGTGCTGATCTCAAATCAGATCGGCTTTTGTGTTAGATTATGTGATTACAAACATAGTTGACACTGAACTGATGTTGCTGGTCCTGAATCAGTACTTGGTACACTGAGAGACATTGCAGACCCAGAGCTCTAATTCAGGTTTACGATGAGTATGGTATATTTGAAGTGATATCACACACTGTCGATTCAATACAACGCAGCATTGATTATATCACAATCTGTTGTGTGATATTCCTAAAGAAATCTGTGTAATACTATCAGCCTATTGTTTACAGATATTATAATGCTTACATATACTCTGTACGGGATGACATGTCTATCTTAATAAGCATTAATGTATTTTATTTTCTCGCAATATTTCTAATGGTGTTGTTTTGGCGTGAGTTGATCTGGCTATCAGGCCTACATTTTTAAAGTAAGTGTCTCAATTTTTGTCCTTAAAAACGTGTGCGAATCACTGACAAGACTGTGTGTGTGTTTGAAAAACCTTGCCTTAAGTAATATAACTCACATTCTACAACTATTTTATGTAGATCCATAGATCGTTCTTTCAATCCCATCCTCCCATTCATCCATGGTGAGGCATGCGAGCAATTTGAGCAGAAAGGGCTCTCTAATGCTTCCTAGGGGCGTGTCTTGGAAAACGCGTGGTCACCGATCGTTGGCTGCAATGGTGAAGGTCCCGTCCATTTTCGCCTAATTCCATTGGTCAAGCCAAGTAACGCTTCCTGAAGGAGCCGCTGTCCAATCAGATTCAGACATTTGTTCAGAGCGGAGAGGAAAACTCATGCACCATAGCGGCTTCAGAATCCTGCCTCTGTTACATTTTCAGGGCAACTTTACTAGAAAAGAACGTGTTCTGGTATATTTATTGCACATACAGTTTATTTAAATACAGTAATTATAGTTTGGCTAGTTTAGTGTTTTTAGAAGGCATCTATTTTTGTAAGATCTAGCACGTTAGAATGTCAGCACTGTCGTTGCTTTTGTCGGCCTTATCGGTCGCATCTATATTGGCTGAAACAACTGTGTATTTTCGAGAACAATTTGATGATGGGGGTAAGTTGTGTATTAAAATGCCTCCGGTATTGCAAAATGTTCCATTGTTTTGTGTTTGAAACTGAGCTGCATGAACGGTTGCAGTTCCTTGCATCACCAATGCATGCGATTATACAGCACCCAATGCTTTTGAACGACTTGATGAAATCTTTACTAATAAAATATATATATTTAAAAACAGAGCGTCAACTTATTATCAACATTTTGTTTTCAGAGTGTCCTTATCCCAGGGTGTCATGTCAGTATAGGCCACACTGTTGTTCTCCGTTTACCCAACCCCCATTCTGTTTAGGGTGAGCAAGTCCACCAGGCGTCCGGAATCCCCTCCCCCCTCAACCCCCTCTGTCGCTGCATCCCTACCCAATCTCCCTCATCATCTCCGTGAAGTGTCACCCGCACCCTCACTTCAACACACAATTCCCCTGCCCTAGAATATTCCCCCCAGCCTTGTAAGGATAAGGGAGCAGCCCTGGCCAGATACAGATCCCAGCTGAGAGTCCAAAACGTTTTATTTGTCATGACTGGAGATGGGTAGTAGTTACCTATTCAACAAGCCTTTGGTATAGGCCTTCTGTCTGTATGGGTTTATGAATGTCTAGTGATGTTGTTTCAGATGAATGGACCAACCGCTGGGTGGAGTCCAAACACAAGAACGACTACGGGAAGTTTATCCTGAGCGCTGGGAAGTTCTACGGAGACGCAGAGAAAGACAAAGGTGAGAGAGGAGGGATGACATCAGGTGCAACGGTTGTTGTGTGAGAGAGGAAGAGCAGGACACTGTGTGTGTGTGTGTGTGTGTGTGTGTGTGTGTGTGTGTGTGTGTGTGTGTGTGTGTGTGTGTGTGTGTGTGTGAGAGTGAGAGTGAGTGAGTGAGTGAGTGAGAGGAAGAGCAGGATGTGTGTGTGTGTGTGTGTGTGTGTGTGTGTGTGTGTGAGAGTGTGAGTGTGAGAGAGAGAGGGGAAGAGAGAGAGAGAGAGAGGAAGAGCAGGACACAGAGTGAGAGTGAGAGGCTGTGTAAGTGTGAGCAGGACACTGTAGTTGTAGGGATGACGTATGGCTCTGTCTCCTCTAAATCCCTGTCTCTCTATTCCCCTCACTGTTCAACAAATCAACTTGGCTTCAAATGCCCTGAAGAATGATTTCCATACGTTTTGAAGATTCATGCAGATTGTTGTTACGTTGTTACAGGGATCCAGACCAGCCAAGACGCTCACTTCTACTCCGCCTCCGCCCGCTTCACCTCGTTCAGTAACGAGGGGCAGCCGCTGGTGCTCCAGTTCACTGTCAAACACGAGCAGAGCATCGACTGTGGAGGAGGATACATCAAGCTGTTCCCCGCCCAGCTGAACCAGGAGGAGATGCATGGAGACTCCACCTATAACATCATGTTTGGTGAGAACGCACAGCTCCTCAGGAACCAGGACAGAACTGTTCAGTTTTACCTTCTGGCAAGGTGTAGAATTACTCCATTTTATAAGTTTGTATGATTATGGGGATTTATACGATTTATATTTATACACTCCTGGATCAGTAAAGAGGTGTGTGTAATCGTCTTTGGGAGTGTCCTGGTTCAGTAAAGAGATAATTGATGTGTGTTTCAGTTGAAATCATTGACGTGGGGTGTGTGTGTGTGTGTGTGTGTGTGTGTGTGTGTGTGTGTGTGTGTGTGTGTGTCCGTGTGTCCGTGTGTGTGTCCGTGCGTGTTTCAGTAGAGATCGATGACATGGGGAATGTGTGTGTGTGTGTGTGTGTGTGTGTGTGTGTGTGTGTGTGTTTCACTAAAGAAATGATTGACATTGTGACTTTGTGTGTTTAAGGCCCTGACATCTGTGGCCCCGGCACCAAGAAGGTTCATGTCATCTTAAACTACAAAGGCAAGAACCATCTCATCAATAAAGACATCCGGTGCAAGGTACAACCCAGAACAGAGAAATACAATATACAATACACAACATCAAAATACATGCAGTTTACATCAGAACATCAAAATACACCAAAATACATGCTGTTTACATCAGAATATCAAAATACATGCAGTTTACATCAGAGTATGAAAATACATGCTGTTTACATCAGAATATCAAAATACATCAAAATACATGCTGTTAACATCAGAATATCAAAATACATGCTGTTTACATCAGAACATCAAAATACATGCTGTTTACATCAGAATATCAAAATACATCAAAATACATGCTGTTAACATCAGAATATCAAAATACATGCTGTTTACATCAGAACATCAAAATACATGCTGTTTACATCAGAATATCAAAACACATGCTGTTTACATCAGAACATCAAAATACATGCTGTTTACATCAGAACATCAAAACACATGCTGTTTACATCAGAACATCAAAACACATGCTGTTTACATCAGGACATCAAAATACATGCTGTTTACATCAGAACATCAAAACACATGCTGTTTACATCAGGACATCAAAATACATGCTGTTTACGTCGAATGAGAAGAAAAATCCAGGAAATCACATTGTAGGATTTTTAAAGAATTTGTTTGTAAATTATGGTAGAAAATAAGTATTTGGTCAATAACAAAAGTTCAGCTCAATACTTTGTAACATAACCTTTGTTGGCAATGACAGAGGTCAAACGTTTCCTGTAAGTCTTCACCAGGTTTGCACACACTGTAGCTGGTATTTTGGCCCATTCTTCCATGCAGTTCTCCTCTAGAGCAGTCATGTTTTGGGGCTGTCGCTGGGCAACACGGACTTTCAACTCCTTCCACAAATTTTCTATGGGGTTGAGGTCTGGAGACTGGCTAGGCCACTCGAGGACCTTGAAATGCTTTCTACGGAGCCACTCCTTCGTTGCCCGAGTGGTGTGTTTGGGATCATTGTCATGCTGGAAGACCCAGCCACGTTCCATCTTCAATGCTCTCACTGATGGAAGGAGGTTTTGGCTTAAAATCTCACGATACATGGCCCTGTTCATTCTTCCCTTAACACGGATCAGTCGTCCTGTCCCCTTTGCAGTAAAACAGCCCCAAAGCATGATGTTTCCACCCCCATGCTTCACAGTAGGTATGGTGTTCTTGGGATGCAACTCAGCATTCTTCTTCCTCCAAACACGACGAGTTGAGTTTTTACCAAAAAGTTCTATTTTGGTTTCATCCTACCACATGATATTCTCCCAATCCTCTTCTGGATCATCCATATGCTCTCTGGCAAACTTCAGACGGGCCTGGACATGTACTGGCTTAAGCAGGGGGACACGCCTGGCACTGCAGGATTTCAGTCCCTCTCGGCGTAGTGTGTTACTGATGGTAGCCTTTGTTACTTTGGTCCCAGCTCTCTGCAGGTCATTCATCAGGTCCCTCGGTGTAGTTCTGGGATTTTTGCTCACCTATCTATTCACACCAACCTGCTTGCCTATTGCAGATCCACTCTTCCCAGCCTGGTGCAGGTCTACAATTTTCTTCCTGGTGTCCTTCGACAGCTCTTTGGTCTTGGCCATGGTTGAGTTTGGAGTCTGACTGTTTGAAGCTGTGGACAGGTGTCTTTTATACAGATGACGAGGTCAAACAGGTTCCATTAATACAGGTAACGAGTGGAGGACAGAAGAGCTTCTTAAAGAAGAAGTTACAGGTCTGTGAGAGCCAGAAATCTTGCTTGTTTGTGGGTGACCAAATACTTATTTTCCACCATAATTTACAATTAAATTCTTTAAAAATCCTACAATGTGATTTCCTGGATTTTTTTTCTCATTTTTGTCTCTCATAGTTGAAGTGTACCTATGATGAAAATTACACACCTCTCTCATCTTTCTAAGTAGGAGAACTTGCACAATCAGTGGCTGACTAAATACTTTTTGGCCCCACTGTGTGTGTGTGTGTATATATATATATATATATATATATATATATATATATATATATATATATAATATCTTATATGTATGACCAGATGCTGAGTACAGCCACCGGCTAACATGTTGGGTGGATGATACAGGATGATATTGGCTGGGATCCCTGTGTTTATCATTATATATATTACCAGGATGACGAGTACAGCACCTTGTGTTTATCATATATTAACAGAATGATGTTGTTGTGTGTGTGTGTGTGTGTGTGTGTGTGTGTGTGTGTGTGTACATAGAATATATTATATATATTACCAGGATGATGAGTACAGCCATCTGCTAACATGTCATATATTATCAGGATGATGAGTACAGCACAGGATGATAATGTTGTGTTTATCATGATATATTATATTACCAGGATAATATTATATATATATATATATATATATATATATATATATATATATGTATATATATATATATATATTATCCTATTTTACCAGTATGATTATTTATGATCATATAATGTAATATTATATTACCAGGATGATGAATACAGCCACCTGCTGTCATGTTGTTATATTATATATTATATTATCAGGATGATGAGTACAGCCACCTGTTGTTATTATATTATTGTGTTTATCATTATATATTATATCATCAGGATGATGAGTACAGCCACCTGTTATTATTATATTATTGTGTTTATCATTATATATTATATCATCAGGATGATGAGTACAGCCACCTGTACACGCTGGTGCTCCAGCCAGACAACACCTACCAGGTGAAGATCGACAACAAGAAGGTGGAGTCTGGCTCCCTGGAAGAGGACTGGGACCTCCTGCCCACTAAGAAGATCAAGGACCCCGACGCCACCAAGCCAGAGGACTGGGACGAGAGGGAGAAGATCCCTAACCCTGACGACAAGAAACCTGAGGTAAGAAGTAAGGACAGAGAAGAACACAATTATTACTATATTATTACATATATATATGTATATATTATTACATATATACAATTATTACAATATTTATGGTTGATAAAAGAAAACAGGCAAGGTTCTATAGCAGAGCCGTAACTCTTAGATCAGTGACGTGATGAAAGATGACAGGGGCCCATCAACGTAAGTCATTAATGCTGTTAGGCTATGTTTGGTATAATAAATATAAAGGATGAAGTCAGCAATGCTGTTAGGCTATGTTTGGTATAATAAATCAAAAGGATGAAGTCAGCAATGCTGTTAGGCTATGTTTGGTATAATAAATCAAAAGGATGAAGTCAGCAATGCTGTTAGGCTATGTTTGGTATAATAAATCAAAAGGATGAATACGCACGTCTTTTTTTTCATACAACTTTCATCAACTGTTGTCTGTTGTGGTTTTTCCGCTGCAGGAATGGGACAAACCCGAGAACATCCCCGACCCAGACGCTCAGAAACCCCAGGACTGGGATGAGGAGATGGATGGCGAGTGGGAGCCGGCTATGGTCACCAACCCAGAATACAAGGTCTGGAAATATTGCTCTGTTCGGAAATTGTTTGAAAGACAATTTTATATTACAGTTTCATACTGCTTTATTGAACTGAAGTAAGTAATGTAGCAGACACTCATTTGTCTGAAGTAGGTAATGTGGCAGACACTGGTTTGTAGAACTGAAGTAGGTAATATTGCAGACGCTGGTTTGTTGAACTGAAGTAGGTAATGTAGCAGACGCTGGTTTGTAGAACTGAAGTAGGTAATGTTGCAGACGCTGGTTTGTAGAACTGAAGTAGGTAATGTTGCAGACGCTGGTTTGTAGAACTGAAGTAGGTAATGTAGCAGACACTGGTTTGTAGAACTGAAGTAGGTAATGTAGAAGATAATGATTTGAAGAACTGAAGTAGGTAATGTAGCAGACGCTGGTTTGTAGAACTGAAGTAGGTAATGTAGCGGACGCTGGTTTGTAGAGCTGAAGTAGGTAATGTAGAGGATAATGATTTGTAGACCTGAAGTAGGTAATGTAGCAGACACTGGTTTGTAGAACTGAAGTAGGTAATGTTGCAGACGCTGGTTTGTAGAACTGAAGTAGGTAATGTAGAAGATAATGATTTGAAGAACTGAAGTAGGTAATGTTGCAGACGCTGGTTTGTAGAACTGAAGTAGGTAATGTAGCAGACGCTGGTTTGTAGAACTGAAGTAGGTAATGTAGAGGATAATGATTTGTAGACCTGAAGTAGGTAATGTAGCAGACGCTGGTTTGTAGAACTGAAGTAGGTAATGTAGCAGACGCTGGTTTGTAGAACTGAAATAGGTAATGTAGCAGATGCTGGTTTGTAGAACTGAAGTAGGTAATGTAGCAGATGCTGGTTTGTAGAACTGAAGTAGGTAATGTAGCAGACGCTGGTTTGTAAAACTGAAGTAGGTAATGTAGCAGATGCTGGTTTGTAGAACTGAAGTAGGTAATGTAGCAGATGCTGGTTTGTAGAACTGAAGTAGGTAATGTAGCAGATGCTGGTTTGTAGAACTGAAGTAGGTAATGTAGCAGACGCTGGTTTGTCTGTTTATGCACAATATAACCTTTTATATCGTATATATATTTTTTTTAATTCCATCTACTTTTTCCCCTATCCCCTCCACCCTTCCATTCAAAGTAGCTTTATTGTCAATTTCTTCACATGTCGAGACATACAAAGGAATCGAAAAGACGTTTCCCACACTCTTGCGGTAAACATATAAAGTGCACATTCAAAACACAGATAAGACATATATACTAAAGCTAAAAGATGGCCAATAAAATTATATACATGCATATATATATGCAGAAATGTACAGTCTACAATGTATTGCTAGGGGTAGCAGCATATGTTACTGTAAGTTTGTTTGTAGTTTGTATAAGTTAGGTTAGCAGCATAAGTTGATGTATAAGTTATGGTTGTGGTAGTGCAGAACTACCAGTGCTGCTGTTTAAACTGAGCTGGATTGAGCTAGTCCATGTGTTCAGTGTCCATTCAGAGGGTGTTGGTGGTTTTGACTGGGAAGAATCAAGCTGGTCCCCCCTGGTCCACTTTCTGGTCCTGTGGTCCTCTGGTCCTCCAGTCCTCTGGTCCTATGTAAGCTTTTTATACTTGGAGAGGAACCAAAGTGTTTCTGCTTGTTTCTACCAGGGGGAATGGAAGCCCAGCCTCATTGATAACCCTGCCTACAAGGGCAAGTGGGTCCACCCTGAGATCGACAACCCAGAGTACACCGCTGACGCTGAAATCTACAAGTACGACAGCATCGGAGTGATTGGCCTGGACCTATGGCAGGTAAGATGGCTGACATGTTTAATTGGTAAATGGACTGCACTTAAATAGCGCTTTCATGAACCTTTCTCCAAGCTCTTTACAATCAGGCTCTCATTCTCCCCCACACATACACACACACCAATGGTGACAGAGCTGCCCTCATTCACCCACATACACCAATGGTGACAGAGCTGCCCTCATTCACCCACACACACCAATGGTGACAGAGCTGCCCTCATTCACACACCAATGGTGACAGAGCTGCGTTCATTCACCCATTCACACACCGATGGTGACAGAGCTGCCTTCATTCACCCATTCACACACCGATGGTGACAGAGCTGCGCTCATTCACCCATTCACACACCGATGGTGACAGAGCTGCCCTCATTCACCCATTTACACACCGATGGCATTACCCTAACCTAAAGCACACCCCTCTACCAGAATTACACTAACCCTAACCCTAACAGAGAGCAGCCTCTGTCCAGTGCTGTAGTTAGAGAAGGCAGCCTCTGTCCAGTGCTGTAGTCAGAGAAGGCAGCCTCTGTCCAGTGCTGTAGTTAGAGAAGGCAGCCTCTGTCCAGTGCTGTAGTTAGAGAAGGCAGCCTTTGTCCAGTGCTGTAGTTAGAGAAGGCAGCCTCTGTCCAGTGCTGTAGTTAGAGAAGGCAGCCTCTGTCCAGTGCTGTAGTTAGAGAGGGCAGCCTCTGTCCAGTGCTGTAGTTAGAGAAGGCAGCCTCTGTCCAGTGCTGTAGTTAGAGAGGGCAGCCTCTGTCCAGTGCTGTAGTTAGAGAAGGGAGCCTCTGTCCAGTGCTGTAGTTAGAGAGGGCAGCCTCTGTCCAGTGCTGTAGTTAGAGAAGGGAGCCTCTGTCCAGTGCTGTAGTTAGAGAGAGCAGCCTCTGTCCAGTGCTGTAGTTAGAGAGGGCAGCCTCTGTCCAGTGCTGTAGTTAGAGAAGGGAGCCTCTGTCCAGTGCTGTAGTTAGAGAAGGCAGCCTCTGTCCAGTGCTGTAGTTAGAGAGGGCAGCCTCTGTCCAGTGCTGTAGTTAGAGAAGGGAGCCTCTGTCCAGTGCTGTAGTTAGAGAGGGCAGCCTCTGTCCAGTGCTGTAGTTAGAGAGGGCAGCCTCTGTCCAGTGCTGTAGTTAGAGAAGGAAGCCTCTGTCCAGTGCTGTAGTTAGAGAGGGCAGCCTCTGTCCAGTGCTGTAGTTAGAGAAGGGAGCCTCTGTCCAGTGCTGTAGTTAGAGAGGGCAGCCTCTGTCCAGTGCTGTAGTTAGAGAGGGCAGCCTCTGTCCAGTGCTGTAGTTAGAGAGGGCAGCCTCTGTCCAGTGCTGTAGTTAGAGAGGGCAGCCTCTGTCCAGTGCTGTAGTTAGAGAAGGAAGCCTCTGTCCAGTGCTGTAGTTAGAGAGGGCAGCCTCTGTCCAGTGCTGTAGTTAGAGAAGGCAGCCTCTGTCCAGTACTGTAGTTAGAGAGGGCAGCCTCTGTCCAGTGCTGTAGTTAGTCAACGGGATTTTGGTCAGTGTGCGACAGGCTTTAGAAATCAAGTAACCTCACCCTTTCACCAGCAAACCAGGACACACCTAGGATTAGCTTGGCCTTTCAATGGCAGAATGAAGGAGAAGGACACTTGTCATTTGTTATCTTGACAGATTGATGTTTTTTTGGTTGTATATTTGATGCTGTCCCTATGTACAGCCTCTCCTGAAGTTCATATTTCAATATAATCCACAATAAAATAATAGTGTTAATCTTTTTTTGTAGACAATATTATTTACTCCTATTTTAAGTATGATTTTATGTCCGTTTTAGTGCTGATGACATTCTCCTCAGATTAATAACCCCTCACTGCGCCCCCTCACCCCACAGGTGAAGTCCGGAACCATCTTTGACAACTTCCTGATCACCAATGACCCCGGTTTGGCAGAGGAGGTCGGAAATGACACCTGGGGTCAAACCAAGGTCAGCGTCTAAACAACCTTCTTGATTGGTGTTTATATTTTTTTTATAATAACAACCTCCTTGATTGGTGTTTATATTTTTTTTAGAAGAACAATCTTCTTGATTGTTGTATATATATTTTTTTATCAGAACAACCTTCTTGATTGTTGTATATATATTTTTTTTATCAGAACAACCTTCTTGATTGGTGTATATATATTGTTTTTATCAGAACAACCTTATTGATTGTTGTATTCATTTTTTTTTATAAGAACAACCTTCTTGATTGGTGTTTATATATTTTCTTTATCAGAACAGCCTTCTTGATTGGTGTATATCTTTTTTTTTTATCAGAACAACCTTCTTGATTGGTGTTTATATATTTTTTTTATAAGTACAACCTTCTTGATTGGTGTTAATATATTTTTTTAAAAGAACAACCTTCTTGATTGTTGTATATATATTTTTTTTATCAGAACAACCTTTTTGATTGGTGTATATATATATATTTTTTTTTTATCAGAACAACCTTCTTGATTGTTGTATATATATTTTTTATCAGAACAACCTTATTGATTGTTGTATACATTTTTTTTTATAAGAACAACCTTCTTGATTGTTGTATATATATTTGTTATAATAACAACCTCCTTGATTGGTGTTTATATTTTCTTTATAATAACAACCTTCTTGGTTGTTGCTTATATTTTGATTATAATAACAACCTTCTTGATTGTTGTATATATATATTTTTTTAGAAGAACAACCTTCTTGATTGGTGTTTATATCTTTTTTTTATAAGAACAGCCATCTTGATTGTTGCTTATATTTTCATTATAATAACAACCTTCTTGATTGTTGTATATATATTTTTTGATAAGAACAACCTTCTTGATGGTTGTATATCTTTTTTTTTTATCAGAACAACCTTCTTGATTGGTGTTTATATCTTTTCTTTATAAGAACAACCTTCTTGATTGGTGTATATCTTTTTTTTTATAAGAACAACCTTCTTGATTGGTGTTTATATATATTTTTTTTATCAGAACAACCTTCTTGATTGTTGTATATATATATATTTATCAGAACAACCTTCTTGATTGGTGTTTATATATATATTTTTATCAGTACAACCTTCTTGATTGGTGTTAATATATTTTTTTATAAGAACAACCTTCTTGATTGTTGTGTATATATATATATATTTATCAGAACAAACTTTTTGATTGGTGTATATATATATATATTTTTTTTTATAAGAACAACCTTATTGATTGTTGTACACATTTTTTTTTATAAGAACAACCTTCTTGATTGTTGTATATATTTTTTTTTAAATCAGAACAACCTTCTTGATTGGTGTTTATATATATTTTTTTTAGAAGAACAACCTTCTTGATTAGTGTTTATATATTTCTCTATAAGAACAACCTTCTTGATTGGTGTATATATATTTCTTTATAAGAACAACCTTCTTGATTGGTGTTTATATATTTTTTTTATCAGAACAGCCTTCTTGATTGGTGTTAATATATTTTTTTAGAAGAACAACCTTCTTGATTGTTGTATATATATATTTTTATCAGAATAATCGTTTTGATTGGTGTATATATATTTTTGGGGGGATCAGAACAACCTTATTGATTATTGTATACATTTTTTTTTATAAGAACAACCTTCTTGATTGTTGTGTATATATATCTTTTTTGATCAGAACAACCTTCTTGATTGGTGTTTATATTTCTTTTATTTATAAGAACAACCTTCTTGATTGGTTTTTATATATTTTCTTTATAAGAACAACCTTCTTGATTGGTGTTTATATATATTTTTTATCAGAACAGCCTTCTTGATTGATGTTTATCTTTTTTTTTTTATCAAAACAACCCTCTTGGTTAGTGTTTATATTTTTTTTATAAGAACAACCTTCTTGATTGGTGTTTCTATATTTCTTTATAAGAACAACCTTCTTGATTGGTGTTTATATATTTTTTTTATCAGAACAACCTTCTTGATTGATGTTTATATATTTTTTTTATCAGAACAACCTTCTTGATTGATGTTTATATATTTCTTTATAAGAACAACCTTCTTGATTGATGTTTATATATTTTTTTTATCAGAACAACCATCCCGTCTACAGTCATTATCTTGTTTTTGGAGCTGATTGAAGTAAAGATTCTACTTTAGTTTTCCTGTTAATATTGTAGGTCATCCTTTTTAATCTTAAACACTGTCCATATTTATAAACATTTTCTAAGTCTAAGTACCTGCTGTTCTGACTGGTGACCGACTGGTTTCTGCTGTTCTGATTGGTGACTGACGGGTTGAGTAAGTATCTGTGCTGTTCTGACTGGTGACTGACTGGTTTCTGCTGTTCTGACTGGTGACTGACTGGTAACTGACTGGTTTCTTCTGTTTTGACTGGTTTCTGCTGTTCTGACTGGTGACTGACTGGTAACTGACTGGTTTCTGCTGTTTTGACTGGTTTCTGCTGTTCTGACTGGTGACTGACTGGTTATCTGGTCTTCTTTCCACAGGAGCTGGAGAAAAAAATGAAAGAGAGCCAGGATGAGACGGAGAGAGTGGCTCGTGAAGAAGAGGACAAGCAGAGGAAAGATGAGATGAAGGATGGCGAGGAGGAGGAAGAGAAAGAGGAGGAGGAAGAAGAGGAAGAGGAAGATGAAGATGAAGAGGAAGAGCAGGACGAAGAGGATGATACAGACTCTAATCTCAAGGATGAATTGTAAACTCAACACCGGAACTCATTTGAAACGAAATGGTATGCGTGTGCGTGCTGTGTGTGAGAGCCATTGGAATAAGGATGGCATCAAACTGTTGATGTCATGACTGACATCCTGAGTGACTGGGAGGGAGAGGCTTTTATTTACAGGACAAAGAAATGGGTTCAAAACATACAAAACAACCTGTTATTATTGTTATTTTATTTGATTGTTCTTTGTACATATTCTTACACTCCGGGCTGAGGACTCTGTTGATGTCACTCGACCACCTTGGTAGCATCTAGAATCGTCTGAAGGGCACCCTAAACGGCTGACTGAAGTACCACTTTCTGTTTCCATGTGTTATTATTATTATTATTATTATTATTATTATTATTATTATTATTAGTAGTAGTAATAATAATAAACCAAGTGAGTTATGTGAGGATGGTGGTACCTTGCCGAAAATGAAGTATGTTGTAACCTAATTGTTATCGGACTATTTCCAAGGAGATGTTTACTGGTTTACCTTGTGTGACTTATTCATTTGTAATTTTTGAGATTTTCCCCCTGTTATTGTGGAATCAATAGCATTTTTAGATCGATGTAAAGAGCCATGTAATTACTACGGACTGGTCATTTGTCATCTTAGTCTTATCTTTTTCTCAAAGTGTTTGTCTTGGTTTCCAAAGCACTGGTGTTGCTGGGGAATGGTGTGACTTTTAATGGACAACTGGAAACACTTTGACATGTAGTTGGCCTTGTAACATCTACCTTCCATGCAGACGTAATCCTATGATCTCTATTTAAAATGACTCTCTACTGTAGATATACACCTCATGTTGGTTGGTACACCTTCCTGCCCTCTTAGGTTGTGGTTTGTTGAAGGGGGAAATCAATAACACCACAGAATACGCTCATTCTTTTTTCTGATGCTAACTGCTGTACCTTAAATACCTATTCCAAGCAGACTGGAAGCTGGTGCTTTTGTGACGATGCATTTTAATGTTTTGTTTGTCTGGGCGGAGAAGATGTGTCAGCGTCCCCCTTTCTGTTCTGTTAAACACAGAAAATTTATCCAATAAAATAAAAACACAATACAATTATTTTCAGAGTCTCTTTTCAAATGTGTCGTTCCCTCGAAATAACTTCCCAACCTGTTTGGCCCTGAAGGGTAAATTACTCAGCCACAACAACAGAATGGTTGACTAAAATGTTGACCTGCTCCTTTAACGTTGAATCTTCTTTCAACCTCTCCAGACCCTTTCATTGGTGCTCTTGATTTGAGGGGCTATCATTTATCTTCTCTGGCTGCACTCTTAAAGATATAAATGTCCTGGCTCTAGATTAGAGATGCTATTGTAACACGTTGACAATGCTTCTTGATTTCTTTCAATTTAGAGAAACTTTTAGATGTGAATAAATATGCTTTAAATTGGAAGAACAGTTTGGAAAGGAATAGCAGATCTGTATTGGAACCATTACTGAAGGGGATGGCTTACGACCAGCTCAAGCATAAGAACCTAATTCTAGTTTGTCTTTTTTTTTAAAGAGGGAAATGTACAAATATGCAGAATTTATTCATTTAGAACTATTCTATTATATTCCCTACATATATGTCGTGACAATGCAATAACTAAACCAAGTCACAAAACCAAAAATGAATAAATAATCCGTTTTGATCCTTGTCTTCAACAAGCGCTTTGTAGTAGCTTACAGACGTGCATTCAGAAGATTCCAGTTTATGAATTGAGAGTCTGGGCCGCGTTTTTCAGCCTCCCCTAAATGCCTGTTACGGCGCAGTGCGAGCCAGTGGGAACCGAAGCACTATGGCAGCCAGTCTCTCTCTGACTCAGGTAACCTCTATTTTAACTCAAATATAACGGCTAGGGATATTTTGTATTAGGTAAACATGGTCCGTACATATTTTAAAGATGTTAAACACATTGAAAGTCAACAACATGCGTCAAATGCGTTGTTTTATGGGTTTTTCTAAGTTCTCCTATCATTGGGAAAAGTTTGTCTAATCTCTCTTGGGGACTGCGTAAGGGCGTTGCTAGCTAGCGAGTATGATAGCCAATACAGCTCAAAAAGCTAACTTGCTAACTCCTAGTTGGTGTACATTTGTTAACTCATTTCTGAAACTTTTAAAAGAAGCGTACACTTCTGTTGCTTGTAAATGATCCCCCTTCAATCCTGCATTTGCCGCAACATAGTAGAAATGCAGAATTGCCTTCGCTCCGAATACGTGTCTTCCGTGTGAGTTGTTTTGGTTCTAACGTTATTAAGTTACTGTCAAATTGCCTGCATGGTTTACTGTGTTCTGTTCCGGTCAACAGATATTGCAATATCCAACGTTTTCAGAACCTGCTTGCGAGTAACTGCAACTTGCTAATGCTAGGGAGTTAGCTTGTCCAACAATACCCCAGTTTACTATTTTCGAACGAGGTTGCTAGCTGCATTATTCTTTTGCCCTTTGAGGTTTGGCAAATCAGCAGTCTTAGTTTTAGTAGCCATTTGCATAGTGGGCACTTTTTAAAGCAGAAGTAAATTAACAGATTTTCAGCAGATAGGTCACGTATACAGTATATTGCTTATCTGTTGCTTAAATCAATAGAGGAAGTAAGCTAATATTGGGGGGGGGGGGGGGGGGGGGGCTGCTGCTGTGGCAGCATGATATACATAAGCCGGTGTTTCAGAGTGTTTGTCTCCACACCTGTAACTCTAAACCAAGCGGTTGTCTGTGCGGAGTCTAACTAAACTGAACTCAGTCAAACTAAATGAGGTATTTTTTATACGCATGAATTAATGCCTTTGTGTTGCTGGGTGGAATTAAAACATTCAAAAGTGGTTATAATAAGTAATTTTTCCTATCATGTTGTGTAAACTGAATAATGCTATTTATATTTGAGAAAACTTTCAGTAATGTGCAAAATGCCCCTGCTGGGTACAGCAACTTCGGAGTTGGTCAAGCTAAAGTAATACTGCCATTACCATTGCTGCACTATAGGCCTAGATAACGGCCTAATGCCGTAGCGCTGACCCCAGCTGAACTGGACCAGCTGTTACATATATATACTTTGCATCAGTTCACTGACGTTTCTTGCTAGAGAGCCCTCAGACCATAACTTTTCACTCCTCAATATGTAGACCTTACTTATTGCCCCAATACATATCAATAGAGGATCAATATTTAAAAGTGAATGTGATGTAGCTATATATTTGTATATGTTATTGTATGACTACAAAGACTTGTCAGGTACATTTTTTGTTGTTGTCGAGGATTCTGAAATGGAGTGTTGCTGTGTGTTCTAGAAGAGTGGATCTGACAGACCAGTCAATCCATTACTGTACACTACCCATCCTATCTGGCCAACATTGGGGGGGGGGGGGGGGTTCAGCGCTGCTCGGTTAAGAGTCTCCAGCACAAAGACCACACTGTTGTGTCCGCCAACAGTTCCAGGGCTGGAGAACTATTGTTAGTTTGCAATAGAAGGAAAGTGGGAGGGGCAGGGAGATAAGTGTGTTTGTGAGTAGTGATCAGATTATGAATTTGCTGTTGAGTGACGTAGGCCAACTGTTGACAAACAGTAACTGTTCTTTGTTTTGAATCTTGTCTTCTACCATGATCTTGCTTGTTTACTGGGATTGAATTCAGATTCCACCTTGTTGGACTATAAAAACTGCTTTTTGACCTGAGGCTGTTCCTGTGTGTATTCACAACGAGAGAGAGAGAGAGAGAGAGAGAGAGAGAGAGAGAGAGAGAGAGAGAGAGAGAGAGAGAGAGAGAGAGAGAGAGAGAGAGAGAGAGAGAGAGAGAGAGAGAGAGAGAGAGAGAGAGAGAGAGAGAGAGAGAGAGAGAGAGAGAGAGAGAGAGAGAGAGAGAGAGAGAGAGAGAGAGAGAGAGAGAGAGAGAGAGAGAGAGAGAGAGAGAGAGAGAGAGAGAGAGAGAGAGAGAGAAAATCAAATATTGAGAGAGAGAGCATAGAACAGAAGTCTTCTAGAATATTTAACACTGGTTTTATTACTGAAAAGACCAGTTCCACAGCTCCAGATGAAGGGAGAGAAGAGAAGCAGGTATCTTCTCAGCGTTGAAATGCACCCGGGCTGGGCTTCTTCTCAGCGTTGAGATGCACCCGGGCTGGTCTTTGTCAGCCACATGTTGGGGTTAGGGTTAGGGCACACGTTAGTAGCCACAGGAAGTGCCATCTATGTCAGACGGGAAGTCCACAATCCTGTCGCGACACATCTTTTGTGAAATCAGCAAAAAAAAATAAACGTTCTCTCTGTCTCTCCACTACTCCCAAAACTAGCAAACTAAACGTTCTCTCTGTCTCTCCACCACTCCCAAAACTAGCAAACTAAACATTCTCTCTGTCTCTCCACTACTCCCAAAACGAGCAAACTTAAACGTTCTCTCTGTCTCTCCACCACTCCCAAAACTAGTAAACTAAACGTTCTCTCTCTCCACTACTCCCAAAACTAGTAAACTAAACGTTCTCCCTCTCTCCACTACTCCCAAAACTAGTAAACTAAACGTTCTCTCTCTCTCCACTACTCCCAAAACTAGTAAACTAAACGTTTTCTCTCTCTCCACTACTCCCGAAACTAGTAAACTAAACGTTCTCTCTCTCCACTACTCCCAAAACTAGTAAACTCACGTGGATGTTAGCCACGCACATAGAGGCCTTAGTCATTACAACTGGCCTGCGGGATCTAACTAACTAACTAACGCCACACTGGACTGGCCTGTAGGATCTAACTAACTAACGCCACACTGGACTGGCCTGTAGGATCTAACTAACTAACGCCACACTGGACTGGCCTGTAGGATCTAACTAACTAACGCCACACTGGACTGGCCTGTAGGATCTAACTAACTAACTCCACACTGGACTGGCCCAGCTCTGTTCTGGAGTCTACTCACTTCACTCACTCCACAGTGGACTGGCCTATAGGATCCCTCCCTGATATCTCATATCATCCCTAGTTCCACAGAAAATTAAGGACGTCACACAAACACACTATTTGAAGCGTTTTTCTCCTGAAACTTTTGAGCCCAAGTTAACGTAGCTGCCATTAAAGGCTCTTTGACGTGATGCTTGCTGTGCAGTCATTCCACTAGTGAGTCTTCTCTGATCCAGGCCTAAGGAACAAAAGCCTCCATTCCTGTTGTAATAAAGGGTTTTATGCTGGGTTAGGCTATGCTGGTCGGTCTGGAGAAGATCCTACCTGAAGTAGAAGGGGCGCTGGCTGGCTGGTTGGCTGGCTGTCTGACTGTCTCAGGCATGGCCAGATGTTGATTCATAGAGGCATGACCAAAACTACCCTTTGGAAGGAATTAGCACTTGGAATTGTGTGTGTCGGTGTGTGCATGATTATTATGTCTATTTGAAGAATTTTTACCTGACAGTTTGTGTGTGTTTGCTTTGCAGTGCAAACACATTAAATAGCTGTTTTGTGTGTCTGACCCTCTGTCTGTCTGTCTATATTGTCTGTTGTTTTGGGATCATGCTCCATTATATTGTCTGTTGTTTTGGGTTCAGGCTCCAGTATATTGTCTGTTGTTTTGGGATCATGCTCCATTATATTGTCTGTTGTTTTGGGATCATGCTCCAGTATATTGTCTGTTGTTTTGGGACCATGCTCCAGTATATTGTCTGTGGTTTTGGGATTTTGTTCTGTTGTTTTAGGATTATGTTCCAGTATATTGTCTGTTGTTTTGGGATCATGCTCCAGTATATATTGTCTGTTGTTTTGGGATCTTGCTCCAGTATATTGTCTGTGGTTTTGGGATTTTGTTCCAGTATATTGTCTGTTGTTTCGGGATCATGCTCCAGTATATTGTCTGTTGTTCTGGGATCATGCTCCAGTATATTGTCTGTTGTTCTGGGATTTTGTTCCAGTATATTGACTTAAGGTTAATACTCCTTTCAATCCCCTGACCAAGGTACTGACATAGAACTGGGCGCCGCGCTGTGGCTGCCCACTGCTCCTGGTCCTACTGTAGGATAGGATGGGTTAAATGTAGGGAACTTTTTCCCCACGGGGATTAATAAAGTCTCATTATCATTTGCTGTTGTTCATTCTGTTGTCTCTTGGGTTCTGTGTTCCTTACAGCTTTCCAGTGGAAATCCTGTCTATGACAAGTACTACCGACAGGTAATATCATTGTAATGTTTATGTTTTATTGTGAGGGTGTCTGGACAATATTGGTTTTGAGTCGTTAATAGATTTTCAATAATACATACATTTGCATAAAACAACCATATTTTGTCCACTACCATGTTGATTAGACTTCGAACCTTTCTCCATTTCGCAAAATTTTTAACAGATAAAAAATAGTTGATTAATTTGCAATTCATCTTTGATTAATTATAGACATTCAACTGTGTGTGTGTGTGTGTGTGTGTGTGTGTATATATATATATATATATATATATATAGTACCAGTCAAAAGTTTGTACACACTTTCCCATTCAAGTCAAACTTTTGACTGGTACTGTATATTATGTATACACACACACACACACACACACACACACACACACACACACAAGCCGTGTAAATGCTGGAAATTTGTTATGGAAAACGTTTCAGTTTTTTCATAAACGTTCCCACCACTAATTCAGTGTGTGTCTGTGTGTAGGTTGACCCTTCTGGCAGTGGGCGTGTGGCAGCAGCAGATGCTGCCCTGTTCCTCAAGAGGTCAGGGCTGGCCGACCTCGTTCTAGGGAAGGTAGGATGCTGTCATAGTAACAGTCAGCTGTCATAGTAACAGTCACCTATTATGGCAGTAATGTGTAGACTGCTGTCAAAGCAACTGCCATCACTCTGCTAGATTATTTTACATTACTCAGTGGAGAGTGTATTCCTAGTTGGATTACCTTTATTGGATTACATTACTCAGTGGAGAGTGTATTCCTAGTTGGATTACCTTTATTGGATTACATTACTCAGTGGAGAGTGTATTCCTAGTTGGATTACCTTTATTGGATTACATTACTCAGTGGAGAGTGTATTCCGAGTTGGATTACCTTTATTGGATTACATTACTCAGTGGAGGGTGTATTCCTAGTTGGATTACCTGTATTGGATTACATTACTCAGTGGAGAGTGTTTGTTTGATCCTCTCGTCCCTGCAGGTCTGGGATTTGTCAGACTCTGAACGTAAAGGCTGCCTCACCAAACAGGTAAACCAACCTAACCTCGTCCCTCTAACCATTTACAGTCATCACCATCCTTCCATGTTGTTGGGTAACTCATGTTCTGTTCTGGACCCCCCCTGCCCCCACCACTCCCAACCCCTCAGCAATTCTTCATAGCCCTGCGCCTGGTGGCCTGTGCCCAGAATGGACTGGAGGTGGCGCTGAAGAGCCTCCACCTAGCAGTCCCGCCTCCTAAGTTTGTGAGTTAGACCCCCATTTTGTCTGAATAACCAGTGATTCATAGCACACTTTATTCATTCTTTTGAAGCTCTGTCTGGAACTGCTCTGTCCCATCTGTATCTGTGGTACATACTTCTTATATTTATATTTCATTTGTATAACAGGTTCCTATCACTTTGAGGCTATGTTGTTTGAACAGTGTCCGTATGCATATGTTAAATCCCTCTGTTACTCTCTGTCTGTCTGTCTGTCTGTCTGTGTGTGTGCGTGCGTGTGTGCGACTGTGATGCATATGATCTATCTCTTTGTGTCTGTTTTTATATATATATATATATATATATATATATATATATATTATTATTATATATTTTCTTTCTCTGTGTGTGTGACTGTGATGTATATTTAATTTCTGCATGTGTGTGACTGATATATATTTATTTGTGTGTGTGTGTGTGTGTGTGTGTGTGTGTGTGTGACTGATGTATATATTATCTTTCTCAGCTCGATAACAGCAGCCCCTTGTTACCTGTGGGAGGGGCCCTCGATGCACCCTGGGTGGTCAAGGTGAGATCACCTGTTTCCTATAGACACAGTACTAATATACTGATAAAAACTAGCGGTGACATGGTCAGCAGGACTGTGACCGTAGCAGAAAGCGTCATGGCTGCACTGTGACCGTAGCAGAAAGCGTCATGCCTGCACTGTGATCGTAGCAGAAAGTGTCATGGCTGCACTGTGATCGTAGCAGATCTGTGACCGTAGCAGGACTGTGACCGTAGCAGAAAGTGTCATGGCTGCACTGTGATCGTAGCAGAAAGCGTCATGGCTGCACTGATCGTAGCAGATCTGTGACCGTAGCAGGACTGTGACCGTAGCAGAAAGCGTCATGCCTGCACTGTGACCGTAGCAGAAAGCGTCATGGCTGCACTGTGACCGTAGCAGGACGGTGACCGTAGCAGAAAGCGTCATGGCTGCACTGTGACCGTAGTAGAAAGCATTGTGGCTGCACTGTGACCGTAGCAGGACTGTGACCGTAGCAGGACTGTGACCGTAGCAGGACTGTGACCGTAGCAGAAAGCATTGTGGCTGCACTGTGACCGTAGCAGGACGGTGACCGTAGCAGAAAGCATTGTAGCTGCACTGTGACCGTAGTAGAAAGCGCCATGGCTGCACTGTGACCGTTGCGGGTCTGTGACTGTTTCAGGACTGTGACCATGGCAGCACTGTGACCGTAGTAGGACTGTGACTGTAGCAGGACTGTGACCGTTGCAGAAAGCGTCATGACTGCACTGTGACCGTAGCAGAACGCACCATGACTGCACTGTGACCGTTGCAGCACTGTGGCCATAGCAGCTCTGTAACAACATTGTGTCCTCTAACTCTTTGGTATCAAGTAACAACATTGTGCTAGTGTTCTATCTCCATGGAAACAACATTGTGTCCTCTACTGCTCTATCTCTATGGTAACAACGTGTTGTACTGTCTCTGTGTCTTCAGGCGGAGGAGAAGCTGAAGTTTGACGCCATCTTTGACAGCCTGTCTCCAGTCGGGGGAATGCTAACAGGAGACAAGGTCAAACCGGTTCTCCTCAACTCCAAGCTGCCTGTTGATGTCCTTGGACGGGTGAGATAAAGTCTCTCTAGTTGTCTTAATGTGTTACATGTTCATAGCTTGTTTGTATGTGTATCTATATTTTTTCATTGTGTGTGTGTCTGTGTGTGTCTGTGTGTGTCTGTGTGTGTGTGTGTGTGTGTGTGTGTGTGTTTCAGGTATGGGAGCTAAGCGACCTCGACAGAGATGGAATGCTGGATAGAGATGAGTTTGCTGTGGTGAGTTACCCTGAGAGATAATAGATTTACTCCATCAGACAAAAGCCGTGGTTCTATATATATATATACTCCAAGGATCTCGATGAAATGTAATTTACAGGAAAACATGTTCCAAATCAATACACTAAACTCAGCTAGGTGGTTGTGGAGTTGTGTTGAAGCTGTGCTGTCTGTGTAATGGCCTTAAGATAGACTTGTTGTTTACTCAGAGGAGTCAGGGAGTTTACCGTAGCAGAAAGCGTCATGGTAGTACTGTACCTTCATACCTGAGTTTAAATACTACTCAGTCTCTGTATAAAGGAGTTTCAATACCACTCAGTCACTGTGTAAAGGAATTTAAATACTACTCAGTTACTATGTAAAGGAGTTTAAATACTACTCAGTCTCCTGTGTGTAAAGGAGTTTAAATACTACTCAATCTCCAGTGTGTAAAGGAGATGAAATACTACTCAGTCTCCTCTTATGTTTATTTTATTTAGATGTTACTAGTTAGCCTGTGGTCTCTGTATCCAGACTCAGATGTTACTAGTTTTCCTGTGGTCTCTGTATCCAGACTCAGATGTTACTAGTTAACCTGTGGTCTCTGTATCCAGACTCAGATGTTACTAGTTAACCTGTGGTCTCTGTATCCAGACTCAGATGTTACTAGTTAGCCTGTGGTCTCTGTATCCAGACTCAGATGTTACTAGTTAACCTGTGGTCTCTGTATCCAGTCTCAGATGTTACTAGTTAGCCTGTGGTCTCTGTATCCAGACTCAGATGTTACTAGTTAGCCTGTGGTCTCTGTATCCAGACTCAGATGTTACTAGTTAGCCTGTGGTCTCTGTATCCAGACTCAGATGTTACTAGTTAACCTGTGGTCTCTGTATCCAGACGCAGATGTTACTAGTTAACCTGTGGTCTCTGTATCCAGACTCAGATGTTACTAGTTAACCTGTGGTCTCTGTATCCAGACTCAGATGTTACTAGTTAGCCTGTGGTCTCTGTATCCAGACTCAGATGTTACTAGTTAGCCTGTGGTCTCTGTATCCAGACTCAGCTGTTACTAGTTAGCCGTTGGTTTGACACTATTGAGGAGTGTGCTACTTACATAAGGTCCCAGATGTGGGCGTCTACAGAGCTCTGTGGATATTTCCATTGTTGTTGTTGTTGTTGTTATCTAGGCTATGTACCTGGTCTACAGAGCTCTGTGGATATTTTGGTTGTTGTTGTTGTTATCTAGGCTATGTACCTGGTCTACAGAGCTCTGTTGATATTTCCGTTGTTGTTGTTGGTTATCTAGGCTATGTACCTGGTCTACAGAGCTCTGTTGATATTTCCGTTGTTGTTGTTGTTGTTGTTTGTTATCTAGGCTATGTACCTGGTCTACAGAGCTCTGTTGATATTTCCGTTGTTGTTGTTTGTTATCTAGGCTATGTACCTGGTCTACAGAGCTCTGTTGATATTTCCGTTGTTGTTGTTTGTTATCTAGGCTATGTACCTGGTCTACAGAGCTCTGGAAGGGGAGGCTGTCCCCATGTCCCTCCCTGTTTCTCTGGTGCCCCCCGCTAAGAGGAAAAACCCTTCCCTGCCTCCCGTCACACCCCTGTTGCCCTCACCCCCTTCCATCAAAGACAGCCGCACCGCCCATTTGGGGGCCAAGATTCTACCCCCGCCCCCCAAGATGGCCCCTGCCCCTAGCCCCGTCCCCACCCCAATCCCGACCCCTGTCCCCACCCCTGCCCTTGCCCCCACCCCCGCCCCAACCCCTACAGCTGCCCCGGTGAGTTCTGATAGACTGCCTCCAGCATGTGACGTGTCTAGCTATATATAGCATCTAGCACATATAGTGTAGAGCACATATGACATATATAGCATATAGAACATATAGCATATACCACATAACATATAGCACATATAGCATCTATAGCATATAGCATAGATAGCATAGCATATATAGCATATAGTATCTATAGCATATAGCATAGTTCTCATAGCATATCTGGCATACAGCATATATCACTTATATAGCATATAGCATATAATTTCTGTAGCACATATAGCATGTAGCACATATAGCATATGGTGAGAATTTTAGACTCCTCTAAGCCCCAACAGGTTGAATGCTTTCAACAAAAGAACCGAGGAGAACATTGAGCGCCCAAGATAACTAGACAACACTGTCTGTGTCTGTGTCTGTGTCTGTGTCTGTGTCTGTGTCTGTGTCTGTGTCTGTGTCTGTGTCTGTGTCTGTGTGTCCCTGTGTGTCCCTGTGTGTCCCTGTGTGTCCCTGTGTGTCCCTGTGTGTCCCTGTGTGTGTCCCTGTGTGTGTCCGTGTGTGTGTCCCTGTGTGTGTGTGTGTGTGTGTGTGTGTGTGTGGTTCCCAGTGGGTGGTGTCTCCTGCGGATAAGGGAAAGTACGACGAGCTGTTCTCTTTGACGGACAGTGACATGGACGGTCTGGTGTCTGGAGCTGAGGTCCGAGACATCTTCCTGAAGACCGGCCTGCCCTCCGCCACACTGGCACGCATCTGGTACACCCTCCTCCTCCACTCTGTCTGTGTGTGTGTGTGTGTGTGTGTGTGTGTGTGTGTGTGTGTGTGTGTGGGGGGGGGGGGGGGGGGGGGTTAGAGAGAGAGAGAGAGAGAGAGAAGTGTGTCTCTCGCTCTGTTTTGTGTTTTCATATGCCTCTGTTTGCTCACTACACTCTGTGCGTGTGTGTGTGCGTGCGTGTGCGTGCGTGCTCCACAGGGAGCTGTGTGACATCGGGGACATAGGTAAACTGACCAGAGAGCAGTTTGCTCTGGCTCTCCATCTGATTAACCAGCGCCTGACCCAAGGACTGGAACCTCCACAGAGCCTCAGCCCCGACATGGTGCCTCCTTCAGACAGACTGACCGTCAAACAGGTTAGTACCCTGACCCCTAACCCCTAACCCTCCTTCAGACAGACTGACCGTCAAACAGGTTAGTACCCTGACCCCTAACCCCTAACCCTCCTTCAGACAGACTGACCGTCAAACAGGTTAGTACCCTAACCCCTAACCCTCCCTCAGACAGACTGACCGTCAAACAGGTTAGTACCCTGACCCCTAACCCCTAACCCTCCCTCAGACAGATTGACCGTCAAACAGGTTCGTACCCTGACCCCTAACCCCTAACCCTCCTTCAGACAGACTGACCGTCAAACAGGTTAGTACCCTGACCCCTAACCCCTAACCCTCCTTCAGACAGACTGACTGTCAAACAGGTTAGTACCCTGACCCCTAACCCCTAACCCTCCCTCAGACAGACTGACCGTCAAACAGGTTAGTACCCTGACCCCTAACCCCTAACCCTCCCTGAGACAGACTGACCGTCAAACAGGTTAGTACCCTGACCCCTAACCCTCCCTCAGACAGACTGACCATCAAACAGGTTAGTACCCTGACCCCTAACCCCTAACCCTCCCTCAGACAGACTGACCGTCAAACAGGTTAGTACCCTGACCCCTGACCCCTAACCCTCCCTCAGACAGACTGACCGTCAAACAGGTTAGTACCCTGACCCCTAACCCCTAACCCTCCCTCAGACAGACTGACCGTCAAACAGGTTAGTACCCTGACCCCTAACCCCTAACCCTCCCTCAGACAGACTGACCGTCAAACAGGTTAGTACCCTGACCCCTAACCCCTAACCCTCCCTCAGACAGACTGACCGTCAAACAGGTTAGTACCCTGACCCCTAACCCCTAACCCTCCCTCAGACAGACTGACCGTCAAACAGGTTAGTACCCTGACCCCTAACCCCTAACCCTCCTTCAGACAGACTGACCGTCAAACAGGTTAGTACCCTGACCCCTAACCCCTAACCCTCCTTCAGACAGACTGACTGTCAAACAGGTTAGTACCCTAACCCCTAACCCTCCCTCAGACAGACTGACCGTCAAACAGGTTAGTACCCTGACCCCTAACCCCTAACCCTCCCTGAGACAGACTGACCGTCAAACAGGTTAGTACCCTGACCCCTAACCCCTAACCCTCCCTCAGACAGACTGACCGTCAAACAGGTTAGTACCCTGACCCCTAACCCCTAACCCTCCCTCAGACAGACTGACCGTCAAACAGGTTAGTACCCTGACCCCTAACCCCTAACCCTCCCTCAGACAGACTGACCGTCAAACAGGTTAGTACCCTGACCCCTAACCCCTAACCCTCCCTCAGACAGATTGACCGTCAAACAGGTTAGTACCCTGACCCCTAACCCCTAACCCTCCCTCAGACAGACTGACCGTCAAACAGGTTAGTACCCTGACCCCTAACCCCTAACCCTCCCTCAGACAGACTGACCGTCAAACAGGTTAGTACCCTGACCCCTAACCCCTAACCCTCCCTCAGACAGACTGACCGTCAAACAGGTTAGTACCCTGACCCCTAACCCCTAACCCTCCCTCAGACAGATTGACCGTCAAACAGGTTAGTACCCTGACCCCTAACCCCTAACCCTCCCTCAGACAGACTGACCGTCAAACAGGTTAGTACCCTGACCCCTAACCCCTAACCCTCCCTCAGACAGACTGACCGTCAAACAGGTTAGTACCCTGACCCCTAACCCCTAACCCTCCTTCAGACAGACTGACCGTCAAACAGGTTAGTACCCTGACCCCTAACCCCTAACCCTCCTTCAGACAGACTGACCGTCAAACAGGTTAGTACCCTGACCCCTGACCCTCCTTCAGACAGACTGACCGTCAAACAGGTTAGTACCCTGACCCCTGACCCTCCTTCAGACAGACTGACCATCAAACAGGTTAGTACCCTAACCCTGACCCCTAACTCTCCTTCAGACAGACTGACCATCTCCCAGGTGAGTACCCTAACCCTCTTTCAGACAGGCTGACCATCAAACAGGCTAGTACCCTAACCCTGACCCCTAACCCTGACCCCTAACCCTCCTTCAGACAGACTGACCATCAAACAGGTTAGTACCCTAACCCTAACCCTCCTTTAGACATACTGACCATCAAACAGCACAGCACCCTAACTCATCTAACCTCTAACCCCTGACCCCTAACCCAGCCTTCAGACAGACTGACTCATAGATAGGGCATGCTGACACCTACAAAGAGAATAACTATATTAAATGATTTTAAACATTTGAAATGTGTTTGATGCTGCTCGTTTTATACTAGCACATAGTTCAAATGTCCTCAGCATTACATCACGCCTCACATTTCTGTGTTAGGACTCGCTAGCTCTAGGGTTAGGACCTGCTAGGTCTAGGGTAAGGACCTGCTAGGTCTAGGGTTAGGGTTAGGTTTAGGAGCTACACTGTAGAGCTCCACAACAACCCAAGGACATCAGAGGTTTTAGATGACCTCCCGGAGACTGCCCCTCATAAGGAGCCACGTAGATCTATAGTTCACTAGAACTCATCCCTCCCCTGAATTTCAGTGGAAGCTAGAGTTAGCAATATGACCCTGAGTGACCTGTGTGTTGGTGTGTCCTCTCTAGAATAACCAGCTCTCTGCTTCTATATTCTCCACTTTTGTTGTCAGATAAAGAGCCACATAGATCTATAATTCACTAGAACGGACCTGTGTGTCGGTGTGTGTCCTCTCTAGAACAACCAGCTCCTTCAGGCTGCCGATTTCTCCGCCATCAAGGAGCTGGACTCTCTGACCAACGAGATCATCGACCTTCAGAAGTATGCCCTTTCTCTCACACACACCCACCCACACCCTAACCCCACGGACTGTTGAGAGAGAGAGAGAGAGAGAGAGAGAGAGAGAGAGAGAGAGAGAGAGAGAGAGAGAGAGAGAGAGAGAGAGAGAGAGAGAGAGAGAGAGAGAGAGAGAGAGAGAGAGAGAGAGAGAGAGAGAGAGAGAGAGAATCAAATATTGATTTGATTTAGAGAATCAAATATTGATTTGATTTAGAATGTAGGTGATTGATCAAAACAAACTATCAACACTTCCATTTTTGAAAGCGCTCTTACTTTACACACCTGCCTTAAACTTTGCACAGTACTGTACATCTACATATGTATTATCTATAGTGATGTAGATCTACATCTACATATGTCTTATCTGTAGTGATGTAGATCTGCATATGTCTCATCATGGTTGTTAGGGTTAGGTGTACATGACTAAACAATGGTTGTTAGGGTTAGGTGTACATGACTAAACAATGGTTGTTAGGGTTAGGTGTACATGATTAAACAATGGTTGTTAGGGTTAGGTGTACATGACTAAACAATGGTTGTTAGGGTTAGGTGTACATGATTAAACAATGGTTGTTAGGGTTAGGTGTACATGACTAAACAATGGTTGTTAGGGTTAGGTGTACTTGACTAAACAATGGTTGTTAGGGTTAGGTGTACTTGACTAAACAATGGTTGTTAGGGTTAGGTGTACATGACTGTGTCCAGACCTCTCTCTCTCTCTCTCTCTCTCTCTCTCTCATAAACAAACACACACACACTCCCCTCCAGACCTCTCTCTCTCTCATACACACACACACTCCGCTACAGAGTACTCTCTCTCTCTCACACACACACACACACACACACACACACACACACACTCCGCTCCAGACTTCCAGCATCCAGGTGTTTATCTTCCTTTTTCAGCAGAATGGTGGGCTGGGGGGTGGGGCTGGCAGGGGTGGGGCTGGGGCAGGGCTGGTCTCCTGGGTAGTAATGCCATCCTGTCTGCTGTGCTGGTCTCCTGGGTAGTAATGCCATCCTGTCTGCTGTGCTGGTCTCCTGGGTAGTAATGCCATCCTGTCTGCTGTGTCTCCTAGAGAGAAGATCACAGTGGAGCAGGAGATCAAGGAGAAGGAGGAGAGCATCAGAGAACGCATCAGCGAAGTCCAGGTCGGATACACCGGTACATGTCTGTCTGTCTGCTACCTGTCTGTCTTAGTCCGTCTGCCTGCAACCTGTGTCTGTTTGTCTGTCTGTGCCCCAGCCTATCTGCCTGCTAGCTGTCTTTCTGACTGTCTTCTATCTGTACCTACCTGCCTGCCTGCTTGTCTGTCTGTCTTTACCTATACCTGTCTGTGTGCCTAGCTACCTGTACCTGCCTACTTGTATCTGCCTGTCTGCCTGTCTGTCTGTCTGTGCATGCTGACTGTGAGTGGGACCATGTTCAGGAGCTGCAGGAGGAGGTGGCTAAGGAGAGCGGGGAGCTGCAGCACCTCCAGACCAAGCGGCAGGAGGTGCAGGAGGCCCTGCAGGAGCTGG
Organism: Aplochiton taeniatus; assembly: GCA_017639675.1. NCBI lineage: Eukaryota > Metazoa > Chordata > Actinopteri > Galaxiiformes > Galaxiidae > Aplochiton > Aplochiton taeniatus. The sequence goes on along the minus strand of CM030180.1, from coordinate 20,090,355 downwards.
ACCAACAGAAGATCTCTCTGGAGGAACAGCTAGCTCTCATCCGCCAGCAGACCAGCCAGGAGAACATGCTGGTACACCCTTCATCCCTACACCACTAACCCCCTACACTAGCAAACCAGCCAGGAGAACATGCTGGTACACCCTTCATCCCTACACCACTAACCCCCTACACTAGCAGACCAGCCAGGAGAACATGCTGGTACACCCTTCATCCCTACACCACTAACCCCCTACACTAGCAGACCAACCAAGAGAACATTCTGGTACACCCTTCTCCCCTACACCACTAACCCCCTACACTAGCAGACCAGCCAGGAGAACATGCTGGTACACCCTTCATCCCTACACCACTAACCCCCTACACTAGCAGACCAGCCAGGAGAACATGCTGGTACACCCTTCATCCCTACACCACTAACCCCCTACACTAGCAGACCAGCCAGGAGAACATGCTGGTACACCCTTCATCCCTACACCACTAACCCCCTACACTAGCAGACCAGCCAGGAGAACATGCTGGTACACCCTTCATCCCTACACCACCAACCCCCTACACTAGCAGACCAACCAGGAGAACATGCTGGTACACCCTTCAACCCTACACCACTAACCCCCTACACTAGCAGACCAGCCAGGAGAACATGCTGGTACACCGTGCACCCCATCCTCATTTCACTGACTCCGCTTATTACTGAAAAACTGTCTCCTCCCCTCCAACCTTCTCTCCTCCCCTCCAGATCTCCTCCCTGCAAGGGGAGCAGGAGGAGCTGATTGGTCAGTATGAGGAGCAGTTGGTCCAGGCGAGGGAGGAGTTGCTCCTCCTACAGGAAGAGACTCGGGGTCTGGAGGAAAAGGTCCAGGGAGCACGGGAACAACTCACACCCCTCAAAGAGTCTGTCCAGCACTCCCACACACAGGTGGCACAGGTCTGTGAGAGAGAGAGAGAGAGAGAGAGAGAGAGAGAGAGAGAGAGAGAGAGAGAGAGAGAGAGAGAGAGAGAGAGAGAGAGAGAGAGAGAGAGAGAGAGAGAGAGAGAGAGAGAGAGAGAGAGAGAGAGAGAGAGAGAGAGAGAGAGAGAGAGAGAGAGAGAGAGAGAGAGAGAGAGAGAGAGAGAGAGAGAGAGAGAGAGAGAGAGAGAGAGAGAGAGAGAGAGAGCGAGCCATTCAGTAATTTTAAGAACAGCAGATTTTTCCTTATTCTTTGTCTTGTCTATTCCCTCTCGCCTCTCCCCCTTCCTGTCTCTCTCTGTCTCCCCCTCTTCTCCCCCTCCCTCCGTGTCTCCCCCTTCCTGTCTCTCTCTGTCTCCCCCTCTTCTTCCCCTCCCTCCGTGTCTCCCCCTTCCTGTCTCTCTCTGTCTCCCCCTCTTCTCCCCCTCCCTCCGTGTCTCCCCCTTCCTGTCTCTCTCTGTCTCCCCCTCTTCTTCCCCCGTCCAGGTACAACAGAAATTCACAGAGCTCCAGGAAGAAGAGCGCTCCGTCACAGCCCAGCTCAGCTGGAAACGAGCCCTTGAAGACTGCTCAGCAGGCCCCACGGCGGAGCTGCAACAGAGGGACCAGCCTGCCCTGGTCAACGGCTCAGCAGGCCCCACGGCGGAGCTGCAACAGAGGGACCAGGACCTCTGCCAGGGGGACCAGTCTGCCGAGCGGAGAGTAGAGGAAGAGCCCGCTCCATTCCATCCACCACAGGAAGGGTGTCCTAAACAAGGAGAGAAGGAAGAGAAAAAAAAAGATGAGGAGGAGAAGGAGAAGAAAGAGGAAGAGCACCAGCCAAAGGTGGATGCTTTAGATGAGCTGTTTACCAGTCTGTCAGTGTCTCCTTGGCCAAAGGACAACATTGTATGGGTGAGAAGGGATTCTTCACAGACATTAGCCTAGCATAGCAAATACGCGCACATTAGACTAGCATAGCATACAATCTGACATTAGCCTAGCATAGCATACAATCTGACATTAGCCTAGCATAGCATACAATCTGACATTAGCCTAGCATAGCAAATATACTGACATTAGCTTGGCTATTTTGCTTGTCTTTCCTCCAGGATCAGACCAGTCCTACAGTGGAGCCTTCACCTGAGGCTCAAGAAGAAGGAGAGGACTCTCCTAAAGCCAGCACACCCAAGGTAGGTCTTACCCAAACCGATCTTTAAATGGATCAGTGCTGTCTTCTCTCTGTGAATCTCCAACATGGCCGTTTGTGGGAGTCTGTCAACACGTCTCTGTCTCTTTCACCCATCAGCCGGTGGACCCCCCAGAGCCAGAGGGGGGAGAGGAGCCCTTGGAGTCCCCCACACCCAGCCCTCAGCCCAGCCCTGTGTCCCTCTGTCCCCCCCAGATGCCTCCTCCTGCCCTGCCTCCCCAGACCAGCTCCCCCACACTGCCAGGGGGCGACTTCTTTGAGTCGGATCCTTTCACTGACGGTGGGGGCCTCCAGGAAAATGTTTACAATGTTAAAGCAATCGTGTGTGAAACACACATTAAGCGTTCAATAGTAGTTACTTATTAGCGTCATATTCTTTAAGTTACGAAGAATAATGTTTTATCATTTACCAATGTTTTAGTTATCAAGGAAACAACGCTAAAGGAATGTTAACCCAGTTCATCGCCTTAGTAACCGTGAGAAGATGAATCAGAGATTTAGGAGCAAACATTCTGATACATGACTTTTGATAATATTGGAGTAATGTCCTTCAACTGATCGTGTGATTAAGTGTAAAGATGGCGTCAACATTAAATTGTTGTCTTTCTCTGCAGAGGATCCATTTAAAAACGACCCGTTTGGAAAAGTTGATGTTTCTGGTAAGTGACTGAATCCTACTCATCATCTGATCATATTCTGTCTCACATTCAGCCTTTATCATTATGATCATATTCTGTCTCACATTCAGCCTTTATCATTATGATCATATTCTGTCTCACATTCAGCCTTTATCATTATGATCATATTCTGTCTCACATTCAGCCTTTATCATTATGATCATATTCTGTCTCACATTCAGCCTTTATCATTATGATCATATTCTGTCTCACATTCAGCCTTTATCATTATGATCATATTCTGTCTCACATTCAGCCTTTATCATTATGATCATATTCTGTCTCACATTCAGCCTTTATCATTATGATCATATTCTGTCTCACATTCAGCCTTTATCATTATGATCATATTCTGTCTCACATTCAGCCTTTATCATTATGATCATATTCTGTCTCACATTCAGCCTTTATCATTATGATCATATTGTTCTCATTATGATCCTTTTTTCTCCAGATCTGTTTGGTGGAGACCCTTTCAAAGGTTCTGATCCGTTTGCGGCAGACTCTTTCTTCAAGCAGCCCTCTGGCGCCCCCTTCCCCTTGGAGGACCCCTTTGCTGCTGCGTCAGCAGACCCGTTTGGGTCCAGCGTTGGCCCAGCAGAGCCAGACCCGTTTGGGTCCAGCGTTGGCCCAGCAGAGCCAGACCCGTTTGGGTCCAGCGTTGGCCCAGCAGAGCCAGACCCGTTTGGAGCCCAGGTCAACACAGCTCCATCAGGTACTGACTGTGAAGGCTGTAGACACGCTAGTGGGTTATTATCAGAGGAGCATTTTAATTGTAATAGTCCATGTAAATAAAGTCAGACACAGTCTTATATCGCTTTGATTATTTAAACCTATACATCATGTTTTTATTAATGATATTCATATAAATTCTGAGAAGGCTTCATTTTTTAATAAATCATTATATTCATATTATATTCATATTCATAGTAAATTATGAAAACTGCTCGCAGTTTAGATTGTTGTTTATTGTTATGTAGATGTTTATTGTTCCACTAGTAAATGAAAATGTAGAAGCCAAAACAGTTGATGTTGTTTTCCTATCAAAGAGATGACCATTTTATTTATATTGTTTTCCTATTGAAGAGATTACTATCTTATTGATTTTGTTTTCTTATTGCAGAGATGAATATCTTATTCATATTGTCTTCCTATTGAAGAGATGAATATCTTATTGATATTGTCTTCCTATTGAAGAGATAACTATCTTATTGATATTGTCTTCCTATTGAATAGATGAATATCTTACTGATATTGTCTTCCTATTGAAGAGATGAATATCTTACTGATATTGTTTCCCTTTCGTTTCACTCTGTGTGTGTGTGTGTGTGTGTGTGTGTGTGTGTGTGTGTGTGTGTGTGTGTGTGTGTAGACCCATTCTACTCCAAACCCGACACAGCCCAAGTGGTTAATGACCCGTTCAGCGCCTCGTCAGATAACCCGGCCACCGTCGACCCCTTCAGAACCAACATGGACGCCCTGCGAGAGCCAGACCCGTTTGGTTCCCAAGAAAATGGAGGGGCGGATCCTTTCAGCTCTGAGGTTGCCGTGGTAAGTTGAGCTGTGTTCGCTGTAAACTAGTTTCTCTGTCTACTCACTGAGGAATAGACTACACAGGCTGTATCTAGTTTATCTATCTCTACTCACTAACCTTACAACACTGTGTGTGCGTGTGCGTGTGCGTGTGCGTGTGCGTGTGCGTGTGCGTGTGCGTGTGCGTGTGCGTGTGCGTGTGCGTGTGCGTGTCCGTGTGTGGGTGTGTGTGTGCGTGTGAGGGGTGCCTGAGGATAGATTGATGATGGTCATGTCAAAAGGGATGTTCTTTATATCAAACCCACCCACTGAAGTTTACTGCTCGCCTTTATCTTTCATTAAGAGGAGAGGTAAAGGAGATAATGATATTGATTACTGGTTTTACAATTTGAAGTGTCTGTCTGTCTGTCTGTCTGTCTGTCTGTCTGTCTGTCTGTCTGTCTGTCTGTCTGTCTGTCTGTCTGTCTGTCTGTCTGTCTGTCTGTCTGTCTGTCTGTCTGTCTGTCTGTCTGTCTGTCTGTCTGTCTGTCTGTCTGTCTGTCTGCCTGCCTGTCTGCCTGTCTGCCTGCCTGCCTGCCTGTCTGCCTGTCTCAGCAGGACGTCAGTACTCCAATCAACGACCCGTTTGCTCCAGGAGGCACGGTGGTGAGCAGTGGATCTGATCCAGGTGAGGAGAACGCCTGCTGACATACTGCCCTCTGCTGGGGGAAGACAGCCACTGCAGCTCAGAAACAGCCCTGGTGTCAATGCAATCATTTATTGATTTGTGTGTGTGTGTGTGTGTGTGTGTTTCAGACCCATTTGCTGCAGTATTCGGCAATGAGTCATTTGGAGGGGGCTTTGCGGACTTCAGCGCTTTGGCCAAGGTAACCGTGTCATATAGCCCACTCACTTTAGTGCTAACTGAGTTATTAATGAAGAGGCAAGCTAGGAAAATGGAGTGGACATCCACTGTCACTGCTAACAGCCAATAAGACACTATCCGTCAGGAAGTGGACAGGCAGCCAATCAAACGCTGATGTCCCCTGTGGTTTCATTAATAAACATAAATGTATTACCTGTCTGGGGTTGGCATTGGCTTTAAGAACAAATAGCTGGTCCAGCTCCAGAGCCCAGCTAAAAAGGAAAGGGTCCTCCTCCTCTTCAGAGTACAGCAGGACCTCCTCCTCCTCTTCTTCCTCCTCCTCCTCTTCAGAGTACAGCAGTTCCTCCTCATCAGTATACAGTAGTCAGACCAGTAGAGGTTCTGCTTTTCACTTTGTCTGTTTGTGTTCCCAGTCCAATGGCGCTGACCCGTTTGGCACCAACAAAAAGAACCTGTTCCAGGAGGAGAGCCAGACCTCGGGCCCAGACGTACCCCCTGCTCTGCCTCCCAAGACAGGCACGCCCACCAGACCTCCTCCCCCTCCTCCAGGTCAGCTCCATCACCAACTAACAACCAATCACAAATCACTCAATAACCCCATCACCAACTAACAACCAATCACAAATCACTCAATAACCCCATCACCAACTAACAACCAATCACAAATCCCTCAATAACCCCATCACCAACTAACAACCAATCACAAATCAATCAATAACCCCATCACCAACTAACAACCAATAACAAAACACTCCATAACCCCATCACCAACTAACAAACAATCACAGAACACTCCATAACCCCCATGGGCAAAGAAAAGCCTTTTTATAAAGAGTACTGAAGATGCAACCAACTTTGTATTTTCTTGTGTGTGTGTGTGTGTGTGTGTGTGTGTGTGTGTGTGTGTGTGTGTGTGTGTGTGTGTGTGTGTGTCTGTGTCTGTGTCTGTGTCTGTGTCTGTGTCTGTGTCTGTGTCTGTGTCTGTGTCTGTGTCTGTGTCTCTGTCTCTGTCTCTGTCTCTGTCTCTGTCTCTGTCTCTGTCTCTGTCTCTGTCTCTGTCTCTGTCTCTGTCTCTGTCTCTGTCTCTGTCTCTGTCTCTGTCTCTGTCTCTGTCTCTGTCTCTGTCTCTGTCTCTGTCTCTGTCTCTGTCTCTGTCTCTGTCTCTGTCTCTGTGTGTGTGTGTGTGTGTGTGTGTTTTCAGGTAAAAGATCGAGTATCTCCAGGACAGAGTCGTCTGATTCCTTCAGCCGTCGAAGCAACTTGCTGCCCCAGAGTTCCGGAGACTTCTCCTCCTCCTCCTCCTCCTCCTCCCAGCCAGCCAAGGACCCCCCAGCCGACCCCTTCGCCCCGTCCTCTCCTCGCCACGGCAACGCACAGGACCCTGACCGTTTCGCCAGTTTTGACAAAGTGAGCACCCCCCCCTCCCCTACTCCTCCCACCGAGCCCCAGTAACTCTGCCCCCTACTTCCTGGTCCATGACCAAGCCACACCCACATACCCAGGAAAAGACTGCCCCCCCCCCAGTCAAACCAGATAAGGCAAGCCTCAGCTGTTTCTCTCCACCCACATCCAAATTAGGAGATGTTCTGAACCAATCACATTCAGCCTGTTGAGCAGGTTTTAATGATGTTTGAATCCCTTTCCATTTCCACATCACTGAAAGATAGATATTGTTTTATATATGTATTTTCTTTCTTGTGTATATGTTAATTATTCTTGATGTAATTGGAATGTAATCTCTTGTTCCTGTTTATTTTGAGTCTATTGAATATACATACTATGCTCCTTTACCAGTTTAGAAATGTAATAGATTTTATATTATATTATACATTGAGCCAGTGCACACATTTTCACCAATGGAATCACAGCTTTGATGTTGCACACCTACACATCTTATTGGTCGGTTGTCGATGGAGAGACTAGCCAAGCGGCTTGCTATTGGTTCCCTCCTTTCCCTCTTTTCTCTGATTGGTTGGTTGTGGATGGAGAGACTAGCGTGGCTACTTGCTATTGGTTCCCGTGAGGCCCAATAGGACAGTGGAAAATAGGTCAGCCAATATCAGATCAATGTATCGTGATTCAGTTAGACGTTTTTGTTTGCAGTCTTATGTTGGGCACTTCTGGAGATCTGAGAAGACGGCGGCTGTAAGCAACAGAGAACATTGGTTCGACTGGTGTTTAGACTTTACTATGTGGGTGGTTGGGGATAGGTTAAGGAGGTCTGCATACACAAGCCCCATCTTAATGTGCTAGTTTTCCAGGGTAAGTTGTGATTGGGCAGCATCATCTTAATGTTCTAGCCAGACAGGAAGTGGGTGTGACTTAGCCCCTCCCCCTCACATGACTGCATCCTGCATGAGTTCCTGCCCCCCCTGCATGCACTAACTGTTACCTCGTGTCTGATTGGCTGGCCCTCAGTGACTCCTCCCACTCTACCTCCATCATCACCATTCCATTTCGGAATCACTGCTCCTCCCTCCCTCCCTCCCCCCATCCATTCATCCCTCTCTACCTTCTCTCCTGTCATATCTCCACACAGCACTATGGACATAGACTGCATCTCTCCTTGCCTGGCTCTTCTCTCATTCATTCTCTCTTATGCCGTCATCCTACCTGAATAAAGACTCTCTCTCTCTCTCTCTCTCTCTCTCTCTCTCTCTCTCTCTCTCTCTCTCTCTCTCTCTCTCTCTCTCTCTCTCTCTCTCTCTCTCTCTCTCTCTCTCTCTCTGTCTGTCTCTGTCTCTCGCTTCTGAGTGCATCCTCTCCACACACACACACACACACACACACACACACACACACATACACACCATTTCCACCAGCACACTGCACCATCTGTCACATTGTGTTTGGAACGACTGACTTCACATTGATCTATTTTGTCTCCTCCATTGATTGATCGTTGTTTCTGCTAAAGTCAGATTGAATCATAACCAGAGGAGCTGTTAGTATAGAAAACATGTTAGAATACATAACAAGTATTACTAAACTATTCTGACGTGTATGTTTCCGTGGTGATGATTTGTGATGTAATGTTCCCCATACCAATGACTTCATCCCTTTGAACACAGTGTCTAGCTCTGTTCTTGTCTGTTTGTCATACGCCACCATACAGTTTGTCTTTACATTCATCACAATTATCAACATTTTAGAATTGTATGTGTAGTTGCATGTTCTCTGTGACAGACACACACACACACACACCCTGTGCTCTGGAGTACATGCTTGTTTATAACGGAGGTTATAGCTCCTTTTCTTTTCTAAACTTTTTACTGCATGAGTGGCTGTGACAAAGCTAACTGTGTCTGTGTGTAATGTAATGATGTGAAGGTTCTCACTCACAGTATTACATCTTTAAAATGGACCCCACACTGAACACTGAACAGCAGCCCTGCGCTGACTGCAGGTTTAAGTGTCAAAGGTAAAAAGTTAGCAGTTTAGATAAACTGAGCTTATCTACAGGCAACAGGAGAACAGAACCCACACACCAGGAGAGGTCTGGAGGGAGAGAGAGGATCTTCTTGGAGGGAGTTTTGAGAAAGAATAAAAGGATTTAGGAGTTAGATTTCTGTTTGGGTTTAAAGGTTGTATCCATAGAAACAGAACGCTGGTGGTCTGGGGGAACAGCTGGAGGATTCTATTCATTTCATAATGGAGTTTAAAATGCAACCTTTAGTACCCCTCAGCAAAGACTCGCCACAATCTAATGCTTATTTTATTCCCCACACAACACGTGTGTGTGTGTGTGTGTGTGTGTGTGTGTCTCTGTGTGTCTGTGTGTGTGTGCGTGTGTGCCTGTGCCTGTGCGCGTGTGCCTGTGTGCCTGTGTGTGTGTGCGTGTGTGGAAACAGTACCCCACAGAGGACGACATGATTGAGTGGGTGAAGCGAGAGAGTGAGAGAGAGGAGAAGGAGCGCCTGGCTCGCCTCACCCAGCAGGAACAGGAAGACTTGGACCTGGCCATCGCGCTCAGCAAGTCAGAACTGTCCTGAGTCTGGATCTCCACCTAGTGGGAGGGAGAGGTATAGCATGGCACAGTGTGGCCTGGCACAGACCCAGCGTCAACCAAAGAAGGTCCAGGGCATCGTGATGGGAGCTGCCCCCTCAGATGGGTGGCAGTGTGGGCGCCCTCAGAATCTAACTACAGACAACCATCAACCCTCGGCCTTGTTAAACCATGAAAACAGCTGGTGGCTGCCTGCAAGCCTTTTTCAGGGCAACTACAGGATCCTTCTTTGGAACACAGTCAATGTTGTAAAGATTTTTTACATAATGTCATGTATCAGTGTGTACTATTTTCAATAGACTGTGACTGACTGACAGATCAACCCTCATAGACAGTGACTGACTGACAGATCAACCCTCATAGACACTGACTAACTGACTGACAGATCAACCCTCATAGACAGTGACTGACTGACTGACAGATCAACCCTCATAGACAGTGACTGACTGACAGATCAACCCTCATAGACACTGACTGAGTGACAGATCAACCCTCATAGACACTGACTAACTGACTGACAGATCAACCCTCATAGACACTAACTGACTGACAGATCAACCCTCATAGACAGTGACTGACTGACTGACAGATCAACCCTCATAGACACTGACTGACTGACTGACAGATCAACCCTCATAGACAGTGACTGACTGACTGACAGATCAACCCTCATAGACACTGACTGACTGACTGACAGATCAACCCTCATAGACAGTGACTGACTGACTGACAGATCAACCCTCATAGACAGTGACTGACTGACAGATCAACCCTCATAGACACTGACTGAGTGACAGATCAACTTCATAGACAGATCCAGTTTTACCTTTGTTGCCCTCAGAGTCCATTACTGTACTCATTGATTCATGGTGTCTCTGCCTCTTGCTGTTTGTAATGTTGGGATGTAGGAAATACCCACCTGCAGAGCTGAACGTTCATGCTCCCTAACATCTTTGAAGCACACTAGAGGAGGAGGCTGTTTGTTAGTCATGTACATATAAAGCTTATTTTCTGACGTGTTTAAATGTTTAGACTGAGAGGATGCCCTAAAGATATATTAGACATGGATGTAAAATAGAATGTAAGAAGTAAGTTCTGTGTAAATGGCTTCAACCAGAGCAAAAGGCCCTGTGTTATTTAAAACTACAAAAGGTGTGCAACTTTTCTGTCGTCTTAACAGTTTTGCAGACTAATGAAAAAATACAGTGGCCTTCCAACGTGAAGAACCATATCAACTCAGAAACTTCAGTTAAAGGCTGCTGCCAGGGCAGTAATCTCTTCTTTGATTTGTCTTTGCAGCTTATGTACAGTCTGCTGTCACTTTATAACATAATACTGCACATCTGATTTACTGCGGGGCTAGGATTAACCTGCTAATAACACACTGGTTAAACTGTCCAAATGTTTTTTATTTTATTTTAAACATCCTCATGTTGAATTAAGGATTTCTTAACGTAACAAGATATGAAGGAAATGGAAGCAGTTGTATTCTCTGTGAAGAGGACTGTGTGTGTGTGTGCGTGTGTGTGTGTGTGCGTGTGTGCGTGTGCGCGTGCGTGCAGAGCAAGTGATGGTGAGAGAGACCTAAGGGTTATGGCTCACAGCCCTGTTCTCTGGTTGAGTGGTAGAGATGATACCCTTCTATGAAATGACGGACCCTCCATATACTTCTCTAGTTGCTATGGTCACTAATGAAGAGACTGCGAACAGGAAGGATTACCTGGCGTTAACTAGGAAATGGCAGCTGCCTTTTGAACCGTCAATGATCAATCCGAATTGACATTTTTCCAGCTTATTGTTTATGATAAAATAATAGACTAATCACCTATATCTGCACGTAGCATATTATAGACCAGGGAATCAATAACTCTGGTATATCTTCCAACAATTGAATAATTCCATTATGGACTTGCTTTTGGTTTGCTTGTTTGTAAATACATTTGAAAGTGAAGTGTCTTCTCTCGCTCTGGAGGTTTGACTCCCTTCTAGAGGCCAAACATATCTCAACCATATACAATATAGACCTCACTATTTTACAAATCCAAAACCACTTGTTTCTATAGACTTAAAAAGAAAAGGTTTTTAAAATCGGTCTAATTTTATTTTGTTTTTCTAAATTGTAAGATGAATGTGTGTGCGCTTTGGTAGGGGTTGATTACTACATTAAATTGAAATTAAAATCATAAATAATAAATCATAAATAGAAAAAAAATCTAATTGTGGCCATCCGTTTCTGTTGTTCCAGTTATTTTCAATGTGTCTCTCACATTCTCTCACTCAAACACACACACACACAATCAAATTCACTCCCCCGTCCTCTCTCTCTGTCTAACCGGGAGTGCTCTAAGACCGCGTGGAACTTTAGAGCGCCTCATTCCACTGCATTCAAAAGAAATCTCTGCTCATTATAGCAGTGATGAGAATCTCCACACCTTCGCCGCTCCTGAAGAAAGGACGTGCATTTAGTCCAAAGCAGCTATTTCCAATGAGACACGCAACCAGGCACAGTACTGCATTTCCAATACTTTTACCTTAGTAACCAGCTGCTCTTGGTCGTCTCACCTGGGCACAGTTAAACAAGAAGGACAGGAAACTACCTATGTTTACCAAAGGATCTTGAAGGGATAGCCCGCTGCCGCTTGGCAGACTAATTCCTCACTTTTTCTATTTTGTTTTGAGTTGGAATGAGTTTTATTACAAATTGGAGGCGCAACACGAAGAAAAATGACAGCAAAGGGTGAGTGGCGAAACGATATGTTTGATTCATGTTTATGATCATTTTGATTTAGGGTTGTGGTAGAAAGCTTACAGTTTGGCTCTGGAGAGTAATATTTGCTTACTCTACTTTCTCTCATATCTTATCTACGTAACGCGCATATCCCAGATTCCGCGTGAGATAATTGGTTGCGTAACCTAACTTATTTGTCAGGAAGAAGTGTTAGTCACACAATAAACATATGACTGAATTCACATTATGTCCAGGACTCGTGTTTTTTACTCTTAATATACACTTTTATTTCTATAGTATAGACAACTGGGTCGGTGCCAGTAACTTCATATAGTATTTTAAAATGTCATTAGGCTGCTAACATCGATTATGTGTCAATATCCGAGTTTTAGTCACATGTGGTTAGCTTCTCTCCCCACCGTAGGGTTTAAGTGCCCAGGGTTATAAATACTGGGACAGATGGTCCCCGTCAGTTTTATTTGTATTGACACTGAGAGCTTTCTCTGGTTCTTATGCTGTTTCTGTTCCACTGTTAAGAGACAGAAAAGTGCGGTTGATATCTCGCTATGCATCGCTTCAAACGCTATATTTTATAAGATACAATTCTCAGGGAACTAATACTATACTTGCTTTGTTCGGGTTAAGGTTAGGATTAGGGGGGTAGGGGTATCTACTGAAAACTGTCTGTCTCTATTAAATTGGGGACACTAAATTGTTTCCCTTTTCACACACTAGTGTTACTTACTAATATTTATCTTGTTGTAACTTGGGTTTGAAAGTATGACTTTACACTATAGGGAATTAGTATTTCTTTATCGTTTTGATTTTATTATTATTATTATTATTATTATTTGGTTCTCCAACACATTGTCGACATTGGAAAAAAGGTATAATTGAAAGTTGTAAGTTGAGAGCCGTATGTGGTTTTATTATATTAGTATTATAATAATAGTAATAATAGTAATAATAGTAATAATAGTAATAATAGCCCTATAACTCATATTCCTGAAACAGATCAGGCGAATGGTCAAGGCGATCCCACAGGGAAGTGGATGAGCTGTGAGCCATGGGAATGGATAATATCTATAGAGAAAACAATAGCCTATCTAATTTATCAGAAACATAGGCCTATATTATGACATGTCGATGTAAATCTCTTAAAAGGTTGCCCAGTGACTGCTGTGCTGTACATCGTCAGGTCAGAAAGGGTTGCCAAGTTTGAAGCTCCAGTGTCAGCCCTCTTTCTCATGCATTCTCTATGTTCACCTTTGACCCCTCAGGGAGTCCCTGCAGGCGGAAGGAGAACAGGACAGTCCTTCATCACCGAACCGGTACACACACACACACACACACACACACACACACACCGACTCGCTTACACTGTTCAAGAAACTGCAACACCCACCCAGGCACACACACTTTAAAGGGTGAAAGCCATTAGCATGCTCAACCTTTTGTTTGAAGCAACCCCAGCCAGTCTACATGCCACCCAACCGGTATGTGCACATGCTGCATTCTCCAGCTCATTTCCTCCTCAAAGGCAAATGGCATCATCCATTCTCCTGTCATTCAGGTTCCAATCCAGTGTTTCCATCACTGCAGTGATGAGAAAGGCCTAGCTGGTAGGAGAGGATAATACAGTCTCACTATACCGGCCTGGCCCATTCCACTACTGGTCCCATTGCACTGCTGGTCCCATTGCACTGCTGGTTCCATTCCACTACTGGTCCCATTGCACCGCTGGTCCCATTGCACTGCTGGTTCCATTGCACCATGGAAACCCCACTTCCCCCAGGGGCTTACATGGATTCTAATTCTCCATGCCACCTATCTTTCTCCATATGTTTCTGCTGGGTAGGGAGGAGACAAGCATAGACAGGATTGGATAACCAGAGGCAAGCAGCCAGCTATCTTCTATCTACTGTGGGATTTTCATCTGGAAACATCTTTACTGTTCATACACTCCTATGTATGTAACTATCTAACTGTGTTAGGCTGTGGTGTTCCTACACTCTCTATATATAACTATCTAACTGTGTCAGGCTGTGGTGTTCCTACACTCTCTATATATAACTATCTAACTGTGTTAGGCTGTGGTGTTCCTACACTCTCTATATATAACTATCTAACTGTGTTAGGCTGTGGTGTTCCTACACTCTCTATATATAACTATCTAACTGTGTTAGGCTGTACGGTTCCTACACTCTATATATATATAACTATCTAACTGTGTTAGGCTGTGGTGTTCCTACACTCTCTATATATAACTATCTAACTGTGTTAGGCTGTACGGTTCCTACACTCTCTATATAACTATCTAACTGTGTTAGGCTGTGGTGTTCCTACACTCTCTATATATAACTATCTAACTGTGTTAGGCTGTGGTGTTCCTACACTCTCTATATATAACTATCTAACTGTGTTAGGCTGTGGTGTTCCTACACTCTCTATATATAACTATCTAACTGTGTTAGGCTGTGGTGTTCCTACACTCTCTATATATAACTATCTAACTGTGTTAGGCTGTACGGTTCCTACACTCTATATATATATAACTATCTAACTGTGTTAGGCTGTGGTGTTCCTACACTCTATATATCTAACTATCTAACTGTGTTAGGCTGTGGTGTTCATACACTTTATATATCTAACTATCTAACTGTGTTAGACTGTGGTCTTGGTTGATTTCTAAACCACCAGTATTTTTCCTTTCTTAGCTTGTCGGTCATAAACGTTCCAGAACTTGACCCCATCCTTATGGATTTTAAGTAAGTCCCTTCAACCTTTTCTCTGGCAGATATTGATCTGTATTTTGGAATGATATACAATATTTAATAGGATATACGGTACCAGTCAAACGTCATTCAGGTGAATGGGAAAGTGTGTCCAAACTTTCGATTGGTACTAAATATTTTTGTATATTTGTATATATACTGGTACTATATATTTTTTTATATTTGTATATTCCAATCCATGTACAAATCTGGAGCATATTTTTAGAAAGTGCCCCCCTTGCATTCCAGTCCAGCAGCGATATTAGCCTTAACCAACCAGTACTAGACCAGTCAGACCAGTGCTAGTTTACTGAGGTGCAATATAGGGTTATAATAGTTATAATAAAGAGCCCTATCCTGTTCTCTCCTCGGCTGCTCTCCATGGACACAGTACAATGATAACGTGTGTGTGTGTGTGTGTGTGTGTGTGTGTGTGTGTGTGTGTGTGTGTGTGTGTATGTGTCACAGCTTCAATGGATCTCAATATTATGTTTCAGAGACAAAGGCATGATCTTTTCAGCTCCATTCCCCGGAGTTTACCTGGTTTGCTCTAAATCTCCTGCTTCCATTTTGTTCCCTGTTTCAGGTTACAGTTACCAGGCAACAGCGATGACCTCCTATCCACAGAAACGTCTAGCCCGTAAGTTTGGGTGTTAGTCAGTCAGTCAGTCTGTTAGTTTGGGTGTTAGTCAGTCAGTCTGTTAGTTTGGGTGTTAGTAAGTCAGTCTGTTAGTTTGGGTGTTAGTCAGTCAGTCTGTTAGTTTGGGTGTTAGTAAGTCAGTCTGTTAGTTTGGGTGTTAGTCAGTCAGTCTGTTAGTTTGGGTGTTAGTTAGTCAGTCTGTTAGTTTGGGTGTTAGTTAGTCAGTCAGTCTGTTAGTTTGGGAGTTAGTTAGTCAGTCAGTCAGTTAGTTTGGGAGTTAGTTACTCAGTCAGTCTGTTAGTTTGGGTGTACATACATCCCCCCTGTACCCACCCCTCTACCCTGTACCCATCCCGCTGTACCCACCCCTCTACCCTGTACCCATCCCCCTGTACCCGCCCTGTACCCACCCCTCTACCCTGTACCCATCCCCCTGTACCCGCCCTGTACCCACCCCTCTACCCTGTACCCACCCCTCTACCCTGCACCCACCCCTCTACCCTGTACCCGCCCTCTACCTTGTACCCATCCCCCTGTACCCGCCCCTCTGCCCTGTACCCACCCCTCACAGGCAGTGCCCTCTGGCACTGTGTGGTCCTATTGATCTGTGAAGGGTCTTACCCAGCTGGATGTCACATGACAGACAGCCTCCTGCCCCCTCCTAGTGCATGGCCTGACTCTTAGAAGGCCCTCCAGCTGTGTGTGTGACGCTGAGAGCAGCCGTGGGCTCACACACACACACACACACACCACAGAACAGCTTGGATGAATGGAAGCGATCTCATACAGAGGGTCAGCTTTGTTGATTTATTTGTTGCCGTAACAACCTTATGGAATATGATTTCAGCATACTGTGTCCTAAAGATTCCTTTTCATCCTCTCTCTATGACATTCCTTTCCTCCTCTGCCTTCTTCTTATGCGGCTTCCGTAACGTTGGGCAGCCCATATAGCACAGTGTGACTGTGGCATGGGACACTGCAGAATAGAATCATTAAAGACTACCTCACACTATCTTACCATATCCTCTCTCTCTCTTTCTCTCTTTCTCTCTCGCTCTCTCTCTCTGTCTCTTTCTCTCTCTCTTTCTCTGTCTGTCTGTCTCTCTCTCGCTCTCGCTCTCTCTCTTTGCTTTGCTTTTGCATCTTATTGGGGGCTTGTACACTAAGCCACATCCTGTGATGCTCAAGCAGCCAATCAGATTCCAGTCTGGTGTGTGTAGCGTGAGGGTGATGATTGGACCAGATAGGACCAGGAAGGAAAGTTGAGGGACTGTCCGATGAGTGTGTGTGTGTGTGTGTGTGTGTGTGTTACACAGGAAAAGAGTCATTGGATAGATCAAATGTTTGTTTCTTTCCCAGTCATCCCTATCCTATTAACGAGCTGCAGCACTCCCATCCCTCCCTCCCCTCTGTCCCTCCCTCCCTCCCTCCCCCCATCCCTTTCTCCCTCCCTCCCTCCTTCTTTCCCTCCCTCTTTCCCTGGGTCTCTGTTGTGCTGCCCTGTCTGCTGCCTGAGAGCAAGGCTGTACATCATATTGCTCTGCTACAGGAGCGGGACACATTCTGGGCTCTATCTATCCACTCCTCTTTCTTTCTCTTTCTCTCTTACACACACACCCTCACAGTGACAGATGGAAATGTCAGATGAGGAGGAAACTCTATCTAGCGGGTAAGACCTCTGTTCTGCTGCATGCTGAAGTCAGGGTGGAGGGGGGGCTCTATCTAACGGGTAAGACCTCTGTTCTGCTGCATGCTGAAGTCAGGGTGGAGGGGGGGCTCTATCTAACTGGTAAGACCTCTGTTCTGCTGCATGCTGAAGTCAGGGTGGAGGGGGGGCTCTATCTAACTGGTAAGACCTCTGTTCTGCTGCATGCTGAAGTCAGGGCGGAGGGGCGCTGAGGAACGCAGATAGGAGGTAGGTTTTAAGTGTCTGAGTGTGTGTGTGCGTGTGTGTGTGTGTGTGTGTGTGGGGGGGGGGGGGGGTATTACACTGTATGACGCACCATTCCTGTCGAGGTGTAATGAAAGGCCAGGTGGACATAGACTCTTTCCTGCAGTGTTTTCTGGAGGTAAGGTTCACTGCAGAGAGAGTGACAGACTGGCTGTGACATTAACTACACTACAGACTGAAATATATAGACAGAGAGAGTGACAGACTGTCTGTGACATTAACTACAGACTGAAATATATAGACAGAGAGAGTGACAGACTGTCGGTGACATTAACTACAGACTGAAATATATAGACAGAGAGAGTGACAGACTGTCTGTGACATTAACTACAGACTGAAATATATAGGCAGAGAGTGACAGACTGTCTGTGACATTAACTACAGACTGAAATATATAGACAGAGTGACAGTTTGTTTGTGATGAGATCCCAGTAAAACACTTTCTTGCTGAATGTGACTTTATACGCAGTATGTATTTCTGTGTGTTTATGCAGCATGTGTGTTTGACTGTATGTGTGTGTAAATGCCTCTGTATGTAGTACGTATTCCTTTTGTGTGTGTGTGTGTGTGTGTGTGTCAGCAGTGATAAACTCCATTGTGCATTTAGCTCTCAGGAGAAATCAATAGAGACTTGCTGACATTTAAATTAAATTAATTAAGGAGTAATGTGTGCTATGCCTGGACTGTACGACAACAAGGGACTGTGTTGATGGGCCTTTCGTGGGTTCCTGCACAGCTCCTCTAACAACAGACCCCTGGCAATCTACTGACCATTAGCCTAGCTTAGCCACTACAGGGTCAAGCTACTGACCATTAGCCTAGCATAGCCACTACAGAATCAATCTGCTGACCATTAGCCTATCTTATCCACTACAGGGTCAAGCTACTGACCATTAGCCTAGCTTATCCACTACAGGGTCAAGCTACTGACCATTAGCCTAGCTTATCCACTACAGGGTCAAGCTACTGACCATTAGCCTAGCTTAGCCCCTACAGGGTCAATCTACTGACTATGAGCGGCTAGTCAGTAGCCTTGTTCAACCACCATAGGGCCATGAAGGGCTAGTCCGGATCGTTCTATAAGAGAAAGATACTTAAGCAGGTTGAAGTGTACTTTGCTTGTCACTGGGCTGGTATCCTCCATGGAGTAGAGAGAACTTTTAAAAACTGACCGTGCGTGCGTGCGTGCGTGCGTGCGTGCGTGCGTGCGTGCGTGCGTGCGTGCGTGCGTGCGTGCGTGCGTGCGTGCGTGCGTGCGTGCGTGCGTGCGTGTTGAAGCACTGGCCTGCTGCCGGTGATAGGCTGGTCTTTATAGTCATCCCCATGTCATTAGCACCACTGTGTGTGTGTGTGTGTGTGTGTGTGTGTGTGTGTGTGTGTGTGTGTGTCTGTCTGTCTGTCTGTCTGTCTGTCTGTCTGTCTGTCTGTCTGTGAGTGAGTGAGTGAGTGAGTGAGCGAGTGAGAGAGTATGGCCTCCATGGTTGGTCTATGGGAATATAAAGGATCTCTCTATATTCTAAACAGCCCTGTCCTTCATGGGTCTTATCCTACAGCGGTAGACTAGTGACCATATTACACTGGGTTAGCATGTAAGATAGTAACCATGTTACACAGGGTTAGCATGTAAGATAGTGACCATGTTACATTGAGTTAGCATGTAAGATAGTGACCATGTTACTCTGGGTTAGCATGTAAGGTAGTGACCATGTTACATTGACTTAGCATGTAAGATAGTGACCATGTTACATTTAGTTAGCATGGAAGATAGTGACCATATTACACTGGGTTAGCATGTAAGATAGTGACCATGTTACATTGAGTTAACATGGAAGATAGTGACCACGTTACATTGACTTAGCATGTAAGATAGTGACCATGTTACATTTAGTTACCATGTAAGATAGTGACCATATTACACTGGGTTAGCATGTAAGATAGTGACCATGTTACATTGGGTTAGCATGTAAGGTAGTGACCATGTTACATTTAGTTAGCATGGAAGATAGTGACCATGTTACATTTAGTTGGCATGGATGATAGTGACCATGTTACATTGAGTTAGCATGTACGGTAGTGACCATGTTACACTGGGTTAGCGTGTAAGATAGTGACCATGTAACACTGGATTAGCATGTAAGATAGTGACCATGTTACACTGGGTTAGCATGTAAGATAGTGACCATGTTACATTGAGTTAGCATGTAAGGTAGTGACCATGTTACACTGGGTTAGCATGGAAGATAGTGACCATGTTACATTGAGTTAGCATGTAAGGTAGTGACCATGTTACACTGGGTTAGCATGTAAGATAGTGACCATGTTACATTGGGTTAGCATGTAAGATAATGACCATGTTACATTGGGTTAGCATGTAAGGTAGTGACCATGTTACACTGGGTTAGCATGTAAGATAGTGACCATGTTACACTGGGTTAGCATGTAAGATAGTGACCATGTTACATTGAGTTAGCATGTAAGGTAGTGACCATGTTACACTGGGATAGCATGTAAGATAGTGACCATGTTACATTGAGTTAGCATGTAAGATAGTGACCATGTTACACTGGGTTAGCATGTAAGATAGTGACCATGTTACACTGGGTTCGCATGTAAGATAGTGACCATGTTACATTGGGTTAGCATGTAAGGTAGTGACCATGTTACACTGGGTTAGCATGTAAGATAGTGACCATGTTACATTGAGTTAGCATGTAAGATAGTGACCATGTTACACTGGGTTAGCATGTAAGATAGTGACCATGTTACACTGGGTTCGCATGTAAGATAGTGACCATGTTACATTGGGTTAGCATGTAAGGTAGTGACCATGTTACACTGGGTTAGCATGTAAGATAGTGACCATGTTACACTGGGTTCGTATGTAAGATAGTGACCATGTTACACTGGGTTAGCATGTAAGGTAGTGACCATGTTACACTGGGTTAGCATGTAAGATAGTGACCATGTTACATTGAGTTAGCATGTAAGGTAGTGACCATGTTACACTGGGTTAGCATGTAAGATAGTGACCATGTTACACTGGGTTCGCATGTAAGATAGTGACCATGTTACATTGAGTTAGCATGTAAGGTAGTGACCATGTTACACTGGGTTAGCATGTAAGGTAGTGACCATGTTACACTGGGTTAGCATGTAAGATAGTGACCATGTTACACTGGGTTAGCATGTAAGGTAGTGACCATGTTACACTGGGTTAGCATGTAAGATAGTGACCATGTTACACTGGGTTCGTATGTAAGATAGTGACCATGTTACACTGGGTTAGCATGTAAGATAGTGACCATGTTACACTGGGTTCGTATGTAAGATAGTGACCATGTTACACTGGGTTAGCATGTAAGATAGTGAGCATGTTACACTGGGTTCGTATGTAAGATAGTGACCATGTTACACTGGGTTAGCATGTAAGATAGTGAGCATGTTACACTGGGTTAGCATGTAAGATAGTGACCATGTTACACTGGGTTAGCATGTAAGATAGTGACCATGTTACATTGGGTTAGCATGGAAGGTAGTGACCTTGTTACATGTCTCTTCACACACTGAGCAGCTGTCCTCAGGTCAAACTTCTCTCTGCTAGCCTGGAACCCAGCAGCACAATCCGCAGCATCCTCTGGGGGAGGGGGGAGGGAGAGAGGGAGATGACGTGGCTCTTTTTAAGGCCCCCACTGTAACTGAAGCCACTGAGAACAGCTTTATCTGGCTGCTCTTCCCAGATCTTTCACCTAGTTATCCACATGAACAAACACTTGGGCTTGGCTCCTTTTGTTAAGCCTCTGTTATTAGGCTCTGTTGAAATCTTCTCAAAGCTTTCCTTTAAGTGAACATTATGACCTTTGACCTCTCCTCTCTAGACTTCCTGCTGGGGAGGTCATGGAAAGAACAAAAATGGGGAAACATTTAGACGTTTGTAGTGACGCAGTAGAAAACGCTGTATTGTCCAGGTTGTGAAGTGTTTTATGGTCCTAGATTGCAGGATAGATTGGTAAGGTAATATGTATGATATTATGTTTCATATTTATGATGGGAAACAGTCGTGTTGCTTCTTCATTGTCAGAATGTAATCAGAGGTGAAAGTAAACAGGGTTATATAGACACAGCTTTAAAACATACCTCTGTTGGTGAACCACTTTCTTTCTGGATAAAAAGTGACTGTACCCTGATGTAATGTTCACTGTGCTGTTAGCCTGTAACCCTAACCCTAACCAATGCCCACAGAGCTGTAATTAGTCTTAAATGTCTAAGAGGTACTCAATTGAAATGATTTCCCCTATGGGATACATGAAGAATGAAGTAAACAGCGCTGTCTTTCCCTCCCTACCCTGTCTCCCCCTCTCCCCTTCTCCCTCCCCCCTCTCCCCCTCTCCCCTTCTCCCTCCCTCCCCCCTCTCCCCCTCTCCCCTTCTCCCTCCCTCCCTCCCCCCTCCCTCCCCCCCCCCCCCCCCCCCCCACCCCCTCTCCCCTTCTCCCTCCCTACCCCCTTTCCCCTCTAGGTCCCCTCGGTCAGACCTGTCCGTAGCCTTGGAGGATTGCATGGCGGCTCTGGACCTGTTCCTCAGGAACGACTTTGAGGAGGCGCTGGCCCGCTTACGTTGCAGGTGAGAACGCATAACCACCATCAAGACCAGTACTGGAACCATTTAACATCAGGACCAGTACTGGAACCGTTTAACATCAGGACCAGTACTGGAACCATTTAACATCAGGACCAGTACTGGAACCATTTAACATCAAGACCAGTACTGGAACCATTTAACATCAGGACCAGTACTGGAACCATTTAACATCAAGACCAGTACTGGAACCTTTTAACATCAGGACCAGTACTGGAACCATTTAACAGCATCAGGACCAGTACTGGAACCATTTAACATCAGGACCAGTACTGGAACCATTTAACACCAGGACCAGTACTGGAACCTTTTAACATCAGGACCAGTACTGGAACCATTTAACAGCGTCAGGACCAGTACTGGAACCATTTAACATCAGGACCAGTACTGGAACCGTTTAACATCAGGACCAGTACTGGAGCCATTTAACATCAGGACCAGTACTGGAACCATTTAACAGCATCAGGACCAATACTGGAGCCATTTCACAGCATCAGGACCAGTACTGGAACCATTTAACATCAGGACCAGTACTGGAACCATTTAACATCAGAGCCAGTACTGGAACCGTTTAACATCAGGACCAGTACTGGAACCATTTAACAGCATCGGGACTAGTACTGGAACCATTTAAAAGCATCGGGACCAGTACTGGAACCATTTAACAGCATCAGGACCAATACTGGAGCCATTTAACATCAGGACCAGTACTGGAACCATTTAACATCAGAGCCAGTACTGGAACCGTTTAACATCAGGACCAGTACTGGAACCATTTAACAGCATCGGGACTAGTACTGGAACCATTTAAAAGCATCGGGACCAGTACTGGAACCATTTAACAGTATCAGGACCAATACTGGAGCCATTTAACAGCATCAGGACCAGTACTGGAACCATTTAACATCAGGACCAGTACTGGAACCATTTAACATCAGAACCAGTACTGGAATCATTTAACATCAGAACCAGTACTGGAACCGTTTAACATCAGGACCAGTACTGGAACCATTTAACAGCATCAGGATCAGTACGGGAACCATTTAACAGCATCGGGACCAGTACTAGAGCCATTTACCCTCAGGATCAGTACTGAAACCATTTAACAGCATCAGGACCAGTACTGGAACCATTTAACATCAGAACCAGTACTGGAACCGTTTAACATCAGGACCAATACTGGAACCGTTTAACATCAGGACCAGTACTGGAACCATTTAACATCAGAACCAGTACTGGAACCGTTTAATGTCAGGACCATTACTGGAACCATTTAACATCAGAACCAGTACTGGAACCGTTTAATGTCAGGACCAGTACTGGAACCATTTACCATCAGGACCAGTACTGGAACTTTCATTCTTGCTTTTGTGCTTTCTTTCCTGTTTTATTTTGTTTGTTTGATTGTTCGTTTGCACTATTCATCCGTACCCAGTGTGTTGTCAATCTACGTCTCACGGTCATACCTTCTCTATTAAACATCAGATAATCCCACCTCGAAGGGGAAGTGCTGTCTGGGGCAGCAGCTAGCTATGCTACATAAAGATGTTAAGAGCCACGCCCTCTGCTCTGATGATGTCACTTCCTCCTGTGCTGTGTCTGGGGCAGCAGCTAGCTATGCTACATAAAGATGTTAAGAGCCACGCCCTCTGCTCTGATGATGTAACTTCCTCCTGTGCTGTGTCTGGGGCAGCAGCTAGCTATGCTACATAAAGATGTTAAGAGCCACGCCCTCTGCTCTGATGATGTCACTTCCTCCTGTGCTCTTATCATACCTTCTTTTCTACTTTCCTATCTTAACTCTCCTCTGTTCTGTTCTGTTCTTTGCTCTACTTTGCTGAATCATACTTAGCGCCTGGATGGCTCTGTCCAGGCATGCCAGCGGGGCTATCTGGGTCTTATCCAAGAGCTCTCTTCTCCTTCAGCGTCCCCACCCCATTCCTGCCCAGGAGTTAGTTTTGGGCAGGACACTGTTTGCTGTTTCCCCCCCACCCCTTGTGCTGGATAACACTGGCCCCCACATGGTCATTATTTCACTACTAAAGGAGAAGGAGAAGGAGAAA
Source organism: Aplochiton taeniatus (assembly GCA_017639675.1). Classification (NCBI taxonomy): domain Eukaryota; kingdom Metazoa; phylum Chordata; class Actinopteri; order Galaxiiformes; family Galaxiidae; genus Aplochiton; species Aplochiton taeniatus. The sequence continues at coordinate 20,066,348 of CM030180.1, read as the reverse complement.
GAGAAAGATAGAAAAAGAAAGATAGTCAGGTTTTGCTAAATGTATGATTACTAGGGCTAGCTTAAAGTTTGCCTTCGAGAAGCGGTTGAAACTGTTGTTAACACTTTGACGATAGTATTCTGGTGATGTGTTCAGACAACGAGGAGCCAGCGTGTTCAGACGAAGAGTAGCTCACTCAGCATCGTGTCAGCAGATTGTCTTGGTAGGTAATGGCACAACGTTAGGCTGTCCATTTAGAGCCGTGGCTCCAAGCTGTCTTTGACAGTGTGGTTTGTTATACAGGGTTCTGGAATGTCATGCAATGGATAGTCTTTATCCTCTTTTCTCTCTCTCTCTCTCTCTCTCTCTCTCTCTTCCTCTTCCTCTCTCTCTCTCTCTCTCTCTCTCTCTTCCTCTTCCTCTTCCTCTTCCTCTCTCTCTCTCTCTCTCTCTCTCTCTCTCTCTCTCTCTCTCTCTCTCTCTCTCTCTCTCTCTCTCTCTCTCTCTCTCTCTGTCAGGTTGTTGAACCTGGCCTTACAGGTTTGTGTTGACTTCTAAATATAGCTGTGTGGCCTTAACACACCCACCAGTGTGAGACTAGAGCCAGTCAGTCAGCCAGTCAGTCAGTCAGTCAGTCAGTCAGTCAGTCAGTCAGTCAGCCAGCCAGCCATTCAGTCAGTCAGCCACATGAGTTTATCAGTTTACATTTTAATCGCAATGCAGACACACCACATTCTTATTGTCTGTCCTACCAGCATTATTTCTGTCAGAATGTGTGTGTGTGTGTGTGTGTGTGTGTGTGTGTGTGTGTGTGTGTAAACCAGCATTACACCAGCATGAGGAATGTTGGACCAGCCGTGCCACATTCAGGGAGGGAGCTCAGTCACATGGTCTGTTCGCCATGGAGACCGAGGCTGTGGGAGTGTTCTGTTCTGTGACTCCTCCCCTCCCCTCAGGTGTGCTACCTCACCTGCTCATGATAGACGTGTCACCAACAGAACCTAGTCACCAGGGAAGGGGGCGGGGTGACTGACTCAAATTAGAACTGCCTCTTATTAGATACAAATGCGATTGTTACTCATCACCATATCCCCTCTGGATGTCCCAATTTAAAACATGTTTTATAAAAATAATATAGATATTTATACAGTAATATGAACATATCACTCTTCTGTTTTCCCTAAAAAGTCAGAAGTTCCTTGAGTCAGATTTTTCTTGTCTTTTCTCAGAACGAAAGACAGCATGTACCATGCTCTGACCTACGCCACCATCTTGGAGATGCAGGCTATGATGACCTTTAACCCGGAAGACATCTTGGCGGCGGGAAACACCATGAAAGAAGCCCAGGCCGTGTGTCAGCGGTGAGACGGGAACATGGCCGCTGGAATAGTTCCCACATGTACATACATACATAGATAGATACATACATACATAGATAGATACAGACATACATAGATAGATACATACATACATACATACATGTGTGTGTGTGTGTGTGTGTACATACATACATACATAGATGTATATATGCATTCAGTCCCAGGGTTAGGGTTAGGGTTAGGTGTGGATGAAATGCGCAATACAAATACATTTGACTTGATTTGACTAGGTGGCCCTAGCAATACATTGGTCAAATAGATGGGTGCTTGAGCTCAAACTCACTGTCTGTGAAAAGTACTGGATCTACTGAACTATTTTCAATTTTTCCGAATGTATTGTTTTTTCTGTGTGACATTTTTTCTCTCAGTCACCTAACACTACAGTCATTTGGCCTGAACCTGTTAAACTTCCATTTTTCTCACGTGTCTATCAACTCTAAGCCGCTGCATTTTTTGTAGTCAAGTCCATCCAAAGTACCTTACAGTACAACCAAGCCTTTTCCTCTGGACTACTCCCTAAATCCTTGTGTCTTAAGGCTGGTTTATGTTTCTGTGAAGATGCACGTAAACGTCTCTGCCTAGTTACGCAGAGCAAGAGTTTCTGGGTAAGCATGGATCACAGAGGCCCTCAGGCGTGCACATTGTGCAGTCCTCAGAACCCTAACAGCGCATCGCACGTAGCTTTTTCTCCTGGGCGTCCGACGAGGAAGCGAGAAGATGTCCATTCTTTTTTTGCTTGGAAACTACACACAGATCACCATTAAACGAACAATGGAACAGTTTGAAGTGCCAACACAGAAGTACAATCCAGGCATTAGTCTAGTGTGTGTGTGTGTGTGTGTAAGCATAAACTTGGCTTAAGGAGCAAAGGAGCTTATTAAGCCTCCTACTACACATACACACTGGGGTTTATTAAGCCTCCTACTACACATACACACTGTGCTTTATCAAGCCTCCTACTACACATACACACTGGGGTTTATTAAGCCTCCTACTACACATACACACTGTGCTTTATCAAGCCTCCTACTACACGTATACACTGTCGTTTATTAAGCCTTGAGTACAGAGACACACTGTGGTTTATTAAGCCTCCTACCACACATACACACTGTGGTTTATTAAGCCTCCTACTACACATACACACTGTGGTTTATTAAGCATCCCACTACACATACACACTGTGGTTTATGAAGCCTCCTACTACACCTACACACTGTGGTTGTCCAATCCTGCTTTTAATCAAAGGTCTCCTTGTGTGTTTCTATCTCAGGTTCAGAAAGAAGTCAACCTTCTCCAACAGAAACTTCACAGAAGGTCACTAAGTGTGTGTGTGTGTGTGTGTGTGTGTGTGTGTGTGTGTGTGTGTGTGTGCGTAAACTGTAATGTCATGTAAACTCCTGTGTTTAAGCCTTTGAACCCTGTGTGTGTGTGTGTGTGTGTGTGTGTGTGTGTGTGTCTGTGTGTGTGTGTGTGTGTGTGTGTGTGCGTGTGTAAACTGTAATGTCATGTAAATACCTGTGTTTAAGCATTTGAACCCTCTGTGTGTGTGTGTGTGTGTGTGTGTGTGTGTGTGTGTGTGTGTGTGATTGCAGATGAGCTCCACGCAGAGGTCTGCTATGCAGAGTGTCTCCTGCAGAGGGCAGCACTCACCTTCCTCCAGGTACAACTCTGCCACTATGGAACATTAACCAACACTTCACTTCAACACAGGCATTTTAAATATAAAACTAGTTTGTAAAACATTTTCTGTCTGAACAGTGAATGTTTATTTTATTTTAAAGTGTTTTTCTAAACTTCTACTACTACTTCATTCTTCTTTCTCTCTGTCTCTGTCTCTGTCTGTCTCTCTCTCTCTCTCTCTCTCTCTCTAGGATGAGAACATGATCAGTTTCATCAAAGGGGGGATCAAAGTGAGAAACAGCTACCAGACCTATAAGTGAGTCTATCTTTCACACAGAACATATCACTCAATGTTCCATAATGCAGACTGACTTTGGAACTGTCTTCCTTAAAGCATATGATTGGTTAACTCCTTGTCTCCTTTTACAAAATAAAATGTAATTGATAAACCTGTTTTAACTCTTTTTTTGATTATTTTATTTTATTTATTATCTATTTATTTATCTATTTATTTTATATAGTCTTATTTTTGTATAATTTTATTTCTTCGTGGTTTTAAATTGGTTTTCCCCTTTCCTGTTTATTTTATTCCACATATTTGTTTCTTGTTGAGAAAGCACCTTGTAGCACTGTTAAGAAAAGTGCTAAACCAATAAATCTATCCCCATTATTATTATTTCCTCTTTTGTCTCAGTAAGCCCTGATCCTAACCCTCCTCTTCCTGTAACCAGGGAGCTCCACAGTGTGCTGCTCTCCACCGGCTACGTCCAGGGGGAAAACCACGGCCACTTTGAGGGCGGGGTGAAGCTTGGGGTCGGGGCGTTTAACCTGATGATCTCCATGTTACCCACCAGAACACTCCGGCTGCTGGAGTTTGTTGGCTTCTCTGGGAACAAGGTATTCCATAGGAATTTCATAACATTCTGCTCTGGGAATATGGTATTCCATAGGAATTTCATAATTTTCTGCTCGGGGAATACGGTATTCCATAGGAATATTATAGTATATTACGAAACATTATATTCTCAATTTTTTTATCTGCTGGCTCCTAGAATAATCTTTGTGATTACAGACTCATCAATCTGTTCTGATTGCACATTTACCCAGTTTGGCCAATGGCCTAGACCAGTTTGGCCAATGGCCTAGACCAGTTTTGGCCAATGGCCTAGACCAGTTTAGCCATTGGAAAAGCTACAGCCGTGAATTGTTAAGTAATTCCAAGGCGAGCTGCGATCATGGAATATAGACGCTTTTTAAAGATGGCAGGGGTCTGACCAACTCCTTTATCCTATGCAACGTATTTCCTATTGGGTTTATCATGGTTGACTTCATATACTGCGCTTGTGTGTGTGTGTGCCTGTGTGTGGCTGTGTGTGTGTGTGTGTGTGTGTGTGTGTCCCTGTCTGTGTGTCCCTGTGTGTGTGTGTGTGTCCCTGTCTAAGTGTTTGTCCCTGTGTGTGTGTGTGTGTCCCTGTCTGTGTGTCCCTGTGTGTGTGTGTGTGTCCCTGTGTGTAGGAGTTTGGTCTGGAGCAGCTGCAGGAGGGTTCCTCAGAGAAGACCTTCCGATCGTTCCTTTGCAACATGCTGCTCCTCTGCTACCACACCTTCATGAGCTTCATTCTGGGTGAGCAGGACGCCTCTCTCTCTGTGTCTATCTCTATGTCTCTCTACCACACCTTCATGAGCTTCATTCTGGGTGAGCAGGATGCCTCTCTCTCTGTGTCTATCTCTATGTCTCTCTACCACACCTTCATGAGCTTCATTCTGGGTGAGCAGGACGCCTCTCTCTCTGTGTCTATCTCTATGTCTCTCTACCTCTTTCTCTGTCTCTTTCTCTTAGTTTTATGAGTGTGTTCCTCAGGATTTCTTTGATCTGATCTTGTTTAATTCTAATTCTAGAGTGTGTTCCTGTCTGTTTATGATACTATGATTAAAACACTGCCTTCAGTTGCGTTAATGCTATTTTTTACCTTCGATGCAGGAACCGGTGAGGGAGATGTCGAAGATGCAGAGACCCTACTGCAGCCCTACCTCAAACAGTATCCTAAGGTCAGTCACCATAGCAACAGCCCTACCTCAAACAGTATCCTAAGGTCAGTCACCATAGCAACAGCCCTACCTCAAACAGTATCCTAAGGTCAGTCACCATAGCAACAGCCCTACCTCAAACAGTATCCTAAGGTCAGTTACCATAGCGACAGCCCCGCCTCAACCAGTATCCCAAGTTCAGTCACCATAGCGACAGCCCCGCCTCAAACACTATCCTAAGACCAGTCACCATAGCAACAGCCCTACTTTAATCAGCCAGTTCCCAGTGCAGCCAGTTCATCTACAGAGTTAGCTAGAATAGCTGATGGCTTACCAGTTGTCTGTCTGTCTTCAGGGATCCATCTTTTTATTCTTTGCTGGTAGAATCGAGGTCATCAAAGGAAACCTGGACGCTGTGAGTTACACTAGGACTCCTCTATCATTGATCAGGAGAAATAATCATTAAAGGGTTACTGTTATTATTTAATGCGTGTGTTTCTATATGTATTAAAATATTGTCTGTGTCTGTGTGTGTGTGTGTGTGTCCGTCCATACCTGTACGTGTGTGTGTGTGTGCGTGTGCGTGTGCGTGTGCGTGTGCGTGTGCGTGTGTGTCTGCCAGGCCATCAAGCGGTTTGAGGAATGCTGTGAGGCTCAGCAGCAGTGGAAGCAGTTCCACCACATGTGTTACTGGGAGCTGATGTGGTGCTTCACCTACAAATGCCACTGGAAGATGGCCTACTTCTACGCCAACCTACTCAGCCAGGAGAACGCCTGGTCCAAGGTGGCACACGCACACGCACACGCACACACACACACACACGCACACACACACACACACACACACACACACAGACCCTTTCTCTTCTCCTGTTCCCAGACATGATAAGATAGCTGACTCCGGAGTGTTTTGGGATAGCTACATAAGATAGCTACATAAGATAGCTCAGGACCAGTAGTTACCTACCAAGGTCAAAGTAAACAACTTAAACACATTAACCTTGACTTTTTCCTTAAAGTGATAGTTCAACATTTTGGAAAATAAGATATGCCCCAACTCACCCCTAGTTAGACGAGATGATTGATATACATTTTATATCTGTACATCCAGTATTGAGTTAGTTACGTGGTAGTCGTAAAAGTAGCATAGCGAAAGCAGTTAGCTCGAGCTAACCGCTAGCATTGCTCCCAAAAGTGACTTAATACTCCCCCCAAAAAATCCAAAGCTGTGTTATTTACATGTTATATCTTTTGTATTTTGCATGTGTCGAAATTCAAATGTGAAAGCAATACGGGGAAACGTTAAATTAGCTAAATGTCCTTTGTAGTCTTTCTGTTAATGTGTTCCAGGCCTCCAATAGGTTTGTTATTGTGATTGTATGTGTTTCTTAATGTGACGGTATGCGTGTCAGGTGTTCAATATGTTTGTTATTGTAGTGGTATGTGTTCCAGGCGTCATATGTGTTTTTTATTGTTATACTATATGTTTCTTAAGGTGATACTACATGTGTTTATTTATGTGTTCCAGGCGTCCTATGCTTACATGAAGGGAGCGTACCTCAGCATGCTGACTAAGGAGGACTGCCAGACGTTTGGAGAGAGTGAGGTGTCTCTGTTCAGGTGAAGAACACACTGAACCACACTTACCCTGACCCTAACCCTAACCCCAGACCCAACCCACCATAACTTGGCTCCAGCCTCAGGTTCACTTTGGGGTGGAGATAGTTCGGGTAAAACGACAGATTATTCATTTTCTATAGCTATGTAGTTGTAGCTATTTTCATTAACATCAAGCCCTGTACAATGTAGAAATGTATTTACAATTTTTGTGAAAATATTTAAATATGATAATACCATGTGTTGTAAACAAAGGTTTCATGGTTGCATCTCAAAACGTTAGGAGAGTATTATAGTTTTGTTACGACATTAATAGTTTTGTTAATACATAAATAGTGTTGTTAATTCCTTCATAGTGTTGCTAATTCATTAATAGTTTTGTTAATTCATTAGGAGTGTTGCTAATTCATTAATAGCGTTGTTTAAACATTAATAGTGTTGTTAAAACATTCATTATTTTGTTAATATATTGATAGTTGTTGATAGATGTTAATATTCATAACATTTTATTTATTGTCGTTGACACAATGTCTAGGCACACGTGTAATGAAAAGATCAGCGATTCCAAACCACCACATCAATAGACTTGTTACTCATAACCCCACGGATATGAAACGTTTGTGAAGGCGAGGCGGGTGTGCTCTGACTTGTTGGGAGGGGTGACTAAATAACCAGCTGTGGTTTGGGGTTCTGCTGGGAACTGTGTCCTTATTGAATCACTACTGGAGGAAACACCTCCTCCTTAAACCGTCAACTGGCGCTTGAGTTGTATTGTATTAGACCAGGTGCAACCTTGATGTTAACACCATAAATATTAATGTAATGTAGTCTAATATTGTAAACTATAAATGAAATATTTTAAATGATTAACTAATCTGTATTGTGTCTCAGAGAGATGAATATTCTAAACTATAAGCATCGGATTATTATTATAAACCCTGGCGTTGTGTTGTCACTCCAGACAGGTCCCAGGTCTGATTATTATAAACCCTGGCGTTGTGTTGTCACTCCAGACAGGTCCCAGGTCTGAAGCAGAAGATCGCTGGGAAGTCTCTGCCCACTGAGAAGTTTGCGATTAGGAAAGCACGTCGTTACCTTGCCGACAGCCCAGTCCCTCTCCCTGCTCCTCCTCTGGTCAGTAATAATAATAATAATAATAATAATAATAATAATAATAATATATTTATTTGTATAGCACTTTTCTTAACAGTGTTACATTGTAATTTAACACAACATTTTAGAAAAACCCTTGGTTATTACAGTGTTATTTCTGTTTGATTGCTTAGTTTATTAGTATATTTAATTATTACTGTGCAATTACCATATTTAGTTTTGTTGTTCTCCAATAGTTTCTTTAAAACAAGTTTCTTATATTTGTGAATAACTTATGCCATTTACAGTTGGCTCATTTTCAGCATACTTTAAGTTTTATTTATTGTGTGTGTGTACAGAAAAGACAGTGACATTATAAAAGCTGTCAATAACCTGTGTGTGTTTTTTCCCAGGAAATGATGTACATTTGGAACGGCTACACGGTCATTGGCAAACACAAAGACCTGACAGAGGGAATGTTGAAGACGCTGGACGAGGCTCAGACCAGACTGGACTATAGTCCCAGTAATACCCTAACCCTGGACTATAGTCCCAGTAATACCCTAACCCTGGACTATAGTCCCAGTAATGAGACTCTCTCTCTCTCCCTAACCCTAACCCTGGACTATAGTCCCAGTAATGAGACTCTCTCTCTCTCCCTAACCCTAACCCTGGACTATAGTCCCAGTAATGAGACTCTCTCTCTCTCTCTCTCTCCCTAACCCTAACCCTGGACTATAGTCCTAGTAATGAGACTCTCTCTCTCTCCCTAACCCTAACCCTGGACTATAGTCCCAGTAATGAGACTCTCTCTCTTTCCCTAACCCTAACCCTGGACTATAGTCCCAGTAATGAGACTCTCTCTCTCTCTCTCTCTCTCTCTCTCTCCCTAACCCTAACCCTGGACTATAGTCCCAGTAATGAGACTCTCTGTCTCTCTCATATCTCATTCTCTCTTATGCCGTCATTTAAGTTGAATAAAGAGTTGAATCAAGACCCTCCCCTCTCTCTCTCTCTCTCTCTCTCTCTCTCTCTCTCTCTCTCTGCATGTCTTTTTCACATGCATTGTTGTACTGGTAGAGACTGATAGCAAACTGCTAGAGGTCTAGGATTGACCTAAAGTGAACTTCATCGATACAGTCAGTGTTGTATGACTATGTTGTGGAGTTTTACTTAACTGTGTGTGTGTGTGTGTGTGTGTGTGCGTGCGTGCGTGCGTGCGTGCGTGCGTGCGTGCGTGCGTGCGTGCGTGCGTGCGTCAGGGACAGAGTTCTCCATAGATGACCAGTGTCTGGTGAGTCTGCTGCGCGGGCTGTGTCTCAAACACCTGGGACATCAGGAGGAAGCTGAACAGTACTTCCTATTGGTCGTCTGCAAGTAAGGAGCACAGATCTCTGCCTGTGTGTGTGTATGTGTGTCAGCTGACTCTTACCTGTGTGTGTGTGTGTGTGTGTGTGTCCCAGCTGACTCTTACCTGTGTGTGTGTGTCTCTGCAGTGAGACCCAGATCAAATATGACCATTACCTGGTTCCCAATGCTCTGCTGGAGCACGGGTTGCTGTATCTGGAGCAAGGCCGGAAGGAGGAGGCCATCAAGATGCTGGAGGCCGCAAAGTACGTCTATAGTAATTATATAATAATTAATAATAATAGTATTATCAAGTACGTCTATAGTAATTATATAATAATTAATAAAAATAGTATTATCAAATACGTCTTTAGTAATTATTAATAATTATAGTATCAAGTACGTCTATAGTAATTATATAATAATTAATAATAATAGTATTATAGATTATGTCTCTAGTTATTACATAATAATTAGTAATAATACTAGTATCAAGTTTATCTATAGTAGCCTAATTATATAATTAGAAATAATAATTGTAATATAGAGTATGTCTCTAGTTATTATATAATAATTAATAATAATAGTATATCAAGTACGTCTATATAGTCATTAATTCATTGTAATACAACATTTTTGTTTTGTTTTATTAAATTCAGGCAGAACTACAAAAACTACTCGATGGAGTCGCGGACACACTTCCGTATCCAGGCCGCTCTTCACAAAGCTAGATCCACAGTGGAGAACGGCGTCCTCAGTATGCCCTCCAGCCCATAATAGTTCAGTTGCCTAGACACTGTACAGCTCTCCAACCCATAATAGCTCAGTTGCCTAGACACTGTATATCCCCCTAATGTAGACCACAGCCCCAAGGCTACAGACCTTAACCCCGTCCCCCAGCCGAGCCCCTCCTGTTCCCCAGCACCAAGGACACCCAGACCAGACCTTAACCCCGTCCCCCAGCCTAGGCCCTCCTGTTCCCCAGCACCAAGGACACCCAGACCAGACCTTAACCCCGTCCCCCAGCCTAGGCCCTCCTGTTCCCCAGCACCAAGGACACCCAGACCAGACCTTAACCCCGTCCCCCAGCCTAGGCCCTCCTGTTCCCCAGCACCAAGGACACCCAGACCAGACCTTAACCCCGTCCCCCAGCCTAGGCCCTCCTGTTCCCCAGCACCAAGGACACCAATGTGAGAATGGACTGAGACTTAAGCTGCTCTCGTTAACTGCTCATTTCAATGACTCACCCAGGAAGGAAGATGCCCACTTGAAAACCCCAGTGATAAATCTGCTCTTAACCCAAATACATTCTAAACATCAGTCTCTACAGTTCTCATTTTGGATGAAGGGTTGATTGGATAATCATAACACCGTATCTTGTGTCTTTTCCTTTTGAAGAACAGTATTGACACATCCATGAAGGCCTCTAATATGGACTGACCAATAGGTGTGAGAGAGGACGCTACTGTCGGCTACTTCCTTTCAGTCCAAGCCTCATGTTAACCTATGGTTCTTCATAGCCCTGCCCTCTGTCTCCAGACATCCCTCACCAAGACCTGGGAGTGTGGGGTCAGGGTTAGGGCTAGGAACAGAGTTATGGCTAGGGTTAGGGTTATGGCTAGGGACAGGGTTAGGGTTATGGCTAGTGACAGGGTTATGGGTAGGGACAGGGTTATGGCTAGGGACAGGGTTAGGGCTAGGGACAGGGTTAGGGTTAGGGCTAGGGACAGGGTTAGGGCTAGGGACAGGGTTAGGGTTATGGCTAGGGACAGGGTTATGTCTAGGGACAGGGTTAGGGCTAGGGACAGGGTTAGGGTTAGGGCTAGGGACAGGGTTAGGGCTAGGGACAGGGTTAGGGCTAGGGACAGGGTTATGGCTAGGGAAAGGGTTAGGGCTAGGGACAGGATTATGGCTAGGGACAGGGTTAGGGTTAGGGCTAGGGACAGGGTTATGGCTAGGGACAGGGTTAGGGTTAGGGTTAGGGACAGGGTTAGGACTAGGGACAGGGTTAGGGCTAGGGACAGGGTTAGGGTTAGGAACAGTGTTAGGGCTAGGGACAGGGTTATGGCTAGGGACAGGGTTAGGGTTAGGGCTAGGGACAGGGTTAGGGTTAGGGCTACGGACAGGGTTATGGCTAGGGACAGGGTTATGGCTAGGGCTAGGTTCTCCTCTGTTCATTCTCTTACTGTAGGAACTCCTTCAGGGGGACAAAGCCCTGTTCTTTCTATTTCATTTTTGTCGTCAATGATCCTCCACCACCCCATCCACTAGCAAAATACTGAGCCACGATAGATAGAACGGCAGACTGTGGCTACTGCATACTAACCCTAGTCCTAGCAAAATACTGAGCCACGATAGATAGAAAGGCAGACTGGCTACTGCATACTAACCCTAGTCCTAGCAAAATACTGAGCCACGATAGATAGAAAGGCAGACTGGCTACTGCATACTAACCCTAGCCCTAGCAAAATACTGAGCCACGATAGATAGAAAGGCAGACTGGCTACTGCATACTAACCCTAGCCCTAGCAAAATACTGAGCCACGGTAGATAGAAATACAGACTGTGGCTACTGCATACTAACCCTAGCCCTAGCAAAATATAGAGCCTCATAATAAATGCTAGCAAAATACATAGCCATCCTCATCCCATAATGAGCTCTGCCTTGTAAAATGGTTCCATTGTCTGTGAGAAGGAATGCCCCCCCCCCTTGATCATTTACTCAGCCAGCAATGTAAGGAGGGCTTATTTTATTCTGGGGGGGAGAGGGAGAGAGAGAGGGAGAGAGAGAGGGAGAGAGAGAGGTCTGTCAGCCTGCAGGGGTTAGAGTTAGGATTAACAGTGAAAAGAAAAAATAATACAATTCAATAACCACTAGACTCTTCTAGCTGGAGCAGAACCAATCTAGGAGTTATGTTGCAGTGCTTTACCTTTTAAAAAGATAATATTCGAAAAGCATATATGAGTAGAAGTCCATGATGATAAGTTGTTTTTGGAGTTGAGCATAATGGTCCTATCTGGCTTAAAGCGACTCAGTTACCTTGGTATATAATACTGCTAGACAGTGGAGGTTAGGTAGTGAGAGTTTTCTCTGACTGTCAGAACATGGCAGCCTACTCCTTGTCCTGCTTCAGAACCTGCTGCTGCTCCCACTGTAAGCCCTGCTAGAAAAGGTCCACCTGTGGAAGCACAAGTTTCATCATGCTCATTGGTGCATGGATAATCAACCGTGATGCAAAGAGAAGACCAAACAATGGTTATCTTTCCTCTTGTCTGTGTGGAAATTTGAAATTGTGCCTTTAGGAACACATGCTGAAACCTAGGCACTAGATCTCTTTTTAGATGTTGGAATAGATCTCTGTTTTTATTTAGTCAAAGTTTATAATAAGTCTAGGTTGGGATTATGGACGTTTACCATGCATCAATATTTCTAATTGGTGGAGGAAACATATAAGATAACATATTCTATTGAAAAAAAAAGATAATTACATATTTATTGTTTATCTTCCTTTTTCAATGGCCATTAATTGATGTCCTTTTAATTGAGGTTTGATTCCCACTAACTGTATTGACACTATGATTTTGACAGACAGCTAAATGTATTCTAGGGCAAGACTACAGAAAGACATTCCTGTACATACTGAATGTTTCTTTTGTAATTTAAGATTAAATGATCAAATAAGCAACTCCACAAATGGTTTGCTGGACATTTTATTGTGGTGGTATTATTTATTATAAATATAGTATAAAAGTATATTATTATTTATTATAAATATAGTATAAAAGTATATTATTATTTATTATAAATATAGTATAAAAGTATATTATTATTTATTTGGCATTGTACTTCACTTTATGTCCCAAAGCAGCAAACTCATGCCAGGACTAGCCGACCAATCAGAACTGGGTTGGTATTTTCTTTGTAATATGTTTAATCAGAACTAGGTTGGTATTTATTTTGTAAAGTATAGCCATCAATGTGTTTAATCAGAAATGGGTTGGTATTTTCTTTGTAAAGTATAGCCATCAATGTGTTTAATCAGAACTGGGTTGGTATTTTCTTTGTAATATGTTTAATCAGAACTAGGTTGGTATTTATTTTGTAAAGTATAGCCATCAATGTGTTTAATCAGAACTGGGTTGGTATTTTCTTTGTAATATGTTTAATCAGAACTGGGTTGGTATTTTTTTGGTAAAGTATAGCCATCAATGTGTTTAATCAGAACTAGGTTGGTATTTTCTTTGTAAAGTATAGCCATCAATGTGTTTAATCAGAACTAGGTTGGTATTTTCTTTGTAATATGTTTAATCAGAACTGGGTTGGTATTTATTTTGTAAAGTATAGCCATCAATGTGTTTAATCAGAACTGGGTTGGTATTTTCTTTGTAATATGTTTAATCAGAACTGGGTTGGTATTTTTTGGGTAAAGTATAGCCATCAATGTGTTTAATCAGAACTAGGTTGGTATTTTCTTTGTAAAGTATAGCCATCAATGTGTTTAATCAGAACTAGGTTGGTATTTTCTTTGTAATATGTTTAATCAGAACTGGGTTGGTATTTTCTTTGTAAAGTATAGCCATCAATGTGTTTAATCAGAACTGGGTTGGTATTTTCTTTGTAAAGTATGGCCATCAATGTGTTTAATCGGAACTAGGTCGGTATTTTCTTTGTAAAGTATAGCCATCAATGTGTTTAATTGGTACTAGGTTGGTATTTTCTTTGTAAAGTATAGCCATCAATGTGTTTAAACAGAACTGGGTTGGTATTTTCTTTGTAAAGTATAGCCATCAACGTGTTTAATCAGAACTAAGTTGGTATTTTCTTTGTAAAGTATAGCCATCCAAGCGCTCTCTGGACCTCTGCCGTTGGTCCAACGTATTAACTAGGCCAACTGGAATAAGACTCTTTAAATTTACTCTAAGTTTAACTTTGTTAATTTTACTCGCATAGTCTACTGTAGTGAGAGTGTGACGGTTCGTGTAATCGAAATCTCGATAGCATCATTATGTTATTCAAATATCCGACATTGATTTGTGTGATCCCTAGGATTACAGTAGACACATTGAGTCATTTTGCTCGTGCTAACAGGAACGGACTATCTGATTGGTGGAGGCTCACGGCTTCCGCGAAGGAGAAGTAGCTCATTGGTCTGTGTGGAGGGGGGCGTCGTTCAGTGTTGCTACATCATCTTCTCTGTTGTTCGGGGGGCTGTGAGCTGGAAAGTCCCTCTTCAATTGAAAAAGAAAACATAATTGCCCATTAAGTAGAACCGTTTGATGACACGTAACGGTACTACACAGTTATACGTGTAGCTTAAAACGAAATTGTGTTTAGCATTGCTTTGTTTCGAGACCAAATGTTCTTTCGGGATTAATCAGCTTGCTACTGTTAGCAGGCTAGGCTCTTTGTGTAGATATGTTTTGTTTTTGTTGAGCTGAGCTGCTCTCCCGCGGCTTAGGGAGAGGACATTTCTTAGCTATGGATTTTTGGAACTAAATCGCAGTATTGACAGTGCTCGAAATTATTTCGAAAGATCTTGGGGATCCTGTACTAGACAGTTGAAGTGATCTCCGAGAAACGGAAGGATAGTTTGAAGGCAAGGACATGGGAAACTGTCTGAAATCTCCGACCTCTGATGATATCTCCCTACTTCACGAATCTCAATCAGACCGTGCCAGTTATGGAGAAGGTGCTGACCAAGAACCACCACCACCGTATGAGGTAGCGTCACCCAGTTAACCATACCTATTTCCATCAGAACTGAGTTGGATTAGTTTGCTTGACACATTTTTTTGTTAGGCTCTATACTGTTCATAAAGCAAAGTTTTGCTCTCTGTGTCGGGTGGATTTTCGTCTTTACGTGGCTGGGACTGTTTGAAGGTTGGCCTAGTCGCTAACGGTCGATATTCTCTATAGTTAATGTCAACAGTCGAGTCATTGTTTACAATCTTAGCACAGACCTGTAGCAGGCTAGCAGCATAGCCCAACGCTCCGCTTTAATCCTCTTCATAATGTAGTAGCTCAGCGCAGACCCACAACAGGGTTCGTGTCTGGAGAAGTTCCACAAAACTAAGTACTGTACAGAACGTTCTATACGTAACGCCTGCCGGGGCACAGCCACGCACGAGTCAACGTCATCGCTATCGGGTATGAGCTGAATTATGAATAATGCTGTGTTGGCATGAGTTCGGGAGTGGTGCGCTGGCTTGTTGAGCTACGGTCAGGGAAACACTTTAATGGCTTTCGACAGCAAATTTTTTAACGAGAGAGAGAGAGAGGTGGTGGTTGTTGTGTGTGATGGAGGTAAGTGGGTGATTGTGTGAGGTGAGGCGGGAGAACAGATAACAACAAAGACTTAAGAGTGCTGACTGTTGAATGTTGACACACAGCTGTGGCCCTTTGTGATGACACCCCAGGGGGTCTGTCTGAGCCCTGCTGTTTCTGCTGACTCTCCCTCTGCCTCTTTCACACTCTCTCTTTCTTTCACTCTGCCAATTTCACTCTCTCACTCTCTCTCACTCTGCCTCTTTCACTCTCCCACTCTGTCTCTGTATTTATTGGTGTTCTTATCCTATAAGTAATGACTCTGTTACCACAGGTTCACTATGGGTCTTCTAGGGATGTTCGCTTTATATTTAGTGGAAACAGAGAGTTGATGTTGCTCCTGCAGACCTCTTCACAGTCTCTAATACCCCGTTCCCAGAGGACCATCAACCTGGGTAAAACACGGCTCTGCTTTGGTGTGAAAGGGTCACTCGACCCGTGTTGCGATCAAGAAACCTCATTGGTTAGGGTCTGTGCATGTGACGCGCAAAATGTAAATTGCACGCACATTAAAGTCGGCTATAATATAACAACAGTAGGAGTAGCACAGATAGAAGCACTAGCTGTACATTATTAACAACAGTAGGAGTAGCACAGATAGAAGCACTAGCTGTACATTATTAACAACAGTAGGAGTAGCACAGATAGAAGCACTAGCTGTACATTATTAACAACAGTAGGAGTAGCAGAGATAGAAGCACTAGCTGTACATTATTAACAACAGTAGGAGTAGCACAGATAGAAGCACTAGCTGTACATTATTAACAACAGTAGGAGTAGCACAGATAGAAGCACTAGCTGTACATTATTAACAACAGTAGGAGTAGCAGAGATAGAAGCACTAGCTGTACATTATTAACAACAGTAGGAGTAGCAGAGATAGAAGCACTAGCTGTACGTTATTTAGTAGTAGTAGTAGTAGCAGAGATAGAAGCACTAGCTGTACATTATTTAGTAGTAGTAGTAGCAGAGATAGAAGCACTAGCTGTACATTAATTAGTAGTAGCAGAGATAGAAGCACTAGCTGTACATTAATTAGTAGTAGGAGTAGCAGAGATAGAAGCCCTAGCTGTACATCATTTAGTAGTAGTAGTAGCAGAGATAGAAGCACTAGCTGTACATTATTTAGTAGTAGTAGTAGTAGCAGAGATAGAAGCACTAGCTGTACATTATTTAGTAGTAGTAGTAGCAGAGATAGAAGCACTAGCTGTACATTATTTAGTAGTAGTAGTAGCAGAGATAGAAGCACTAGCTGTACATTATTTAGTAGTAGTAGTAGTAGTAGTAGGAGGACGATATCCACTCAGTGAGCCTGTTTGTTGTGTCAGATCAATAACCACAGCTTGCTGACTGGTTAACGTTTTTAGATGACTCAGCAGTGACGTACCGCAACTCGCAGACCCGGGTCGGTGTGTGTGAACGGTGGTGACCTGTGTTTTACCCGGGTCGGTGTGTGTGTGTGAACGGTGGTGACCCGTGTTTTACCCGGGTCGGTGTGTGTGTGTGAACGCTGGTGACCTGTGTTTTACCCGGGTCGGTGTGTGTGTGTGAACGGTGGTGACCCGTGTTTTACCCGGGTCGGTGTGTGTGTGAACGCTGGTGACCTGTGTTTTACCCGGGTCGGTGTGTGAACGGTGGTGACCCGTGTTTTACCCGGGTCGGTGTGTGTGTGTGAACGGTGGTGACCTGTGTTTTACCCGGGTCGGTGTGTGAACGGTGGTGACCCGTGTTTTACCCGGGTCGGTGTGTGAACGGTGGTGACCTGTGTTTTACCCGGGTCGGTGTGTGAACGGTGGTGACCCGTGTTTTACCCGGGTCGGTGTGTGTGTGTGAACGGTGGTGACCTGTGTTTTACCCGGGTCGGTGTGTGAACGGTGGTGACCTGTGTTTTACCCGGGTCGGTGTGTGAACGGTGGTGACCTGTGTTTTACCCGGGTCGGTGTGTGAACGGTGGTGACCCGTGTTTTACCCGGGGCGGTGTGTGTGTGTGAACGGTGGTGACCTGTGTTTTACCCGGGTCGGTGTGTATGTGAATGGTGGTGACCCGTGTTTTACCCGGGTCGGTGTGTGAACGCTGGTGACCTGTGTTTTACCCGGGTCGGTGTGTGAATGGTGGTGACCTGTGTTTTACCCGGGTCGGTGTGTGTGTGTGAACGGTGGTGACCCGTGTTTTACCCGGGTCGGTGTGTGTGTGTGAACGCTGGTGACCTGTGTTTTACCCGGGTCGGTGTGTGTGTGTGAACGGTGGTGACCCGTGTTTTACCCGGGTCGGTGTGTGTGTGAACGCTGGTGACCTGTGTTTTACCCGGGTCGGTGTGTGAACGGTGGTGACCCGTGTTTTACCCGGGTCGGTGTGTGTGTGTGAACGGTGGTGACCTGTGTTTTACCCGGGTCGGTGTGTGAACGGTGGTGACCCGTGTTTTACCCGGGTCGGTGTGTGAACGGTGGTGACCTGTGTTTTACCCGGGTCGGTGTGTGAACGGTGGTGACCCGTGTTTTACCCGGGTCGGTGTGTGTGTGTGAACGGTGGTGACCTGTGTTTTACCCGGGTCGGTGTGTGAACGGTGGTGACCTGTGTTTTACCCGGGTCGGTGTGTGAACGGTGGTGACCCGTGTTTTACCCGGGGCGGTGTGTGTGTGTGAACGGTGGTGACCTGTGTTTTACCCGGGTCGGTGTGTATGTGAATGGTGGTGACCCGTGTTTTACCCGGGTCGGTGTGTGAACGCTGGTGACCTGTGTTTTACCCGGGTCGGTGTGTGAATGGTGGTGACCTGTGTTTTACCCGGGTCGGTGTGTGAATGGTGGTGACCTGTGTTTTACCCGGGTCGGTGTGTGAACGCTGGTGACCTGTGTTTTACCCGGGTCGGTGTGTGAACGCTGGTGACCTGTGTTTTACCCGGGTCGGTGTGTGAATGGTGGTGACCTGTGTTTTACCCGGGTCGGTGTGTGAATGGTGGTGACCCGTGTTTTACCCGGGTCGGTGTGTGAATGGTGGTGACCTGTGTTTTACCCGGGTCGGTGTGTGAATGGTGGTGACCCGTGTTTTACCCGGGTCGGTGTGTGAATGTGGTGACCCGTGTTTTACCCGGGTCAAACATGCAGTGTGAAAGGGTCCTACGTGGGTCAGACCCGTGTCAAAGACATGGGTACAACACAGGTTGTCTGTGTGAAAGAGGTATTATTCAGTCATTTTAATGGCATTCTCCTCGATTCAAACCCCTTCTCTGACTTTCAGCAGTCATTATGAAGAGATTAATTTTCATTCAAATCTCTTTGACCTTCAGCAGTCATTATGGAGAGATACATTTTCATTCAAATCTCTTCTCTGGCTTTGATCGGTCATTTTGTACTGATTTCTGTTTGATTCACATCTCTTGTCATTTGGCTTTATTCAAGTGTGAAAGTCAGATTTCAGTGATTGGTAAACGTTGCCTCCTAGTGGCTGAGAAGACTTACTTCGCACTGCACTTCAACCTCCTAAGACTGAGCCTAACTAAGGGCCTTGCGTGTGTTCCTCCACTTAACTCATGTTGCCCCCACAGTGGATATTATTTAGCCAAAACAAAGTGCCATTGCTTGGGCTGCTAGGTGTTTGTGAAACGCTGGAGTTGAGGAATGACTGAATCTCTATGTATTTGAGTCATACAGGCTTTTTGTAAGATATGTCAGAAACAGAATTGAAAGTTCACTTAAGGTTTGTAAACATTGAAATGGTCTTTTGTTTTATTGGGAGGTTGTGTCTCTCTTTAGGTGCTGTTCTTAAAGAAGAGCACCTGCATATTTGATATTATTTATGACCAGTTAAAGACTTTAAGCCGCCATTTCAAGCCCTTCTGTTCTACACAAATGTCTATTAAAATGTTCAGCATATATAACTGACTAACCCTCTCTCTCCCCCCCCCCCCACCAGGAGCAGCTCTACGTCCCCGTGTACCACCCAACCCCGAGCCAGGCCCGGCTGGCCAGCCAGCTGACGGAGGAGGAGCAGGTCCGCATCGCCCAGCGGATCGGCCTCATCCATCACCTCCCCCGGGGGGTCTACGACCCAGGGCAGCATGCCTCTGACAAGAAGAGCAGAGAGTGAGTACACCCCAGTCAACACCAACTCATAGAGGAGCACTTTTACAAGGTTTATTTCAAGATAAGTGTGTGTGTGTGTGTGTGTGTGTGTGTAGGTGTGTGATCTGCATGATGGACTTTGTGCACGGCGAGCCCATCCGGTTCCTGCCCTGCATGCACACCTACCACCAGGACTGCATCGACGATTGGCTGATGAGATCCTTCACCTGCCCCTGCTGTATGGAACCTGTGGATGCTGCACTGCTCTCCTCCTACGAGACCAACTGACACACACACACACACACACACACACTGAGAGATACAACCCTATAGAGGGGAGGGGGGACGCGGAGGGAGAGAAAGAAAGAGAGAAGGATTAAGAAAGCCATTAAAGATATGGGCGTAACAAAACATGTTAAAAACAAAGAATCCCATTTATGTCTGTCTTTACTCGGTCTCACGCACACACACACACACACACACACACACACACACACACTTAAAGCCTCCGTGCGTCTGCTCTCTCAAACCACAGCTGTAACTGACTGGCGCAGAGTGACAATAAGCAGGAAGTGATCCTAGGTGCTCTCGACCAATCACTACCCTTAAAGGGGAACGCCACAAACCTGAGACCAGTTAAGGACACTGTCTCTGATCTCAGACCAGTTAATACACTGTCTCTGATATCAGACCAGTTAAGGACACTCTGCTCTGAGACCAGTTAAGGACACTGTCTCTGATCTCAGACCCGTTAAGACACTGTCTCTGATCTCAGACCAGTTAAGGACACTGTCTCTGCTCTGAGACCAGTTAAGGACACTGTCTCTGCTCTGAGAGCAGTTAAGGACACTGTCTCTGATCTCAGACCAGTTAAGGACACTGTCTCTGATCTCAGACCCGTTAAGACACTGTCTCTGATCTCAGACCAGTTAAGGACACTGTCTCTGCTCTGAGACCAGTTAAGGACACTGTCTCTGCTCTGAGAGCAGTTAAGGACACTGTCTCTGATCTCAGACCAGTTAAGGACACTGTCTCTGCTCTGAGACCAGTTAAGGACACTGTCTCTGATCTCAGACCAGTTGAGGACACTGTCTCTGATCTGAGACCAGTTAAGGACACTGTCTCTGATCTGAGACCTGTTAAGGACACTGTCTCTGCTCTGAGACCAGTTAAGGACACTATCTCTGGTCTGAGACCAGTTAAGGACACTGTCTCTGCTCTGAGGCAGGGGAGGAGCAGTGGGACTCGGCCAACCTGTCAACCATCAACAATCAACACGGCTAACCCTAACCCAACAATCAACACGGCTAACCCTAACCCAACATCAACACGGCTAACCCTAGCCCAACATCAACACGGCTAACCCTAACCCAACATCAACACGGCTAACCCTAGCCCAACATCAACACGGCTAACCCTAACCCAACATCAATACGGCCACTACAGAGGAAAGCCTGTTGGATGTATAAATAATAATAATAATGTGTAAATATGTACTGGTTGAAATACTGCTGTGTAAGAAAAGACCAAGGTGTGTGTATTATAGAGCACTGTGTTGGTCTGTGGACAGAGTTTGGTTGGTCTACAGGACACACACTTCCTGGACCCTTGGCCAATGACAGGCTTTGTAAAGCCCTAAGGAGGAGACCTTGAAGTGTCTGCATTGACTCTGTGGTGAGAAGAATAGGACGGACTATCCCCCTGTGGTTCTGTTCAACCCATTGTCCTGTTTGGATCTGTTCTGTCCTGATTATCAGCTTAAGGGCTCAAATGGCTCCATGTTTATCGATCCCTTTTCAGCCCCTAGATGTTTGCTCTGTACATTCATTTGACATCCTGGTTTCTGTTAGTAACTGGAAACCATGCTAATGTTGACAAGCTATATATTTACACTCAGCCAATGGTTGCATTTGTGCTTGTAGCAATAAGCTAGCTATTCTGCTATCATCAGTAAGTTGTACATTCATTCTGAGCCAATGTTAGCCTTTTTGCCAGTAACAACTGGCAGGCTAGAATGCTAACGTTGACAATCTTTTGGACACAGCTAATAAACAATGCTAGCTAATATGCCAAACATAGCATGGAGTCCTGTTTTCATCACAGCAATGCACTTCATAATGGGGTTACACCTGCCTACCTAACCCATTCACATTCTACTTCATAATGGGGTTACACCTGCCTACCTAACCCATTCACATTCTACTTCATAATGGGGTTACACCTGCCTACCTAACCCATTCACATTGTACTTCATAATGGGGTTACACCTGCCTACCTAACCCATTCACATTCTACTTTATAATACTTCCAGCAGTGAGGTGTTGAACTATGAAGGGTCTAACAGCAGTACTATAGGACTATGAAGGGTCTAACAACAGTACTATAGGACTATGAAGGGTCTAACAGCAATGCTACAGGACTATGAACCGTCTAACAGCAGTACTATAGGACTATGAAGGATCTAACAGCAGTACTATAGGACTATGAAGGGTCTAACAGCAGTGCTATAGGACTGAAGGGTCTGACAGCAGTACTAGGTGTAGGACTATGAAGGGTCTAACAAGAGAACTATAGGACTATGAAGGGTCTAAAAGCAGTACTAGGTGTAGGACTATGAAGGGTCTTCTTCCAGCAGTACTAGGTGTAGGACTATGAAGGGTCTAACAGCAGTACTATAGGACTATGAAGGGTCTAACAGCAGTACTAGGTGAAGGACTATGAAGGATCTTCTTCCAGCAGTGAGGTGTTGTACTGTTTGCCCTTCAGTCAGCACTGAGGGAAGGACTATTATCAGATGATGTTATCTTAAAGATGCTAAGCATTCAGACATTGTTTTAACTGAGACGTGTTTTGATGCTGAATGAACCATTTGGAGTTGATCTAAAAGACATTTGATTGTTTTGAAGTGAATATAGTGATTCTTAATTTTCTGAAATCATCATGAAAGCACAAACAGACTAACCTGGATGGATGTTTCCTGGAGGAGAACGGACCCAGAACCAGTACAGTGGGCCGGGAGAACCAGTACAGTACCTGCTCGTCATGCATGAGACTGAAATTGATCGATGATTGAGGTTTGGATCTTGCTTTCAGGGTATTGTTCTCGCTTGTAAACCAGCATAATGCATGCACCTGTTTATACTCTGTGTGTGTGTGTGTGTGTTTGTGTGCGCGTGTGTGTGCGCGTGCGCGTGCATGTGTGTGTTGTATAGTGTGTGTGTGTGTGTGTGTGCGCGTGTGTGTGTGTGTGCGCGTGCATGTGTGTGTTGTATAGTGTGCGTGTTTTTTTCCCACCACCACCCAGCCTTTTAACTTCCTGCTAGCGAACAAATGAGGAAGTTGTATCTCCATGTTCGAGGGGGGATTTAAGATATGAATTATCAAAAGAGAGTGAGCCAACGCTTATAAAAATCTCTGTAAAAACGAAAAGGCAATGATCTCAGAACTATATTGCTGATGATCTCATGTTTTAATCCTATAGCTTTGTAGCTATACCATCACCTAATGTTAGATATTTCACTTCAAATCCCAGAGACTATTTTAAAAAAGGTCTATACCTGTGTAAAACCATGTGTAGTATCTACAAGAGAGGACATGTCTTCACTGAGTTCAGCCTGTCCCTTACTCACTGGCCCTATCGAATGCTGTGGACCTAGAGGGAACCACTGGGAGAACTAGAATCAAGCAGTACTGTGCTGTTGCTCATCAGGTGTGCTGTGTGTGGGGGCAGGGTTGGTCTGGTGGGGTGGAGTTTAAGAATAGAATAGAATAATACTTTATTGATCCCCATCTGGGGAAATTTGTCTGCTACAAAAACCGCAGGAGGAACAAATTGTAAGGGTTAAAGATAAGGAGCATGAATAAATAAAAGTAACGTACGTACGAAGACAAAAATATTATACTTCATGTAAATAATCCAACAATAGACAAGTAAACACAGACTGTACAAGTGGTGCAAAAGTGAAAATGCACAGCAGGAGTGTATCAAGTCTATGAACCATCAAAGGGTTTGGTTTAGAAATTCACCAGTTAAAGTTCAAAACAAACATTCATTAGAGTAGCAGTTAGTACACATGTAATTACGTGGTGTGTATATGTGTCTGTATTTTCGTCAGTGCCTGATGTGAGATTACCTTTGTAAGCATACATGCATTCAAAGATAAGGAATAAAAGGAACTATGCTATTCAGCAATTCAACCTTGTATATTTATCAGTGTAATTTGCTTTCTAAAAGAACTTTACAACAGCAATAAACCTTGAATGTAATGTATGTAACAACTTATAAAATCTGTATACCCAAATATACTACTTTATAATAAAGATAACTACACATTGTAGCAGCATGTTACTAACTCAATAATTCTAAGGCGAAGGTATGTTCGGACATAATATATTGTGTCCTTAGTTAGAATTATAAGGTTCCATCTGGCATTTTGTCGAAATTGAATTGGTAACATGCTGCTACAATGTTTATTTACTGTATGTTTATTATAAAGTATAGTGTATTTGTGTTTTAGTGTATGCAATGCAGATTTTATAAGTTATTATATCCTAGTTAACACTGCATGCCATATATAACCTCAGTCTATTAAGACCCCTGTCTACGCTGCTGCAGGATTTTAACAAATTGAGTTACATTACAAATATATGTATATATATATATATATATATATATATATATATATATATATATATATATATATATATATATATGTGTGTGTGTGTAAGTATATGTAAGTTGCCGTCTGAAATTGATCAAAAGCCTGCGACTTCCCTTCAAGGATATTAGGGAGTCTCTGTTATCTTTGCTGAATCTAGAAAAACAACAGAGCATTTGGCAAGTTTGCTAAAGTTAAGAAGAAAATAATTTAACTTAAGAGATTACTTTATTTTAGATATAGTTCAACAGGTTCAATCATTTAATCAACCTTTCTGAACTGATGGCTAACATCTTGGACAAAAATCGCAATAGTTACAGACTAATGGTTGTAATCTTCCGGAGAGTGGCAATAGTGTATTCGTGTGCTGAGATCCGAGAGGAGCTTAACCACCTCAAAGTGGCCTTCCCTCTGGGCCAGGTGCAACGGCAGGTTACCGTCGTCGTCCTCGAGATTCACATCTGCCCCGTAAAGGAGCAGCATTTTCATCATGTCAGCAAAACCTTCGCGCGCAGTGTCGTGGGCTATAGTGAGATTTTTGAAAGTGTCAGGTACGTTGGGGTTGGCTCCTGCGACCAGCAAGGCCTTGGCTACAGCTGGGCACGCTAGTTTCACCACCTGTAAAAAAACAACAAAAAAAAAAACAAATAGAGTACAATACTGAATCAGTAAATCTATAATGCAGCGTAAACAGGGTAGGAATATCTAGTTCATGACCGAAAAAGCTCAACGCGATTCATGTGGCGCAAACAATAAAAAAGGCGAAAGCTATAGATCCAATTCTGAATTACAGTTTTTTAACCTGAATCGTGCTGTTAAGTTATTTTGATCAAACATTAAGCTTGTATTTACAAAGGTTACGCCAAAAGGCAAATATATAAGGTCATACAAGCATGACAATTTGACTAGGCTAAATCAATGTATTACTACATTTCTGGCCATAAGGGAGTTCCACGGTATTGTTTTCTGAAAACTCGTATTTTGCTTAATTAATATTCGGTTTCATGCATGTTGTGTTATATATTGTTTAACCACTTACTGCTTTTAATTGTATAACATTATATCTTATTGTTAAAACACACTGTAGGCCTAACGCTGTTAGGAAAAGAGATATTTGTTATAGCTGAGTAAAAGGATATTATATTGACAATAATAATTAATCTTGAGTAGGCCAATGGATATAATTAAATAACTTGTATTTATATAATAAACTAATAAGTTGGTTGCAGGGTATATAGGCTAATATATAAATAGGCCTATGTCAGTCTTTTACATATAAAGGTTTAAGGCTACTTTCTGCAATATATAATAATGTTTTTATAATAATATCACTGTATACGTTTCGGTGATATACTGTACACTGCAGCAGTCTAAAAAGGATAGCAATAAAAACGTCAATTTCCTGTCTGCTCTATGCCTATTTAGTTATTCAACCCTTTTCAACAAACCAATAGGCCAATTGCTAAAACAGAAGCAGCAGATAAATGTTTAAATGACTAAATGTTTACCAACCTGAATAGGGGTCCTGCCAAATTTGTTAGCAGAATTCACGTCAGCTCCATTTTGGATCAGCAACCGGACCGCAGCTAAATCTCCCTTAGCTGATGCTGTGCTAAGCTGGTTGTCCATTCTGAGGAACGAATGCAGGGGAAATGGCTGACAGTTAGACATGACAATTGGAAGAACCGTGTAGGCCTATTACAGTGTTAAATGAAGGGTCCGCCCTCTCCTGGCAGTGGTTATCGAATGAAATAAAAGTTAGGCCAATATGCCTATATGTGAAAGGGCAATATGATATGAATGCATCCTGGACTACTAAAGTTTGTCTGCAAAAACATGAGCATCTATTTTAACCTTTATTTAGCCAAGTAAGTCATTAAGAACAATTTCTTCTGTGCAATGCATACTGCAGGTTGGCATTGTGTGCATGGATGGTGTACTGACACAGGCCGCATTCTCTCTCTCAAAACTCAAACTCACTTTCGTCATCTGCGCGGAATAATTTATAATAATAATATATTGTTGACGCCTTCCTTGAATATTTAGCAAAAATCCCTAAACATCAAAGTCGTGGGAAAATCGTATAGTTACATCCTTTAACAAGGATGGGAAACTAAAGGAAATATAGGAAAAAAAACTATATTTTAGAAGATCGGTCTGTCTACCTCATTAAGCCGCGAGCTTACTTCATAGATAGTTTTCAATATAAAATATAAAACTTTGGACGCGCGAGTGTTAGTGTAAAACAACGTGAAGTCAACAGTGGCAATTCGAGAGAAGCAGCGGTATTTCAATTCGCGCGTTCATGTTCTTCCAATATCATAACATAGCACTTGCACAATCACTCAACAAACTATGCTTTTGATTTGGATTGCACATATTATATCTTCGATATGAGCAATCTGCCAACGACTTTTTTTTTTTTTTTTTTTTTTTATCTCAAACCGTTTCATTAAAATAGAATTTCCCATACCCATGCAACAGACGTTGAACCTTTTTTTCTTCTAGTAAACGATATTTAACCGAAAACGTCCTTGCCATAATGGCCATTCTACGACATTATTGTAAAAGTTTGTTTGGTCGTTAATGCCAAAATTATACCTAGGCTATTGCCTTGACTTTGTAGCCTACAGTGCGTTTGTCGTTGCTTTGATGTTTGCTTTGATGTTTGCTTTAAAAATATTGTTGGTTAGCTCCTTCCACTACCCTAGTCTTTGACGTTGCCTATTGCGTTGACTTAATACAATGCGTTTGGCGTTGCCTATTGCTTTCCTGTATTACTAAAGCAGCTATGATTTCAATAACACTCATTTAACCACTCACGCTAGAACTGTGAAGACCCACATCCACTCACCCTGAAATACTTACAGACGAGGATAGTGAAAGAGCAACTCCCAACCAGTCGACAGAAAGGTTGCAATTCGCAAACAGACAACAGCGATGTAAATATTAATACTGGAAGGCTGTAACTATCAGCATATGCACTGCAAACGACGACGCAATGGGCAACGCCAAAGACAGGTGCAGTGGAAGGAACTATAACAGTATTCTTAAAGCAAACATAAAATCAACGAGAAACGCTAAACTCAACGCAATAGGTATAATTTTGGCATTAAAAAAACGCCATACATTTCTACTCCGCATTGTTTTCCAAAAGTTCAGGGCAACTGTTGAAGGAAATTGATTGGTTGTACACTGCGATGTGACGGCGGGACTACAGAAGCGATAAAGAGGAAGGAGTCAAATCTGACAAAACGCAGGGTCTGGGTAGGCACATGTGGCCAACGCGACTGTAACACCGAAAGATTAGGTGATGGACCCCCGATAGCAATGTTTCTGAAATTGTAGGCCTATGTGTTGACAGCCCAAACTGTAAATATCCTTCTCCTCGGGGCCACCTCATTTTAGCCCCAAACCAGTTTCGATTTCTTTATTTCTGGTTTTGTGAACGGATTTTCTCTCGAGTAGCTAACGATTTAAGCAAAAAATACTAATTTCAAACTGTTACTGTGATCGAACTGAAATTAGAGCAAAAACACCTTACTGGACTAAAGCCAACTTTTAGATAATTTGTTATTCTTTGTAACCTACTCTCACTCTTTGCTATCGATGTGCAAACACTACACTACACTACACAACACTATAACAAGCAGGCACAGGTCAGAGACACAGCGTTTGACAAGGCCTACACCATTTATCTATCCTATAGACTACAGTAGGCACTGAAAGGTTCGAATACAAATGTTTTCATTTAGGTCTACTGGCGGTGCTTGAAATTAGTGTGGATGGTCACATTATTCGAGAAAAAACATATTTCGAAGAGACATATTTCCAACACAGGGATTTGGAAGCAAAACCAAAGAATGTGTGCTATAATGTTGCGTTGTAATGTTATTCTTATGTAATTTATAAAATCACACTAGACTACATATTATTGAACATAGCTGTACATTCATAGCCTGGAGATTTTTGGACAACAAATATATATATATATATATATATATATATATATATATATATATATATATATATATATATATATATATATATATATATATATATATATATATATATATATATATATATATATATATATATATATATATATAAAGGGAGTGTCGTAGTTAACATTGAATTTAGAAAGACATTGAAAATGGCTTGGACAAAGTGGTTTTTCGAGGAGGAAAATAATCAAACCTTAAAGATTACTTTATTTTGACAGTGCAGGTTCAAGCATTAGTATAGACCTTTCTGACCTGACATGCTAACATTTTGGACAACTAAACGTATTAGGCTATACAGTCTTAACGTAACACAACCAAAAATGGTTATTTGGTTCGACACAGGCAAAAACACCGTTGGTTCTATAGGTGGAACCTCGAATGGTTATACATATAAACTATTAAATAATCAGCTGGCGTTTCAAACAGTTTTACTAACAGGCTCTGTGTAGAACTATTAGCACTCCTAAAGAAGAACCAGAAGAGATAGACTTCAAAATTGATTGTATATTTTATACACGTTTATGGTTGATTTAAAGAAAAATAACATGGGGGTAGAGAAAATAGCCTAGGGTAGAGGTGGCAAAATTATTTAAATGTATCTTATATTTGTTTCATGTAGAATTTAAGCTGCATCCCCACGTGAATGCTCGATCCATTACCACTGCCACCACAAGCAACACTCAACTTTAACGACCCTTTTATTTATTTATTATTATTATTTTTTGGTGGGCGAACAAGTCAAATTCGATATTTTGCCGCAATGTAGAACAATCTCCCGCATTTTAAAACCCGAAAGTTCATATTGCAAGGCACGCTGTAAAGGTGCACCTAAGTGAACACATGTTACTGAGATGTTGTGGTGAATCGGGGATTGTGTCCTGCACTTCTAATGGAGGCTCATAATGGATCTATCCTGATTTTAGTTAATTATGTTGTTTGTCTCTTTGTTAGAAAGGCAATGAATGCAGGTGAAATGGCACACAGCATGCGAATACATAAACAGGGGTAAGAAGAAAAAAAGAAAAGAAAAAAACGTTATTTGTGGCAGAGGCCTAGGCTATTATCCATAAATAAAGCATCGTTTAGTTAGTTTAATAATGCATGTTCTACAAACATTTAGTAAATTCAAATTGTAAGTCTTAAATAGCTATGGTAATTTCCCCGCATGGGACCAGGTCACCACTGCAAAAGTGAACTCGTTCTCAGTTGGACTCACGTGGTTAAATAACGGTTAAAAATATGTTAGACTGTATTTACTGGAAATGTGTATTAATAACACAATATAATAAAAATCCAGTCAGAGTTTGTTGGATTCCATATACGGCAATTTTTTTATTCTCTGTAATCAATAAGCCGGTATTTTCCATAGGAAAAGCTCGAGAAAATGTAATCAAAGTAACATACATTTTTTTTTTAATTAACGAAGTTTGTATACAAATAGGACCCATAAACAATGATAATATTTCAGCGCCCAAATAAAATTTAAGTTGCGTTGAAATGAGGGGGAGTGTCACTGGGCCTTGCACTTTCCGCATATGTTAGGCTTACGGTGCTTATGGATTGTTCAAACCATTTTCGGTCCTGCTGTCAAGTCAGTTCAGGGCCGGAGTATAGAACTAATATTGAGGCCAGGAGTTTCATGCCACAGACAGACCCCTTTTTTCCATTTGTTGGCACAATCAGGGGAAAGTCATGTCGACATTAGGCCTATTCAGCAGTAGTTTGAGTAGCAGGAAAAAGTAGCCATAGGGGGGTCACTATAATTGTCTTGCAAATGTTCTTATTGTCAGACCTAAGGTGATATTTTCATATAGAGGTCCTTCCTTCTAACAGTTTGCTATCGTTTACTTCCTCACTTCCATTTGTTACTTTAATGGCCTGCTATTTTACTACGCAATTTAATGTTAACATTATAGCTCAAATCTGTGATATAAAACAGGTCAAACCTGTTGGTTTCAGGTGGAAAATCTGCCTATTTTATTTTACACCAGTTTTTTGGGGCAAAT
The DNA here is from genome assembly GCA_017639675.1 of Aplochiton taeniatus. Lineage (NCBI taxonomy): Eukaryota > Metazoa > Chordata > Actinopteri > Galaxiiformes > Galaxiidae > Aplochiton > Aplochiton taeniatus. Next base: position 20,036,230 of record CM030180.1, on the reverse strand, counting down.
ATAAAAAGTATTTTTAATGAATGTGTTAAGTTTCTGTGAACGATCTTTGTCTGCATGCTAGCACTCAGCATCGCACAGACATTTTGAGAGGCAGCTGCTCAAGCAAGCACTGTTAAAGTAGCAGACACGTTTAAGTTAGGCGGAAAGGCTGTACGATACAGATAAATCATTCAAATCTTACCTTTACTGTAAATTAAACATACGTTACTGGAAAACACAAAAGTCAATAACTTCGAACACTGACAAAAGTTATGGAGACTGTATTCATTGGTTTCATTAGGCTATGTTTCGTCTGGCCTGCTTTGCAGCACTGTAGAAAATGATTCAGAGGCAAACACCCTAATATTTAGTTCACATAGGTTATACACCTTGATTAAGATGACCAAACATGCACTTTTAAACTCACCCAATGAAGGTTGTCATTTAAGATCAACAATATATTTTGAGTTTAACCAACGAGCACAGAAGTTCAATTGGGTGAATGTTTATTTTTTGGTTCGAAGAACTGTTTCATACCAAAGATAATCTGAAAGTTATTGCAGCAGGGCATTGGGGGATCTTAGTTATAGGCCTAATCTACCTATTTAATGCTACTATGGTCTATGAGATAAAGAATTGCAAGTATTGTTGATGTGTGAGGTCTAAGTTCATGGATGGAATCCTTCACTAGTGTTTTTTAGAGCCCCATGGATGTGTTTGGCTGGCATAATAATATGCACGCTATCCAAGACAATTTGGACTGCACAACCTAAACCGTGAATTCCAGGTCGATGACATTGTAAGTCAAACAAGCATATTACAGACAATATGATGGGAAGGGGAGTCATAGCTACTTCAAACTTCAAGCTGGGCAATCACAACAATTTTAGTAGTGTTTAGTCTTTCATTTCGTAAATTAAGTGTAGGCACTCAACATAAAAAAGATATATGCAAACTGGTTGCCTTGGTTTTTCTAAGTACTGTGGACTTTTTTTTGACACTGTACGAACCCTCTTAATAAAGGAAGTGCTGAAAAACTCACGTTCATCATCAGCGTGCATATGGAAATCCAGATAGACCAGGGGTCTGCAACCTTAGGCACGGCGTAATCATTTGCGCACTGGCGATAAGTGCGCAGGATATGGTTTAATTATTATTTTTATTTATTTTAAGAAAGGTTCCAAGTGCCCTCTACTCCTCTCTGCTGCATCCCAAATAACCTCTTCAACCACTATTGACTGTTGTGCGGCCATTCTTTCGTTCGATTGACTGTACGGCCTCTCGCTTTCAATCGCAGTGCCACGGTTCAAGTTGGTTGGTGAAGAAACTTAGCGGCGTTCCAAGTTTAACTTCATTTCTCAGAAGCTTGGTGGTAGCGTCGCTGTTTTCTGAATCAAATAGCTTTTCAGGTGCGAAGCTCTTTTGTTGATCAAGAGAGGCGGTTTCGTCCCCTCAAGCAAAATTTCCCCAGGCTGCCCAGCTGAGCATTCTGCTGCGGTCTGAAATGAAACTGCTTGAGTTTACTGTTACTGTTTGAATTGAGTTGAGTTTGAGTTTGCCCATAGATTAACATATACACAGCTTATTGATCAATCAGCAATTTATCTGAACATTTTGTGCCTGGGTATCTGTTCGGCTGACATTTTTATAGACTACTAAAATAGCATTGACTTGGAATAAAGTTGCAATGAAAAAACATTTGCCAAGTTGCTTTAGCTTAGCTACATTTCTCTAGGGGTAGTTTCATGGTAGTGAAACTTCATTAAATATAGAATTACAGGTAGCTTAGCTCACTACACATTTTTTATGTGGTGTCTTAAAGACTAATGCTAATGTTAAACTTAATGTTGATATGGCACACTAATTAACAAGAACATTTCAAACTGGCACTTCGTGTAAAAAAAAGTTGCCACCCCCTGATATAGACTATCAACAGTTTTGATGGCGCCTTACTACTCGTAAATGTCAAGAACAAACTTAAGTCCAAGTTAACTTGCAATCAGCAATTTTAAAAGTATGTGCCTACTTCCCGTTAGTTTTCAAATAATGAAACAGTTATCTCTCAATCCCCGATCTTCTCTGACGCAACACAAAGTCGCTATAAGGTCAGGGATAAAAACATTTTTTTTTCAATGCGCACGATCAGGTTCTTCCAATTCACTCTTCGAATTAGGATACAAACTAGTATGTCCAAGATTTGCAAGTGATCCGCCTGTAAATAGCCAATTTGTTAGGCTATCAAGTTAGGCTACCTGAACCGTTTCAGACCTTTTCAAACCCAAAGCCCAAACCTTAACTCTTCTACACAAACGTCATTTCTTTGAAAAAAAATGCCTTATAGTTAATAGTAGGCCTACCACATTATTGCAAAAGTTTGTTCGGACGCTTGATGGCTCGGTTATTCATTTCGAATAGCCTTCAATTCTGGGAAATTATTTTGAAAAAGTGCAGCGCAAATGTTGAAGGAAATTGATTGGTTGAACGACTCGAGGGCGGAAATACCGGAGCGATTACAACGCCAAAAAGGGTCTGTGAAATTCACAGTGTGAATGAGTTTGTGAGAGCATTGTGTCACAGATATCAGGCAATGTATAAAGCCGATGAAAGATGGGCTTCCTTTTTGTACGGCAGCACCCCCTAGTGGAAAGTCTTTATTACCAAAGGATCAGTAGATTATACGCTTAGACTGTAGAATATACGTTACATATACAGTCTATGGCTTTACGCCCAAAACTCGTATTAGCCACAACTTACCTCCATCTATCCAACCGGGTCTGCCTGCATAGAAGAGAGGTGAAGTGGCCGCTGAACCTCGCGTATAGGCCGATAGCCAGGGTATCTGAACGGTTTATCTTCGCCGTGCGCCAGTGAACCAACGGCCGCTGCAGGTGACTTAAGTGACTTTTTAATCAATCACTGCAAATGCAGTAAGAGTTCCTATTTTTTTTAAACAGAAACCAATCTATGAGATGAGGAGATGAAGACACTGAGATTGTAAAAGTATCCCAAAGAAAGCTGTTAGGGCCTATACCGTCTGCTGAGATTTGGTTTCCGCAGATATGGTAAAAATGGCATCAATGCCCCAAACTGATTCGAGAGACTATTCAAGTTGGTATAATCAGCTTTATGCAACATCTTCGGCTGCAGCTTCAAAGATGTATTTGCTGAACCGCTCTGGGGAGGACTGGTTGGGTTTTGATGGGACGGACTATAAACGTGTGGCCTACAGGCCCACATCTATATTATTTAAAAGTTTTATTTTCTTTTGTTTTTTTATTTTCTTTTGTTTTATTTTTTAATAAGTACCTTGTAAACAGGGCACTGCTACAAAAGAGACGTAGGCTAGTCTCCCTCTCAGTCAGTTGACGTTGTATAACTAAGTAATAATAGGCTAATAAAACCAAAATCAATGAATAGACGGACACCCTATTCCAATTTACGCTCATTTTGACTGACGTGAAATGTATTATGCTTCCACTGACCCAGATGAGTCTTGCCATTTTTTTACGTTTACCGTAAAGCATGGATGAGGAGAACAGAATAATAATAGGAAAATAAGTGGTTACCTGAGTCTAGCGTATAGTCATTTATATTGACAGTATATATTTTGACACAATTGTGGCCTTTGCATATTTACACAAGCCTTCACAAATTGATTGGTACAAGTTGAGTGCTTTTGTTGATATACATCAACAGTCACCCTGTGCGTGACACTGAAAACAGAAAGCGAGCGATAGAAGAAGAATAGTGTTTAGCCAGTCATTGCCATGGCCTCCGACAGCGATAGCAACATGGATAGAGAAATGATTCTGGCTGACTTTCAGGTAGGTTAATTGTTTAAAAAAACAGATGCTAATTTGTTTTAACCGTTGTTGAATCTTATCAGTGATATTGATGCCAATAAGTGCTCTTTCGTCAGTTGACATACGCTAAACAGTTGACGTTAGCCTACGCTAGCTAGCTATCTGCTAGATGTTAACGTTAGCATGCTAACAAAGCTTTAGCTGTCACTGGTGCTACTGCTATGCTATGCTTTACGAGCTATTTAGCAGGGATTTAAGGAGGTATCTCAGCTAACCTGGTCAAACTACGATTGGAGGCAAGATTTGGGAGTGCATCACCTTGTACGCTAATGCTGTTCCTGAGATTACTGTGCAACTGACTAAGCAAGCTAACGTTAGTGATGTTGTTAGCTGGGTCATGGTTATTTTGCTAACTAGTCAGCTGAACATTAGCGTTGATTTTTTAGAAGGTAACGTTAGCTTTTCAAAATAAGATGATAGTTGGGGACAGTAACTAGTCATAACCCTTACAAATTAAATGACAGGCTGTAAACATAATGCACTCTGCTGGCAACTTGTTAACATCTCTTATGTATAGCTAGCTGCTTGTACGTTGCCAACTAGCTGTTATGCTAACGTTAGCGACCTAGGTTTCTAGGCATTCAACCCTAGTCAACCTCATCCCTCCGTATTTTATAACAAGGCCAAACGTTTAGAACAACATCACTCCATGGTACTTTATCGATCGAAACAATTAATTTTCAGGCTGGTCTTGATTACAATTGACTACACAAACCGTAATTTAGATTCGATACGATTCTGGATTCATCCCTCATGCTTTTTTTTATTTGTGGTAACATGGCATGATTTAGTATCAACAACCAGATCAATAATATTGTTCGTTATAGTCATGACAACATGTTGTTAGAAAATTTGCCAAGTCATCAGCAGACTTGCTTATGCCAAGTCTGTAGGAATTGACCACAGTGAGTCAATACAAACGCTTTAAAGCTTAAGCTTCAGATGTTTTGTAATGAACACTAAGAAAGATATGCTGCATATTCTTCATGATTGAGTCAGTTCCATTATAGACCAAAATCATTTAATTAATATACGTCTATAGTCATAATTTCTCAGCAGACCAGATGAGATACAGGCACTGTTCACATGGAGGTTAGAAGTGACTCAGTAAAGATGGAATGTTACTATTGTAAGGTGAAGCTTATTAAAAGGTTTATCAAATCAAAAAACGAGCCCATGTAACTTTATAACTAGCAAGGGGTAAAAAACGATTTGTTTTCCACAATAAGCCATTAATGTTATAAAGGAACACACAATCCCCAGATAGGCCTGAATGGTTTTTATGTATTCCACACTCTAATGAAAATGTGTATCTACACCACCTTACCTTAAAACGAAATCTTCTAATCCTTGCATAAATTGAATGGGGATGGATCAGCCTACAACTATCGCAGTCTGTGATGAAAGTTATTTAACAGTTCAAATGTTAAATCGGCTGATTTGAATGTAATGTTTGGATCTCATTCTCTGTTTTGTTGTTGCTCTTGTGTCTCTTCTCCCCTGTAAGGCGTGCACTGGCATTGACAACATCGCTGAAGCAATAGCCCTGCTGGAGCTCAACAACTGGGACCTAGTGGTGGGCTACATGCTAATGGACTTCACACACACACACACACACACACACACACACGGCAAAGCTTATTGGGACTCTCGACTGCGACCAACATGGTTGCATATGCAACTATTTTTTGAGAGTGCGAGTAAAAATGTCACATGGTTGTATTCGTGCGAGTGCATGATGAACATTAGGTGCCCCTCCGGCAATCTCAGATTTATTCAGACTGATATTGGCTGTTTGGTAATCATGCTGATATTGGCTGTTTGGTAATCATGCTGATATTGGCTGTTCGGTAATCAGACTGATATTGGCTGTTCGGTAATCAGACTGATATTGGCTGTTCGGTAATCAGACTGATATCAGCTGTGCAGCTCGACTAGATGTTCAATTTGTAGTGCTGTCTCCAACTAGCTAGTTGAATATTAGAGACAGGGCTAACTGAACATCTAGCGGGCTGCTGGGGCTGCTTTTTGCTAGCAAGACGAAATCAAAGCCAACAGTCTGACTCTGTCTGACTCTGTCTGACTCTGTCTGACTCTGTCTGACTCTGTCTGACTCTGTCTGACTCTGTCTGACTCTGTCAGACTCTGTCAGTCTGTCTGTCTGTCTGTCTGTCTGTCTGTCTGTCTGTCTGTCTGTCTGTCTGTCTGTCTGTCTGCTTCTCTGTCTCACCCTGTCTGCTCTGTGCTTCCAGGCAGCCATCAACGGAGTGATCCCACAGGAGAATGGGATCCTACAAAGGTAGGTCCAGAAGATTAATGGTGATAGATTGTATCACAGGGATTGTTTGAACAGTTGGTGTACAGTATCTATCCTTAGATATTCTCTCTTACCTTACTACTACTGCTAGAAGTCCCAGTGATGTGTTTGAAACCCCAGCCTACTGAAGAGCATTAGGGCATTGAAGGGCTTGGAACAGAAGCCATAGGCTGTCAGTGCCAAGACGACAGTTGTAAACAGTTTCAACGTAAGAAAAGACTCATTGTTGGTATTGTGCTACGCTGCTCTCTCCTCCAACGGCCAGCCTTCATTAAGCTAGTCTTTCAGCCAGCCAGTCAGCCAGTCAGCCAGTCAGCCAGTCAGCCAGTCAGCCAGTCAGTCAGTCAGCCAGTCAGCCAGTCAGCCAGTCAGCCAGTCAGCCAGTCAGTCAGTCAGTCAGTCAGTCAGTCAGTCAGTCAGTCAGTCAGTCAGCCAGTCAGCCAGTCAGCCAGCCAGCCAGCCAGCCAGCCAGCCAGCCACCCACCCAGTAAGTCATCCCAGCATGTCTGCGGAGGCTACACCAGCAAGACAGGCGTTGAGACATAAGGGGGACTCTATTACGTGTGTGTGTGTGTGTGTGTGTGTGTGTGTGTGTGTGTGTGTGTGTGTGTGTGTGTGTGTTATCCGCCCTGTACACCTCTTGTTCCTTCTCAGCTTCGTTAATGGAGAGTCAGTTGGCTGACCAGCCCTGGCCACTACTGCATAGCACAGTATAGTATAGCATAGCACAGTACAGCACAGTATAGTGTAGCATAGCAAATTATAGCGTAGCATAGCACAGTACAATATAGCGTATCATAGCATAGCCCAGTATAGCGTAGCATAGCACAGTACAATATAGCGTATCATAGCATAGCCCAGTATAGCGTAGCATAGCACAGTACAATATAGCGTATCCTAGCATAGCCCAGTATAGCGTAGCATAGCACAGTACAATATAGCGTATCATAGCATAGCCCAGTATAGCGTAGCATAGCACATCGTCAGGCTGGCCAGCTCAACTGGGGGGAGTGGAGCCAAGTTCAGTTGGAACTCTTTTTAGAATTCTTAGTCATTGTTGTTGTGGGGTTGGGGTTAGTGGGACCAAGTTGTTATTGACTCCTTAAACGCTCACTGCAGACTGTAATATACTATTTAATCTGTTTAAACGCTCACTGCAGACTGTAATATACTATTTAATCTGTTTAAACGCTCACTGCAGACTGTTATATACTATTTAATCTGTTTAAACGCTCACTGCAGACTGTAATATACTATTTAATCTGTTTAAACGCTCACTGCAGACTGTAATATACTATTTAATCTGTTTAAACGCTCACTGCAGACTGTAATATACTGTTTAATCTGTTTAAACGCTCACTGCAGACTGTTATATACTATTTAATCTGTTTAAATGCTCACTGCAGACTGTTATATACTATTTAATCTGTTTAAACGCTCACTGCAGACTGTTATAGACTATTTCATCTGTTTAAAAGCTCACTGCAGACAGTTATGTACTATTTAGCTACACAGCCACAGATCCCAATGCAACTTCAGAGCTCACTGCTGACTTTGATAAGCAAGCTTTTGCTAACTGTTTCTAACCACAGATCCCAATGCAACTTCAGAGCTCACTGCTGACTTTGATAAGCTAGCTTTTGTTAACTGTTTCTAACCACAGATCCCAATGCAACTTCAGAGCTCACTGCTGACTTTGATAAGCTAGCTTTTGCTAACTGTTTCTAACCACAGATCCCAATGCAACTTCAGAGCTCACTGCTGACTTTGATAAGCTAGCTTTTGCTAACTGTTTCTAACCACAGATCCCAATGCAACCTCAGAGCTCACTGCTGACTTTGATAAGCTAGCTTTTGCTAACTGTTTCTAACCACAGATCCCAATGCAGTGCCCCTCTTTGAGTCACATCCTCTAGGAATGAATAAATCGTGTGTGTGTGTGTGTGTGTGTGTGTGTGTGTGTGTGTGTGTGTGTGTTGGGGTCCAGTCTTCCTATTGTAAAAACAGGCCTTTTAGAATGTGTCTTGTCAATATTACAGATTCTGTCCACGACAAGGATTGTACTAGTGTTATTAATTAGTATTATATATAATTATACTCATCCTAAAGTTAAGCATTACTCGAAGCTGTTGCTAAGCTGGGTGTGTCTGTCTCCAGTAACTTCTCCAGCCAGGCCAACCTCTACGGCCCTCTCAGCCAATCAGACGCGGCGGCGGAGGCAGCGGTAGCGTCAGGGGAAGGTGCGGCCCCTCCCCCCTCCTCCTCGTCTTCATCCTCCTCTCCACCCTCCTCCTCCGCCTTCTGCCCCGTCCTGCCATCCTCCCGACACATCGTGGAGCGCCAGCCCAGAATGCTTCACTTCCGGGTTGAGTACCGACAAAGGTCACTGGAGGTCGTCCTGGACGAGACCAGCACAGTGGGTAGGATAACACACACACACACACACACTTGTGACTGTATGAACTTAATGGAACTTCCTGGTTGAATGTGAAGCTGATGTTATTGCTCTGCTCTCCAGGAGCCATCAAACAGGTTCTGGAGACGGAGATGAGGGTTCCTGTTTCTAAAATGCAGCTTAAGGGCTGGAAGAGTGGAGACGTGTTAGACAGTGTGAGTCACCAGCACCCCCACCCCCAATTCACTAGCACTCCCCCCCCCCCCCAATCCACCAGCCCCCCCCCCCCTCCCCCCAATCCACCAACACTACCCCCCCCAATCCACCAGCCCCCCCCCCCCCCCCCCCCAATCCACCAGCCACCCCCCCCCCCAATCCACTAGCACCACCCACCCCAATCAGCCAACACTTCTGGAGTGCAGTGATTTTATTGCGTGTGTGTGTGTGTGTGTGTGTGTGTGTGTGTGTGCGTACGTGCCTGCCCGCCCCCCCACCCCGTGCAGACGGTGCTGAGAAGTTTACACCTGCCTAAGAACAACAGCCTCTATGTCCTGACTCCAGATATTGCCCCTACTGCCAGCACCAGCCAAGACAGGTAACTAGACACACACACGCACGCACTCTGAACCTGTGTCTTGTCTGTGCCCTATCCTTGTATGAGCTGAATTAGTATTGAAACATATGACAGTTTTCCTGGGCCACCAGCAGGGGGAGCTGTTGGCCTAGCTATGGTCACAGTGTCAGTAATAGAGAACAGTAGCTATGGTCACAGTGTCAGAAATAGAGATTACTAGCTATGGTCACAGTGTCAGTAATGGAGAACACTAGCTATGGTCACAGTGTCAGTAATAGAGAACGCTAGCTATAGTCACAGTGTCAGCAATAGAGAACACTAGCTATGGTCACAGTGACAGTAATGGAGAATCCGAGCTATGGTCACAGTGTCAGTAATAGAGAACACTAGCTATGGTCACAGTATCAGTAATAGAGAACACTAGCTATGGTCACAGTGTCAGTAATGGAGAACACTAGCTATGGTCACAGTGTCAGTAATGGAGAACACTAGCTATGGTCACAGTGTCAGTAATAGAGAACACTAGCTATGGTCACAGTGTCAGTAATAGAGAACACTAGCTATGGTCACAGTGTCAGTAATAGAGAACACTAGCTATGGTCACAGT
>CM030180.1:20021496-20023996 GCA_017639675.1 Aplochiton taeniatus | reverse complement strand
GACTCTATAAAGACAGAAAGGTTTGCAGTGTTAGGACTGACTCTATAAAGACAGTAAGGTTTGTAGCATTAGGACTGACTATAAAGACAGTAAGGTCAACAGTATACTGACTCTATAAAGACAGTAAGGTTTGTAGCATTAGGACTGACTATAAAGACTGTAAGGTTTGCAGTGTTAGGACTGACTCTATAAAGACAGTAAGGTCAACAGTATACTGACTCTATAAAGACAGTAAGGTCAACAGTACTCTAGAAAGACTAAGGTTAGCAGTATACTGACTCTATAAAGACAGTAAGGTTAGCAGTATACTGACTTTATAAAGACAGTAAGGTTTGTAGCATTAGGAATTACTCTAGAAAGACTGTAAGGTTAGCAGTATACTGACTCTATAAAGACAGTAAGGTTAGCAGTATACTGACTTTATAAAGACAGTAAGGTTAGCAGTATGCTGACTCTATAAAGACAGTAAGGTTTGCAGAATACTGACTTTAAAGACAGTAAGGTTTGCAGTATACTGACTCTATAAAGACAGTAAGGTTTGCAGTATACTGACTCTATAAAGACAGAAAGGTTTGCAGTGTTAGGACTGACTCTATAAAGACAGTAAGGTTTGTAGTATTAGGACTGACTATAAAGACAGTAAGGTCAACAGTATACTGACTCTATAAAGACAGTAAGGTTTGTAGTATACCGACTCTATAAAGACAGTAAGGTTTGTAGTATACCGACTCGATAAAGACAGTAAGGTTTGCAGTATACTGACTATAAAGACAGTAAGGTTAGCAGTATACTGACTCTTTAAAGACAGTAAGGTTTGCAGTATACTGACTCTGACTTAGCAGTAGCTGTGTCCAATGAGTGTCGAGGTGGAGCTTATCCTCTACATTAATAATTGAGAGCTGATGAATATTGTAATAGCTGTCGTCTTTTCCCCCGTTGTTTGCTTATATATATATATATATATATATATATATATATATATATATATATATATATATATATATATATATATATATATATATATAACTCTCTAAAGATAGAAAGGTTTGCAGTATACTGACTCTATAAAGACAGTAAGGTTTGCAGTGTACTGACTCTATAAATACAGTACGGTTTGCAGTATATTGACTCTATAAAGACCGTAAGGTTTGCAGTATACTGACTCTATAAAGACAGTACGGTTTGCAGTATACTGACTCTATAAAGACAGTAAGGTTTGCAGGGTTAGGACTGACCCTATAAAGACAGTAAGGTTTGTAGCATTAGGAATGACTCTATAAAGACAGTAAGGTCCACAGTATACTGACTCTATAAAGACAGTAAGGTTAGCAGTATACAGACTCTATAAAGACAGTGAGGTTAGCAGTATACTGACTCTATAAAGACAGTAAGGTTAGCAGTATACTGACTCTATAAAGACAGTAAGGTTAGCAGTATACTGACTCTATAAAGACAGTAAGGTTTGTAGCGTTAGGAATGACTCTATAAAGACTGTAAGCTCAACAGTATACTGACTCTATAAAGACAGTAAGGTTTGCAGTATACTGACTCTATAAAGACAGTAAGGTTTGCAGTATACTGACTCTATAAAGACAGTAAGGTTTGCAGTATACTGACTCTATAAAGACAGTAAGGTTTGCAGTATACTGACTATAAAGACAGTAAGGTTAGCAGTATACTGACTCTTTAAAGACAGTAAGGTTTGCAGTATACTGACTCTGACTTAGCAGTAGCTGTGTCCAATGAGTGTCGAGGTGGAGCTTATCCTCTACATTAATAATTGAGAGCTGATGAATATTGTAATAGCTGTCGTCTTTTTCCCCGTTGTTTGCTTATTTTTTTTTTCATTCCTCAACAGGGCTTAATTCTGGAAGTGTGTTTATTTTCAAGGGGCAGGATTCTAATTGGAAGAGGAATTTGGAATGCCAAAATGAATTCTGATTAGAAGCCATTTGGAGTTTGTTTGCTCTCTCCCCCTCCCCCGCCTCTCAGTCTGTCCTGTTATCTGGAGATACAGATGCCGGTGAAGGCTAGCTGGCATGCTAACTAGCCATCTAGCAGTTTCAAATAAAACGGTTACAGGAGCAGTGATGATCGCTGCTTAGCAGTTAGCTAGCATGCTAATTAGCTGGCTAGCAGAGCAAGAGATAAATGCACTTTGGTAGCAGTGATGAGAGCTGTTTGACTGTTAGCTAACATGCTAACTGTCTGGGGGATAAGATGGCTGAGCAGAACCTGGCTGAGCCTGACAGAGTCCCCATGCCACTGTTTTGTTGTGGCTGTAGGATGTGGAGAAGGTAAGACTGAGTGCCTGTGATGGGATCTCTGCTAACGGGCCATATGCTCTTAGGGTGTTCATGCAACTTAATGTGTGTGTAGCCGAGACAAACTATAAAAAGCTGTGTGTGCGTGTGCGCGCGTGCAGTGTCTGTGTGTGTTGTTTTAATAAGGTGTAGAGTCTGCTCTGCGTCACTGGGACCCTCAGTGGAGACAAGGGGCT
>CM030180.1:20006496-20018996 GCA_017639675.1 Aplochiton taeniatus | reverse complement strand
CTATGTTCTGTCTCTGCAGTGTTCTCCATTAGTAATAATACTCTATATGTTCTGTCTCTGCAGTGTTCTCCATTAGTAATAATACTCTATATGTTCTGTGTCTGCAGTGTTCTCCATTAGTAATAATACTTTCTATGTTCTGTCTCTGCAGTGTTCTCCATTAGTAATAATACTCTATATGTTCTGTCTCTGCAGTGTTCTCCATTAGTAATAATACTCTATATGTTCTGTCTCTGCAGTGTTCTCCATTAGTAATAATACTCTATATGTTCTGTGTCTGCAGTGTTCTCCATTAGTAATAATACTATATGTTCTGTCTCTGTAGTGTTCTCCATTAGTAATAATACTCTATATGTTCTGTCTCTGCAGTGTTCTCCATTAGTAATAATACTCTATATGTTCTGTCTCTGCAGTGTTCTCCATTAGTAATAATACTCTATATGTTCTGTGTCTGCAGTGTTCTCCATTAGTAATAATACTCTATATGTTCTGTCTCTGCAGTGTTTTCCATTAGTAATACTACTCTATGTGTTCTGTCTCTGCAGTGTTCTCCATTAGTAATAATACTATATGTTCTGTCTCTGTAGTGTTCTCCATTAGTAATAATACTCTATGTTCTGTGTCTCTCTCTGCAGTGTTCTTCAGGAGTCGTTAAGTCAGAACTTCCTGCTAGTCATCAGTCACCGGGAGGCTCAGAGGGACTACAGTCTAAACTTCCCCGGCTCCAGAACTATCCAGGAGGTCTGCACACACACACTCACACAGTCACACTCTCTCTCTGGTTGTGATGTGTGCTATGATGTGAGTGAGAGTAAGATAGTGACGTGTGTTCTCCTCAGGCAGACGTTCAGGTCTCTCTCTCTCTCTCTCTCTCTGTCTCTCTCTTTCTCCTTACGTTGTTCACACACACCGTTTGTGTATTCAGTACAGTACTTCAATTAAGGTCCGTTAGAAATAGTTGGAGTTGTTCTTTAGTTGTGTTCTTCTAGGAATAGTTTAGTTGTACTTTAGTCTGGGAGAACAGTGTGGTTGCCTCAGTGACAGTTGAACCATAGATGTCTAATGCAGCAGGTCAGTGTACACTCCTCTGACTCAACCATAGATTTATAATTCATTACCAATGATCAAGTTACTTTACACAGAATGACTCTCACAGCTGCTCCAAACTTCCTCACCCAACCTCTCCGTCTCGGTCTCTTTATCTGAGTGTGTGCTGGAAGGCTGTGGTTGTTAAGGAACGTTTCACCGAGGTGGGATGGTGGTGGGGGAGGGTTGTCCGAGGTTTCTCCTTTAGAACAACTAGTGTAGCACTCTAGAACTGTCCCCTACCCTTCCTCTCCTCCTCACCCTCCCTCTCTTCTTCTCCTCTCCTACCATCCTCTCCTCCTCGCCTCCCCTGCTCTCATCCTCTCATCTCAAACAGATGGTTTTGATGAGCACCCACTGTGAACCTTAAGTGCTTCTGTAGGGATTACTAGGGAAGGTGACAACACACACACACACACACACACACCCCTCTCTCCCTCTTTGTTGCCTGCTGGTCTTTAGGCCTCCAACAACCCCCTGTGATTCTGCTGATGCCCAGAGGTTAGACTCTGTCCTCCTCTCTCTCTGTCCTCCTCTCTCTTCTTTCTCTCCTTCTTCCTCTCTGTCCTCCTCTCTCTCTCTCTCTGTCCTCCACTCTCTCCTTCCTCCATTCTCTCCTTCCTTCCCCTGGTTTATTCATCACTTATTTAATTTTAATTTTTTTACCTCTTATCGTCAATTTGATCCTCTCTCTCTCTGCTTCTCTGTTGTCTTTTCTCTCTTTTATTCTCTCAGTTTCTCCTGTCTTCCCTTAGCCATAGCCCCAGCTCCAGCCCCCTGATTGTCCTTCCTGGCGTTCCAGGCTGCAGGGCTGTGCTGTAGCCAACTCCAGGCTAAGCTGGAGAGTCAATGTTTGCCAGGGGCCTGGAGGGGAGAATAGAGGCTGGTGTCCGGGCTGGCCTGTCCGTGATCAGAGCCCCCGTCCCAGGGATTTCCCCCCCCCCCCCCCCCCCCCCCCCCCCCCCCTAAACCCCCAGGACAACACAACAGAGAGAAGGAGAGAAAGAAAGCGAGGGATGGGGATTGAGGCAGTGAAGGAGAGGCACCTGGTGCCTAGGGAGGGGGGGAGGGAAGGAGAAGAGAGAGAGCGATTGAGAGAAAGAGATCTTGTGACTGTTTTAACGGCAAGCCTTTCTTCTTCTTGACTCTGCTCCAGCAGGGATTACTAGTCCTTCCATTCATGCTGATTGGATCATTAAGGTTGCCTAGCCAGCACTGCAGCCCCTCGACTTAGTAATGGCCTACAGACCTGCTAGCCTAGCTACAGGATGAACTCAGGTTTAAATATAGCCTAGCCACAGACCTGCTAGCCTAGCTACAGCGTAGACTCAGGTTTAAATATAGCCTAGCCACAGACCTGCTAGCCTAGCTACAGGATGAACTCAGGTTTAAATATAGCCTAGCCGCAGACCTGCTAGCCTAGCTACAGCGTAGACTCAGGTTTAAATATAGCCTAGCCACAGACCTGCTAGCCTAGCTACAGGATGAACTCAGGTTTAAATATAGCCTAGCCACAGACCTGCTAGCCTAGCTACAGGATGAACTCAGGTTTAAATATAGCCTAGCCACAGACCTGCTAGCCTAGCTACAGGATGAACTCAGGTTTAAATATAGCCTTGGCACAGACCTGCTTGCCTAGCTACAGGATGAACTCAGGTTTAAATATAGCCTAGCCACAGACCTGCTAGCCAAGCTACAGGATGAACTCAGGTTTAAATATAGCCTAGCCACAGACCTGCTAGCCTAGCTACAGGATGAACTCGGGTTTAAATATAGCCTAGCCACAGACCTGCTAGCCTAGCTACAGGATGAACTCGGGTTTAAATATAGCCTAGCCTCAGACCTGCTAGCCTAGCTACATCATACTTAGGTTTAAATATAGCCTAGCCACAGACCTGCTAGCCTAGCTACATCATACTCAGGTTTAAATATAGTCTAGCTACAGACCTGCTAGCCTAGCTACAGCATAGACTCAGGTTTAAATATAGTCTAGCGACAGACCTGCTTGCCTAGCTCCAGCATAGACTCAGGTTTAAATATAGTCTAGCTACAGGCCTGCTAGCCTAGCTACAGCATAGACACAGGTTTAAATATAGTCTAGCTACAGGCCTGCTAGCCTAGCTACAGCATAGACTCAGGTTTAAATATAGTCTAGCTACAGGCCTGCTAGCCTAGCTACAGCATAGACTCAGGTTTAAATATAGTCTAGCTACAGACCTGCTAGCCTAGCTACAGCATAGACTCAGGTTTAAATATAGTCTAGCTACAGACCTGCTAGCCTAGCTACAGCATAGACCAAGGTGTAATTATAGTGTGAGACCTCCTTCTAACTAGCAGACGAGATCAATGTTGTTTATGAAAAGTATGAGAATAGTGAATGTTTTCTGCTTGGTGAGGTTGGTGAGGATGCAGCTCCCTGCCTGAACTCCAGGGGGCAGTGACAGACAGCGCCATCCCTGCTCTGCTGCTTGGACTGCTGGAGAGAGGCAGCAGAGGCAGTCGACAGTCATTTAGACACACTTGGGAAGTTGGTGGAGAAAGCTGTAGAAACCATAGTGCTAATTTAAAACACCGCAAGGTGTGCTGGCTAGTCACAGGGCATGCTGGGTGGTGTAGTCACAGGGCTACAGTCCTAAGACTCCTCTACTACTGGAGCTCCACTGAACCCTGGGTAGTGGAGTCCCCTGTCTGTTCTTGCTGTATGATTGTAATAGTGTAGGCGTTCCCTGTTCTAGTCTGTCGCTCCCTCTGAAGTGTTAGTTTGCTGTCTCCTCTGGACTACCTGCTCTTTACATCCTCCTCCTCTTCCTCCTCCTCCTCTTCCTCCCCCCCCCCCCCACTGGCCCTCTCTCTCTCTCTCTCTCCTCTCTCTCTCTTTCCTCTCTCTCTGCCATGGTGCCCCCGTGGTGCGGCTGGTCAAACACGGATATTACACCCAGTAATAACACAGGCTGACCTTTGACCTCTGGCCGCCTACTATGCTTCCCTCCTATGAAGACAAACGTCTGTTCGCCAGGAAGATAAACTCTAGATCAAGAACAGACAGACACAGACAGACACAGACAGACACAGACAGACACAGACAGACACAGACAGACACAGACAGACACAGACAGACACAGACAGACAGACAGACAGACAGACAGACAGACAGACAGACAGACAGACAGACAGACAGACAGACAGAGATAAAGATAAAGATAGACTCTAGCCATTTCTGTATTCTTAGGTATGACCAAGCAGATGTTGGGTAGTTTCAGGACATTCAGTTACACACACACACACTCTGTTGTGGGTGCTGGCCGGACAGGGCCCGCGGGCCTGTGTTTGTAACGGTCCTCCCTTCCAAGGCTTAGTGCTGCGTGGTCGGGGCTTTGCCCCACAAAGGCCCAGTTGTTTCAGCAGCATCAGTATCCAGCATTCTGAGGGGGGAATGTGGCTGCAGCTACTGCCACCGAGCGCCCGGCGCCTGCAGCCTCTTTGATCAGCCTCACACGGCCAACATCAGCCTGGCGGAGGGGATTTACACACTCTACATGGATGAGCCTCCGTCTCTCTGTGTGTGTAGGGGAGAAGTGTGTGTTGGGTAGAGAGTGTGTCTGTTCGGTAGAGTGGGTGTGTAGGGGAGGAGTGTGTGTTGGGTAGAGTGGGTGTGTAGGGGAGGAGTGTGTGCTGGGTAGAGTGGGTGTGTAGGGGAGAAGTGTGTGTTGGCTAGACAAGGTGTTAAGTTTGTGCTGGGTAGAGTGGTGTGTGTGTTAGGCAGTGTGTGTGTGTTGGGTAGAGAGTGTGTGTGTGTGTCTGTGTGTGACGTGACGTGACGTGCGGCAGATCAATAAAGGAAGAGAGATTCTGTTGAGAGCCTGTAGCCTTCTGGGCCTAGTGTTGCCGGGGGTTACACACCAGGCATCCCAGGAATGCCGCTCTCTCTCCTTTCCTTGTTCCCTCTCTCCTTCTCTTTCTTTCTCTCCTCCTTTCCTTGTTCCCTCTCTCCTTCTTTCTTTCTCTCTCCTTTCCTTGTTCCCTCTCTCCTTCTCTTTCTTTCTCTCTCCTTTCCTCGTTCCCTCTCTCCTTCTCTTTCTTTCTCTCCTCCTTTCCTTGTTCCCCCTCTCCTTCTCCTTCTGATAATAACTCTGATATGTGGTTTTTATTTTTGTTTGTGTGCAGGTGAAGAGAAACGTTTCTGACCTGACAAACATCCCAGTGAGACATCAACACTGGGAAGGATGGCCTGCGTCTGCCTCCGACGACTCTGTAAGAACCCACGCACACGCACGCAGTCTGTCAGGCACTTGCATAGTCACACACTATTCTGTCATAGTCACACACTATTCTGTCATAGTCACACACTGTTCTGTCATAGTCACACACTGTTCTGTCATAGTCACACACTGTTCTGTCATAGTCACACACTGTTCTGTCATAGTCACACACTGTTCTGTCATAGTCACACACTATTCTGTCATAGTCACACACTGTTCTGTCATAGTCACACACTATTCTGTCATAGTCACACACTGTTCTGTCATAGTCACACACTGTTCTGTCATAGTCGCTCACTATTCTGTCATAGTCATGTCTTCAGTAAAGTTGCAGTGGAGTCACAGCTCTGTTAGAACCCACATATGGTCGACAGACAGACAGACAGACAGACAGACAGACAGACAGACAGACAGACAGACAGACAGACAGACAGACAGACAGACAGACAGACAGACAGACAGACAGAGACAGACAGACAGACTAATTAAGATGTCACAGAGTGTTCTCCTCTGTGTGGACATTAAAGATCACATCATTGAGTCTCTGTGACCTGCCCCGCCCCAGATGTCATGACCCCCAGGCCATTCAGCCCCTATCCCCCCATGGAGGATCAGAGGGGGCCCTCACCCTGAACCTTGGGGGACCCCCGACCCAGCGCCTTATTGGCCACGCATGTGTTCCCATGCTGTTAGCCCTTCACTAACAGCTACAGTAAATGACAACCCTAACCTTAGCCCTAACCCTAACACCTACATTAAATGACAACCCTTGCCCTAACCCTTATCCTAACCCTAACACCTACAGTAAATAACAACCCTAACCCTAGCCCTAACCATTATCCTAACCCTAACACCTACAGTAAATTACAAACCTAGCCCTAACCACCTTCACCAACCCTACAGTAAAGAACAGCCCTAACCCTTGCCCGAGCCCTTCACTAACCCTACAGTAAAGAACAGCCCTAACCCTAACCCTTCACTAACCCTACAGTAAAGAACAGCCCTAACCCTAGCCCTAGCCCTTCACTAACCCTATAGTAAAGAACAGCCCTAACCCTAGCCCTAGCCCTTCACTAACCCTACAGTAAAGAACAGCCCTAACCCTAGCCTGAGCCCAAGCCCTTCACTAACCCTATAGTAAAGAACAGCCCTAACCCTAGCCCTAGCCCTTCACTAACCCTATAGTAAAGAACAGCCCTAACCCTAGCCCTAGCCCTTCACTAACCCTACAGTAAAGAACAGCCCTAACCCTAGCCCTAGCCCTTCACTAACCCTACAGTAAAGAACAGCCCTAACCCTAGCCCTAGCCCTTCACTAACCCTATAGTAAAGAACAGCCCTAACCCTAGCCCTAGCCCTTCACTAACCCTACAGTAAAGAACAGCCCTAACCCTAGCCCTAGCCCTTCACTAACCCTACAGTAAAGAAGGGGGAAGGCTCTGGCTGTTGTCTTATTTCATGTTAGTATTTGATCATCTCTCTGGCAGTTTGAGTTCTTTTGTACCTCTGTATTTTCACAGTTTAGAATTTTGAACTTTTAATTTCCTGATAAATCACATGCTATTTTCTCTTGGAATTGGTAAAACAGTCCATTGGAAAAATCAGTATTATTTTAAATACTATTTGTCTGTTTTCGCTGTGGTTGTGGTCACTCAGGGCCCAGGCTGTAGTGTGTTTGCTGTGTATTGTAAGGAGGCACTGCCTGCTCCACATGGAGTCAACAATGAGCCCACCTGGGAGTCTGTATCCAGGGAGGCTGCCTCCACTAGCGCTTAGCAGGAAGCTACCCACACACCAGACAAAGGAGCTTTCTATACTGTCTCTCTCTTGTTGCAGAATGTTTGCTCTGTGTTGGAGACCGACTCAGATCAAAGGGCTGCCCGCCCAGCAAGGATGTTGGATGTTATATTATGTAGTTGTTGCTATTCTGCTGTCTTTATGTCTGCATACAAATGGGAAAGGCTACTGCTGACAGAGAAACCCAGCTAGTGTAACAATAACTCCTCTCTCCAGCCCCTCCCTCAGTCTGCCCTACACACCATGCCCCCCCCCCCCCCTCCTAGTCAACAGTACCTCACCATCAGTACTACCATAACCCCTCCCTCAGTCTACCCTACACACCAAAGGCCCCCCCCCCCCCTCCTAGTCAACAGTACTCACCATCGGTACTGTTAGATAGGCCATGTCTCCCCCCCCCCCCCCACCATCAGTACTGTTAGATAGGCCATGCCTCCCCCACCACCATCAGTACTGTTAGACAGGCCATGTCTCCCCCCCCCCCCCACCACCATCAGTACTGTTAGATAGGCCATGTCCCCCCCCACCACCACCATCAGTACTGTTAGATAGGCCATGTCCCCCCCCACCATCAGTACTGTTAGATAGGCCATGTCCCCCCCCCCCCCCACCATCAGTACTGTTAGATAGGCCATGTCCCCCCCCCACCATCAGTACTGTTAGATAGGCCATGTCCCCCCCCCCCCACACACACACACACACCACCACCATCAGTACTGTTAGATAGGCCATGTCCCCCCCCCACCATCAGTACTGTTAGATAGGCCATGTCCCCCCCCCCACCATCAGTACTGTTAGATAGGCCATGTCCCCCCCCCCACCATCAGTACTGTTAGATAGGCCATGTCCCCCCCCCCACCATCAGTACTGTTAGATAGGCCATGTCCCGTCCCCCCACCATCAGTACTGTTAGATAGGCCATGTCCCCCCCCCCCACCATCAGTACTGTTAGATAGGCCATGTCCCCCCCCCACCATCAGTACTGTTAGATAGGCCATGTCCCCCCCCACCATCAGTACTGTTAGATAGGCCATGCCCCCCCCCCCCACCATCAGTACTGTTAGATAGGCCATGTCCCCCCCCCACCATCAGTACTGTTAGATAGGCCATGTCCCCCCCCCACCATCAGTACTGTTAGATAGGCCATGTCCCCCCCCCCCCACCATCAGTACTGTTAGATAGGCCATGTCCCCCCCCCCCCCACCATCAGTACTGTTAGATAGGCCATGTCCCCCCCCACCATCAGTACTGTTAGATAGGCCATGTCCCCCCCCCCCCCCCACCATCAGTACTGTTATATAGGCCATGTCCCCCCCCCCACCATCAGTACTGTTAGATAGGCCATGTCCCCCCCCCCACCATCAGTACTGTTAGATAGGCCATGTCCCCCCCCCCCACCATCAGTACTGTTAGATAGGCCATGTCCCCCCCCCCCCACCATCAGTACTGTTAGATAGGCCATGTCCCCCCCCCCACCATCAGTACTGTTAGATAGGCCATGTCCCCCCCCCCACCATCAGTACTGTTAGATAGGCCATGTCCCCCCCCCCCCCACCATCAGTACTGTTAGATAGGCCATGTCCCCCCCCCCACCATCAGTACTGTTAGATAGGCCATGTCCCTCCCCCCCACCATCAGTACTGTTAGATAGGCCATGTCCCCCCCCCCCCCACCATCAGTACTGTTAGATAGGCCATGTCCCCCCCCCACCATCAGTACTGTTAGATAGGCCATGTCCCCCCCCCCACCATCAGTACTGTTAGATAGGCCATGTCCCCCCCCCACCATCAGTACTGTTAGATAGGCCATGTCCCCCCCCCCCTTCCCCCCATCAGTACTGTTAGATAGGCCATGTCCCCCCCCCCACCATCAGTACTGTTAGATAGGCCATGTCCCCCCCCCCCCTTCCCCCCATCAGTACTGTTAGATAGGCCATGTGTCCCCCCCACCATCAGTACTGTTAGATAGGCCATGTCCCCCCCCCCCCCCACCATCAGTACTGTTAGATAGGCCATGTCCCCCCCCACCATCAGTACTGTTAGATAGGCCATGTCCCCCCCCCCCACCATCAGTACTGTTAGATAGGCCATGTCCCCCCCCCACCATCAGTACTGTTAGATAGGCCATGTCCCTCCCCCCCACCATCAGTACTGTTATATAGGCCATGTCCCCCCCCCCACCATCAGTACTGTTAGATAGTCTGCCTCAGCAGGTCACCCTGCACTCTCTGCCGCCTCTTAACACTCAAATTACCAGGCCACACTCTCCCAGACCCATGCTGCTACCCATGCAAAACCCACTTTTCACATCAGAGGGGTGCAGGGCGTGGCGTCATTATAGATAAGCTAATTGATTGACTGGTTCATTTGTCCCACTGCTTTGCCTGTCTTTGATGAAGCTATTTAAAGGTGTAGTGTAACACCCATGCCTCTCTGTCCAGAGTGGCCTCCTGTGTGGGGAACAGGCAGCTATGGTGAGCTGTCACCTGCTTCTGTTCTTTGCGTACGGTGGGCTGGGCCAGGGAAAGAAAAGCCAGTCTCTCTGCTGTTAGGTGGCAGTATAGTTAGGGTTAGGGTTGGGGTTAGGGTGATTTACTGATGGTGGAGGGGTTAGGGTTAGGGCGATTTACTGTTGTGGAGGGGTTAGGGTTAGGGCAATTTACTGATAGAGGAGGGGTTAGGGTTAGGGCGATTTACTGATGGTGGAGGGGTTAGGGTTAGGGTGAATTACTGATGGTGGAGGGGTTAGGGTTAGGGTTTGGGCGATTTACTGATGGTAGAGGGGTTAGGGTTAGGGTGAATTACTGATGGTGGAGGGGTTAGGATTAGGGTTAGGGTGATTTACTGATGGTGGAGGGGTTAGGGTTAGGGCGATTTACTGATGGTGGAGGGGTTAGGGTTTGGATTAGAGTGATTATCTGATGGTGATGGAGTTGGGGTTAGGATTAGAGTGATTATCTGATGGTGTAGGAGTTAGGGTTAGGGTGTTTATCTGATGATGTAGGAGTTAGGGTTAGGGTGTTTATCTGATGATGTAGGAGTTAGGGTTAGGGTGATTATCTGATGGTGTTAGGGTTAGGGTGATTATCTGATGGTGTTAGGGTTAGGGTTGGGGTTAGGGTGATTATCTGATGGTGTTAGGGTTAGGGTTGGGGTTAGGGTGATTATCTGATGGTGGAGGAGTTAGGGTTGGGGTTAGGTTGTTTATTTGATGGTGTAGGAGTTAGGATTGGGGTTAGGGTAAAATCTGATGGTGTAGGAGTTAGGGTTAGGGTTGGGGTTAGGGTGTTTATCTGATGGAGGAGAAGTTGACCCTGACAGTCTGACATTAGTGCACTGAACAGTAAACTTCACTTAATATAAATAACTATTAAACACAACAACACAGAGAACAAACTATATACAACTTGAATTCAGAGAATATACTTAAAATGCTGGCTATATAATTATAGGAGACGTCAATCTCAAATCTGAAAACATACTCTGACACCAATATATCTGTTATCAGAGAGAGGGGGGGGGGGTCTTGTGGTCAAGGTCAAAGACTTCTCCTGTGGTGTCAACAGTAGAAGGCTTGTCTTGTTCCATGGAACCTCCATAGATCCTCCTCTCTCTCCGTCTCTCTCCCTCCTTCCCTCCCTCTTCCTCCTCAGTAATTGCTGACATTTATCCAGTGTAGCTTGGTGTTTGCTAATGTATTACTGCAGCCTCTCTCAGGGGGTGCGTTGAGCTCCGTAGCGGCTCCTCCTTGGCCCCTCCCTCCCTTTAATGGAATCCTCTACCTGCAGAGGCTTATGGGATGCCTGCTGGTTGCCGTGGAGACGGGGCTCAACGCTAAGCTCCAACAGAAAGCCTCCCGTGTGATTGCTGCCTCTGGCTGACATTAAAACCATCAGAGTCAGCCTCCTCTCTCTGTCTGTCATTCTATCATTCTAATCTGTCAGTCTGTCTGTCATTCTATCATTCTAATCTGTCAGTCTGTCTATCATTCTATCATTCTAATCTGCCAGTTTGTCTATCATTCTATCATTCTGATCTGTCAGTCTGTCTATCATTCTAATCTGTCAGTCTATTATTCTATCATTCTAATCTGTCAGTCTGTCTATTATTCTATCATTCTAATCTGTCAGTCTGTCTATCATTCTGTCATTCTAATCTGTCAGTCTGTCTATCATTCTAATCTGTCAGTCTATTATTCTGTCATTCTAATCTGTCAGTCTGTCTATCATTCTGTCATTCTAGTCTGTCTATCATACTATCATTCTAATCTGTCAGTCAAAATTAAGAGCTCCTTGTCTTGTCAGGAACCAGGGGAGAAAGAGATTAAGTTCGACCCCCCCCACCAACCCCCCATTTTACTGGATACAGTCAGCCATGTTGTTGTTTTTAACATAATGTATTTAACTGGATACAGTCAGCCATGTTGTTGTTTTTAACATAATGTATTTAACTGGATATGGTCAGCCATGTTGTAGTTTTTAACATAATGTATTTAACTGGATATGGTCAGCCATGTTGTAGTTTTTAACATAATGTATTTAACTGGATATGGTCAGCCATGTTGTAGTTTTTAACATAATGTATTTAACTGGATACAGTCAGCCATGTTGTAGTTCTAATTTATCTAAGTGTTCTTCTTGTGTGTTCTATAAGGTCCTCATCTGTCCGGGCAACCCACACCTTAGTTCATAGTCAAGTTCACTCTGTGATAATTACTCCAGAAACCCTATCTGTGTGTGTGTGTGTGTGTGTGTGTGTGTGTGTGTGTGTGTGTGTGTGTGTGTGTGTGTGTGTGTGTGTGTGTGTGTAGGAGGAGGAGGAGGAGGAGGAGGGGGGGGGGGCCTTGTTAGCCAGAGTGTGGGATGGAATCCCCAGTACCACCTCTTAGTCAGACTGGAGGAGAGGATCCACTTTTGTTTCTGACAGGTTGATGCCGAACGGCACTCCCTATCTCTCTTCCCTCCCCACACTCTCTCTGCCTCCCCCCATGTCTCTGGATCTCTGTCTCTCTATCCCCCCCCCCCACACACACACACACACACACACACACTCTCATTCCCCTTTCTCTCGCTGTCTGTTTTTTATTTGTTCCTTTTCTCTCTAGCTGTGGTAACTCTGCTGGTTATCTTGTCCATCTTGCACTGCTATAAGTCTGAGGCGTTCTCCCAGAACGTCCTTCTGTGTTGGCGGCCCCTGTGTTGCTCTGCATGCTGGGGGAGGGCTCGGTCATGGATAACTGTTCTCAATAGCCCACTCTTTATGGGGGCGTCTCCAGGGTTAGAGAGGGAGGGCAGGGCTATGGAGTTTCGATAGAAGTCAATAGTGAATATTTGAGGGGGGAGGGGGGTTGCGGAGCAGGA
>CM030180.1:19971496-19996496 GCA_017639675.1 Aplochiton taeniatus | reverse complement strand
TATCTCCTGCTCCTCCAGAGTTAAGCCTCTCACACTCTGACCTCACCACTCTATTATTTCCTTTTAACATATTCTCTCCTTCTCCTCCTTTCGTGGTGCCCTCCCTCTCTCCCCTCTCCTCTCTTTTGCTTTCTGCCCCAGCTGAGTCTTTTTATGCACCTTAAAAGGCAGGCAACATCTGGGGCTTTTCAGCAGGCACAGCTACTCACGGCTTCGCTGCTAACGCATGCATGCACCCTGTTACACACGCACACACACACACACACATACACATACTTTCTCTTTGCACATTCTCACGCTCTCTGGTTGATCCTGAGTGACTGGTGATTGCCGTCAGTCACATAGGCTATTAAGAAAGCAACTCCTAAGGCCCTGGGTGTGTGTGTGTGTGTGTGTGTGTGTGTGTGTGTGTGTGTGTGTGTGTGTGTGTGTGTGTGTGTGTGTGTGTGTGTGTGTGTGTGTGTGTGTGTGCAGGTGCATATCTTCAATTGTGCAGGTGTGTATGTGTGTTTAATGAAGCGGCTGATGTTGGAATGAGTCTGTTGAGCTACCTCAGTATTCTCACAGTCCTCCCAGTTAAATGATTAATTATGCATCAAAGCAGATTCTCTGACTGCATGCCGGGGTAATTGTCACTCATGGGAAATTCAAATATCACTCACTCACTCGCCAAACTCTCTTTAGGCATAGCTAATGTTTGATTGATTCATCCATAAATAAATACTTACCAATAATACCCCAAACTCATGAGTAATTTTGATACATTAGTTGGGGTCATGATTCATGGATTGGATTCAGGCATGTATTGTTTAGTAGTATGTAATATTGTATAATGCTAGTTATAATGTAATATCAATGTAACATTTTAGCTGCGCTACCATTGATCAACCATCTCAGAGGCTATGGAGCTCAGCTAGGATCTGTTCCACCAATCAGAGGTTATGGATCTCAGCTAGGATCTGATCCACAAATCAGAGGTTATGGAGCTCAGCTAGGATCTGTTCCACCTATCAGAGGCTATGGAGCTCAGCTAGGATCTGTTCCACCTATCAGAGGGCAGGGAGCTCAGCTAGGATCTGTTCTACCAATCAGAAGCTAGGGAGCTCAGCTAGGATTTGCTCCACCAATCTGAGGTTTAGGAGCTCATCTAGGATCTGTTCCATCAATCAGAGGCTAGGGAGCTAATCTAGGATCTGTTCCACCAATCAGAGGCTAGGGAGATCAGCTAGGATCTATTGTCAGGTTCATTTGAACGACATGCTCTGCCAGGTTCTGTTGAATTAATTTGTTCTAAGGTACTGGGTCAGGTTCTGATTCATTCATTTGTACTGGGTCAGGTTCTGATTAATTCATTTGTATTAAGGTACTGGGTCAGGTTCTGTTGAATTCATTTGTTCTAAGGTACTGGGTCAAGTTCTGTTGAATTAATTTGTACTGGGTCAGGTTCTGATTAATTCATTTGTACTAAGGTACTGGGTCAGGTTCTGTTGAATTCATTTGTTCTAAGGTACTGGGTCAGGTTCTGTTGAATTCATTTGTATTAAGGTACTGGGTCAGGTTCTGGTGAATGATATGGTCAGAGGTAGTGGTTGAGAGCTCTCAGATCAAGGCTGCTAAAGTCATATACTGTAGTTTATAGTACTTAATACAAAAAGGAAATTATTCTTCATTTTTTTGTAACATTGGTAGAAATGATGAGGAGTAGCTAATACTTTGTAACTGTTTATAGTAAAAAGTTGGGTAAAACAACTGTTAGCGTGTTTATGCTAATGCTTTGGGTAAAGTAACTTTTAGCATGTTTATGCTAATGCAATGGGGAAAGTCACTTTTTGTGTGTTTATGCTAATGCATTGGGTAGAGTAACTGATAGCGTGTTAGGTTCTAGTCATGCTAGCTCATGGGTCTGGCCAGCTCTGAGGTTCTAGACATGTTAGCTCATGGGTCAGGCTAGCTCTGAGGTTCTAGACATGCTAGCTCATGGGTCTGGCTAGCTCTGAGGTTCTAGACATGCTAGCTCATGGGTCTGGCTAGCTCTGAGGTTCTAGACATGCTAGCTCATGGGTCTGGCTAGCTCTGAGGTTCTACATGTCTCTTCAAGACTTGCTAACCCCAGTGCTCTTTCCTTCCATTGACCTGACTGGTCCTCTTACTTCTCCACTCGGCATCAGCATAAACGTTTTGGACAGGCAGGCTTAAGACAGGCGATTTCCAGTTTCAAAAACATGTCTGTGTTTGCTGGGAGAAAGAAAGTGTGTGTGTTTGAGTGAGCATCCGGTTCCCATAGTCAGTACTTCCAGATGACTGACTAGATTCTTCCCTGCAGTGCTACTGTATGGACCAGCTGTCTGCTGGAGGCTCACGCCCAAAGTCCAGGGAAGACCACAGAAACAATTACAGGCTGTCAAACACATTAGCCAGCCAACCAGAAGCTCTCCCAAACCTGTCATTCTAATTGTTCAGCCAACCAGGAGAGGATACATTCCCGTGCTACGGAACATTAACTGTGTTTTCTGATGGAGCTCAGGAAATGGAATCTGTCAGTTCCAATGATCCAGCCATCCGAAGCCTGGCGTTCCAGGTGTTTCGCCTGCAGTTTAAGACGTAGAGCTAGAACACGTAGAGAACCCTTAAACCATGGAAACCTGGTCCAGGGACATACAAGATGGCTGAACCTTAGCTAGCCAGCTGGTAATTGGTGTTGTAGTTAGAGACGCACCGATCGACGGCCACCGATCGGAATTAGACAGTATTCTCACGCAATGAAAGCGGAATGGATTCATTTGGAGATGTAACTAATTCAGCCCATGGGAAATGTGCTGATTGTTGGCTGGTTTCCGGATTGATCGATTGTCGATTGATTGTTGTAGATACTAATTTCGCTAATGAAATGGTGAAATATGCACAAGTTTTCTAGCTTCAAAATCTGTGTAAAATAAGCTGGCTAACTATAGTATGCTATCATAGCTGATGATCAGGCAAAATTAGCACAGGTTTATTTTATTAATTTTAATAAGATTTGTGTTGATAAACAAATAACAAATAAGGTCTAAGGGCAAAAATACTGTTATATATTAAATGTGATTATAGTACAAAGTTATTATGGACAGAAACAGAAGTTACAAAAATATTTCTATGTTGTAAATTATAGTTCTTAGAACGAAAGAAAATCGGAATCTGACAAAATCGGAATCAACAATTCAGACAATTAAACATGTGGAAATTGAAATGGGTTCAGATAATTACAATCGGTGCATTTCTTGTAGTCTGTTCTGTGAGGGCAACAGGACACCACACATTACCCTCTGGACTGGAGTCATGTCTGTTCTACTTTATGTAGGTATATGCTAGGAGTGCTCAATACCTTGCTCTGGTGTCACACACACACACACACACACACACTGCAGCTTGCAGTTGTGTGTGAGAGCGAACTTGTGTCTGTTGTTTAACATCTTGTCTCCTAGGTGAACCTATAGGCGTTGGGTGAAACCTCCACATGGATATTTAGCCAGGTTGTTTCCTGTTTGTCACCTTGTGTTTCTTTAAGCTTCATTGCTAGTCTGTAGATACTTGTTCTTCAGGAAGTTGTGTGTATGCCGTGTGTTTCTGGCGTAAGGCACAGTGCTCGTGGCTATTTCAGATGACAATATGTTATTGTTTCCCCAAACGTTTTTCTCCCTTGGTGACTTGCCTACGTAGTTTAAGTTAGGAACCCAAAGAAGGTTGGGCTTTGTTTGATGGGGAATTAAGATAGAGTTACCCCGCCATTGTCTCCCAGTGTTTGATGCCAGTCTGCTCTGTTGTTAGGTAGGGCCTGGGTGGGGTGGGGGTGGGGGTGGGGGGGAAGGGGGGCTGGCTTTAGAACCTACTAGGAGACCACCCTTCAATTAGCTTCCACCTCTGTTAAAGGAACAGGTCAGCCAGGGTTCAAAGTTCACCTGACTATTTCCTACTCGGGCACACTCGTAATGTATTTCTGATTGTTGCTAGTATGTTTGTGTCTCACTTTGGGTCATATAAACATGTTTGGGGTAGGATGCATGATGTATGTATTTGATCTCCCACCTCAGGAGTGCCTTCTGACAGTAATGTGCTTCTAATTGTTCTAGTCCAGCCCTGAGCCTATCTTCCCTAGGTCCAGTTTCACTGAAAAGTCTCCAACTAGCTTCCTTAACTTTCAATCCCCTCCCCCCCTCTATCCATCCCCCTTTCTCTTCTGACCCTTCCTCCCTCCCTCCCTCCCATTACTTCTTTATCTTACCTGCCAGTTATTAAAAGTGGATCTTATTAAAAGGCAGGTGAAGAAGCTAATCTATATTTGCATTCAGTCTATAGCTCTTCATTAATATTATGACATTTACCAGGAGCTGAACTGAGGCTGTGCCTGCCTGCTACCCTTTTCCTGGCGCCCAAATGTTAATTTAAAAACTTCTATCTTTGTAATGGAATAAGAAATCCTCCCCCTGCCCTATCATCTCACTGCGTCTGGTCACGAATACTAATTCCTATTTAGACAGAGAGACGTCAGTCTGCAGGCATAAAGAGCAGAATTGGTTTTAAAGTCCTTAATGCCAGCACTCCCTGTTGAAACCACTCTGCATGTAAAATAACAGGCCCTGCCTCGTCTTCCTGGAGCCTCACACTGACTTAGTGTTTTAACTTTTAAGACAGTCTGCTTCTGATTTAGTGTTTTAACTTTTAAGACAGTGTTTTAACTTTTAAGACAGTCTGCTTATGAATGCACTCTTCGTCATGTGAATGAAAGGCTTCTTGCTCCAGGTGGCAGGAAAACGTTTGATACTTTGATAATCGTAAGGAATTTAAATTGAACAGATTGTAGAGTAATATTGATATTTCAACATTCTTTTGTGGTATTAGTAGTACAAATAGGATCACGATATGATAGTACAGATCTGGTTTTATTTTACGATGATGATAATAAGATGATATTGTTTTAATAATGTATTCTTTTAGGATGATTATAATGTTGTAATGATGATATGATTATAATGTATTAAATAGTGTATCATTTTACATTTATATGATTATAATGTTTTAATGTTTTATTTTAGGTTGATGATAATATGATTATAGTGTTTTAATAATGTATTATTTTAGGATGATGATAATGTTTTATTGTATTCTCTCAGGATGATGGTTATAATGTTTTATTAATGTATTCTTTTAGGATGATTATCATGTTTTAATAATGTGTTATTTTAGGATGATGATAATGTTTTAATAATGTATTCTCTTAGGATGATTATAATGTTTTAATAATGTGTTATTTTAGGATGATGATAATATTTGAATAATGTATTCTCTTAGGATAACGGTTCAAATGTGCTTTTTCTCTAGACTACTGACGTCGTGGACCAGACAGTTTGGCAGCACTGTGGCCCAGACCATCCGCACCTACAAGACTGACCAGTTCCCTCTGCTCATCATCGCCATGGGGAAACGCACGTCCAACGAGGTCCTAAACGTTATTCAGGGTAAACACGCTCAGAGAGAGACGTCCCCTCTGTCTTCCTGTCAAAAGATGCTTCCTGCCATGCAGCTGTTTGTTTGTTGTGTCGCCTAGGTAACACCACGGTGGACGAGCTGATGATGAGACTAATGGGAGCCATGGAGATCTTCACAGCACAGCAACAGGAGGACATCAAGGATGAGGTGAGGCACATCCCATAATGATCAGTGTTCATTGGTTTGATGTCACAGTCCGATCCCTCACAGCCTCAGCACCTCCTCTCCTCTCCTCTCCTTCCTGGAACTTGTCTGTCTTCAGACTCACTAATCCAATCACACACTCTCTCTCACCTGACCTCCATGAAAGCTCTCTCTCTCTAAAAGACTTTCACCTGACCTCCATTAAAACACACTCTCTCTCTCACACTCTGTCTGTTTCTACCTCTCATCAGACAATGAATAGAATACAGAGTTTCTTTCTAAAACCTGTTTACTCAACATTGTAGCAGGAAAACAGTGTTCTCCACGGCCTTTGTCCAGTGTGTTTGCCTGCATGGTCAGCTGATGGTTAGGGTTCATTGTGTGGGGGTTGTTAGGCAGGGCTGTGGGTTGGTCCTGGGGAGCCATTGCTTTGGAGCAGCCATGAAGACCAGAGGCCAGCTTAAGGTAGTCCCCCACACACGCTTCATATTCTACGACTGCAGAGAAGTAGCAGCTACAGTTTAAGGTTGGAGCTGAGTGTTCAAACTAGACGTTGTGTGAATGAGTAGCCCCGGCAACCAGATGGAAGCCTTGCTTCTGTATTCATAATCATAAGTACTTCTGTAGAGCAATGTATTTACAACAGCGTGTCGACTAAGTATATTTACAATGTGTAAAGAAGTCAAATATGCTATAATATGCAGTAGTCTGTAAGTATACTATATTTACAACCGCATGTGAAGTCGAATAATTTTTGAACAGCGTTTCAAGTAGGATTATAACAAAGTGTGTGTTATGTCCAATATATTTACAGAAAGGTGTCAGGTTCCCAGGGTTTGATTTACGGTTGAACCTGTTTGGCGGGTCCTGCCTCTACTTGATACAATATGTCACTTTCCATCAGCCAGCCAGCTTCACAGTGGAGGCTAAGCATTAGGAGCCACAACAAGCCAGCTGAACTACTCCGACTGTGTTCATATGTCACTCACTGTGGACCTAGAGAGACAGCTTTGCCCTGACAGAGGGCTGGGTCTGTTGGCATGTCTGAGATTGTGTTCACGTCAGAGGGATGACTAGTACTACTCTAAGGATTAGTATTTAATTGCCTCTTATTTTTCTCAGATTGTCTCACTCATTTCTCTTGATTGCGTGTGATTTGTAATGAGTCATGATTGTCATGTTTAACACCTGTTGACTGAGCCATTTGATACACATAGACAGGGTTTATCTCCACGCTAAGCCAAGTATCCAGTCTATGGACTCTGTTTCCATCAGTAACCATTCAATAGAAATGGACTATGTTTCTCTCAACCAATCTATGGACTATGTTTCATGTCACTCCAGACTGTAACCAGTCACTCACTCACTCACTCCAGACTGTAACCAGTCACTCCAGACTGTAACCAGTCACTCACTCCAGACTGTAACCAGTCACTCACTCCAGACTGTAACCAGTCACTCACTCCAGACTGTAACCAGTCACTCCAGACTGTAACCAGTCACTCACTCACTCCAGACTGTAACCAGTCACTCACTCCAGACTGTAACCAGTCACTCACTCCAGACTGTAACCAGTCACTCACTCCAGACTGTAACCAGTCACTCCAGACTGTAACCAGTCACTCACTCCAGACTGTAACCAGTCACTCCAGACTGTAACCAGTCACTCACTCCAGACTGTAACCAGTCACTCACTCCAAATTGTAACCAGTCACTCCAAATTGTAACCAGTCACTCCAGACTGTAATCAGTCACTCACTCCAGACTGTAACCAGTCACTCACTCCAAATTGTAACCAGTCACTCACTCCAGACTGTAACCAGTCACTCACTCCTCTCCTGGGGGGGGGGGGGGAGGGGGGGCAGGTGTTTAGTTAGTTAGTGACTACTTCCTGGTCAGATAGAAGTTAAAACTTTCCTTTGTCTTGAAGAATAATATGGCATCAGTTATTTTATCCTGCTGAAGGCTTCCCCTGTCTGTCTGTTGTGCCTGCAATGTTGGTAAGCCATGGAGTGGATGTTTCTCTATTGTTCAACAGGCTGGTAAGCCATGGAGTGGATGTTTCTCTATTGTTCAACAGGCTGGTAAGCCATGGAGTGGATGTTTCTCTATTGTTCAACAGGCTGGTAAGCCATGGAGTGGATGTTTCTCTATTGTTCAACAGGCTGGTAAGCCATGGAGTGGATGTTTCTCTATTGTTCAACAGGCTGGTAAGCCATGGAGTGGATGTTTCTCTATTGTTCAACAGGCTGGTAAGCCATGGAGTGGATGTTTCTCTATTGTTCAACAGGCTGGTAAGCCATGGAGTGGATGTTTCTCTATTGTTCAACAGGCTGGTAAGCCATGGAGTGGATGTATCTATATTGTTCAACAGGCTGGTAAGCCATGGAGTGGATGTTTGTTTTCTGACGGCTCTCTCTTTCAGATTGAGAACAATGATCCCTGATGACTAGTGATCCTCCGTCCCTGTTAAATATTCCTCTGCAGTTTCATTGAGCCTTTTCATTTCTTACAGTCCATAACAACAGAGAGACAAACAGTGTTCTCTTCCCCAGTCAGAGGGAGGCTGGTGCTCAGTGCTGCACTACTGACACAATGGGAGGCTGGTGCTCAGTGCTGCACTACTGACACAATGGGAGGCTGGTGCTCAGTGCTGCACTACTGACACAATGGGAGGCTCCTCAAACCACAGCTCCCAGCATCAAAGAGCTCCCCTGGTTTAAAGGAAGCACAGGACAGAATGGCCACTGCTCCTAGAATGCCACTCTTTCATTCTGTGTGTGTGTGTGTGTGTGTGTGTGTGTGTGTGTGTGTGTGTGTGTGTGTGTGTGTGTGTGTGTGTGTGTGTGTGTGTGTGTGTGTGTGTGTGTGTGTGTGTGTGTGTGCGTGTCTCCCCCTTCTTTTATGTTCTGATACTTTTCAATAGACTTTGTTCCTCTTATGTTCTCTGATGCAATCTTTCTCCTCCTCTCCTCCTCCCTCCTCTCCTCCTCCAGGATGAGCGTGAAGCGAGGGAGACAGTGAAGAGAGAACAGGACGAGGCCTACCGTCTGTCTCTGGAAGCCGACCGCAAGAAGGTAACGTTTACCCCAATAACCAGTCAGTCACCAGTCAGACAATAAACCAGGGTAACGTTTACCCCAATAACCAGTCAGTCACCAGTCAGACAATAAACCAGGGTAACGTTTACCCCAAAAACCAGTTAGTCACCAGTCAGACAATAAACCAGGGTAACGTTTACCCCAATAACCAGTCAGTCACCAGTCAGACAATAAACCAGGGTAACGTTTACCCCAATAACCAGTCAGTCACCAGTCAGACAATAAACCAGGCTAACGTTTACCCCAAAAACCAGTGAGTCACCAGTCAGACAATAAACCAGGCTAACGTTTACCCCAAAAACCAGTGAGTCACCAGTCAGACAATAAACCAGGCTAACGTTTACCCCAATAACCAGTCAGTCACCAGTCAGACAATAAACCAGGGTAACGTTTACCCCAAAAACCAGTCAGTCACCAGTCAGACAATAAACCAGGGTAACGTTTACCCCAATAACCAGTCAGTCACCAGTCAGACAATAAACCAGGGTAACGTTTACCCCAATAACCAGTCAGTCACCAGTCAGACAATAAACCAGGGTAATGTTTACCCCAATAACCAGTCAGTCACCAGTCAGACAATAAACCAGGCTAACGTTTACCCCAAAAACCAGTGAGTCACCAGTCAGACAATAAACCAGGCTAACGTTTACCCCAAAAACCAGTGAGTCACCAGTCAGACAATAAACCAGGCTAACGTTTACCCCAATAACCAGTCAGTCACCAGTCAGACAATAAACCAGGGTAACGTTTACCCCAAAAACCAGTCAGTCACCAGTCAGACAATAAACCAGGGTAACGTTTACCCCAATAACCAGTCAGTCACCAGTCAGACAATAAACCAGGCTAACGTTTACCCCAAAAACCAGTGAGTCACCAGTCAGACAATAAACCAGGGTAATGTTTACACACACTCATGTTATGAATGGTGTTATTGGCACGTTATGAATAGTGTTAACATGTTATGAATGGTGTTATTGACACATATTATGAATAGTGTTGACATGTTATGAATGGTGTTATTGACACATATTATGAATAGTGTTAACATGTTATGAATGGTGTTATTGACACATATTATGAATAGAGTTAACATGTTATGAATGTTGTTATTGACACATATTATGAATAGTGTTAACATGTTATGAATGGTGTTATTGACACATATTATGAATAGAGTTAACATGTTATGAATGTTGTTATTGACACATATTATGAATAGTGTTAACATGTTATGAATGGTGTTATTGACACATATTATGAATAGTGTCAGCATGTTATGAATGGTGTTATTGACACATATTATGAATAGTGTTAACATGTTATGAATGGTGTTATTGACACATATTATGAATAGTGTTAACATGTTGTGAATGGTGTTATTGACACATATTATGAATAGTGTTAACATGTTATGAATGGTGTTATTGGTACATGTTGTGA
Source organism: Aplochiton taeniatus (assembly GCA_017639675.1). Taxonomy (NCBI): domain Eukaryota; kingdom Metazoa; phylum Chordata; class Actinopteri; order Galaxiiformes; family Galaxiidae; genus Aplochiton; species Aplochiton taeniatus. The sequence continues at coordinate 19,986,288 of CM030180.1, read as the reverse complement.
ATGGTGTTATTGGTACATGTTATGAATGTTTTATTGGCACATGTTGTGGATGGCATTATTGGTACATGTTATAAATGGTGTTATTGGTACATGTTATGAATGCTGTTATTGGTACATGTTATGAATGGTGTTATTGGTACATGTTGTGAATGTTTTATTGGCACATGTTGTGGATGGCATTATTGGTACATGTTATAAATGGTGTTATTGGTACATGTTATGAATGGTGTTATTGGTACATGTTATGAATGGTGTTATTGGTACATGTTATAAATGGTGTTATTGGAACATGTTATGAATGGTGTTATTGGAACATGTTATGAATGGTGTTATTGGTACATGTTATGAATGGTGTTATTGGTACATGTTGTGAATGGTGTTATTGGTACATGTTATGAATGTTTTATTGGCACATGTTGTGGATGGCATTATTGGTACATGTTATAAATGGTGTTATTGGTACATGTTATGAATGCTGTTATTGGTACATGTTATGAATGGTGTTATTGGTACATGTTGTGAATGTTTTATTGGCACATGTTGTGGATGGCATTATTGGTACATGTTATAAATGGTGTTATTGGTACATGTTATGAATGGTGTTATTGGTACATGTTATGAATGGTGTTATTGGTACATGTTATAAATGGTGTTATTGGAACATGTTATGAATGGTGTTATTGGTACATGTTATGAATGTTTTATTGGCACATGTTGTAGATGGCATTATTGGTACATGTTATTAATGGTGTTATTGGTACATGTTATGAATGGCGTTATTGGTACATGTTAAAAATGGTGTTATTGGTACATGTTATGAATGGTGTTATTGGTACATGTTATGAATGGTGTTATTGGTACATGTTATGAATGGTGTTATTGGTAAATGTTATGAATGGTGTTATTGGTACATGTTATGAATGGCGTTATTGGTGCATGTTATGATGAATGGTGTTATTGGCACATGTTGTGGATGGCGTTATTGGTGCATGTTATGAATGGCGTTATTGGTGCATGTTATGAATGGTGTTATTGGTACATGTTATGAATGGTGTTATTGGTACATGTTATGAATGGCGTTATTGGTGCATGTTATGAATGGCGTTATTGGTGCATGTTATGAATGGCGTTATTGGTACATGTTATGAATGGCGTTATTGGTACATGTTATGAATGGCGTTATTGGTGCATGTTATGTTTGTGTTACAGAGAGAAGCTCAGGAGAAGGAGGAGGCGGAGCTGGTTCGTCAGGAGCAAATCAGAAAAGAACAGGAGGACGAGAAGGAGGTATTCTTTTTTATTTATTACTTATATTTCAGGTTTAATTTATTTAAAAAGTTCAAATGGACATATCTGTTTGTAACATGATTAGAAATGGTCCACAATCACCTACTATGTCAACGACTGTTGATAGGATTTTTCTACTATGTCAGTGACTGTAGATAGGACTACTCCACTATGTCAGTGACTGTAGATAGCACTACTCTACTATGTCAGTAACTGTAGATAGCACTACTCTACTATGTCAGTAACTGTAGATAGCACTACTCTACTATGTCAGTAACTGTAGATAGCACTACTCTACTATGTCAGTAACTGTAGATAGGACTATTCTACTATGTCAGTGACTGTAGATAGGACTATTCTACTGTGCTGTGATACATCTCGCTGATGTTGACGTTTGGTTATTATCAGTGCCTTAATTATAAGTTGAGTCAACCATGGTGTTTGTTGTTTGAAGAGAGAAAGTTAAAGTGCTTTACAGTTCGATCATGACCGTCATGGTGTACATACAGCTAGAGCGTAGACTCACTTATCTACACACACACACACACACACACACACACACACACACACGAGGAGTTATTGTACTATTTGAATGTACTATTTGAATGCTCTCTGCTAGCTCACAGTACATATTGAAACCCCAGCGAACAGAAGACCAGCATGAATCTGGTACACAAAGGAAAACAATGATTGTACGTAGAGGCTCACACAAAAGGCACTCATTATTCTATATGAGGGGCGGGGGGGGGGGGGGGGGGGGGGGGTAGCAGTGTACAACGACAACAAACACACTCTAAGGATAACAATTATTGTATGGGTTCTAGCAAACACTTGAAAGGCATTCATTATTGTATGTGAGTTGTGAAGGGGGGTGGGGGCTAGGCGGTAGTCTGCTGCTGATTGGCTGTTTACTGGCTGGGATCAGGTGATCTGTCACCTTAGTTAAACAGACAACAACAAAAGACCATGATAGACCTATAGCTGCTCTTTAATTACTCTGTGTGTGTGTGTGTGTGTGTGTGTGTGTGTGTGTGTGTGTGTGTGTGCGCGCTAAACTGTAGATATTCAGTAACCCGATCCCTAGAATCCACCTTTGGTCCACTTTAATGAAGCAGTGCTTTCTTGCTTGCTTGCTTTCTTTCTTGCTTTCATGCTTTCTTGCTTTCTAGCTTGTCTGTCTCTCTCTTTCTGTCTCTGTATAATGCACTATTCTTTATAATACAAAGATGGAGAATTGAGAAGGATTCTTTCCTAGTGGACTAAGAGAGTGTGTGTGTGTGTGTGTGTGTGTGTGTGTGTGTGTGTGTGTGTGTGTGTGTGTCTTCTTATTTGTGTGTTTGGGGTGTGTGTCTGTGGTCCTGACACATGTGCTTGTGGTTTGTTAGTGTGTTGTTGTGGTTTGTGTGTGTATGTGTTTCCTGCTCACTACCCTGTCAGCATCACCTCCTCAGCTCCTTAGAGACCCCCCTGCTCCTCCATAGAGACCCCCCTGCTCCTCCATGGAGGCCCCAGCACGTGCCTCTCTAATGAGCTACTGTTGTACACTCTTATCATGTATAATTGCATTATGCTGGGTAAATACAGAGCTGGCCTGTTGACACAGCATACGGTCCCCAGCCTGCTGCAAGAGGCAAACAAGCTGGGAGAGAGGGAGAGCACAAAGATCATGAACTTCACAATCCACCTGTATTAGTTGTAGCATGCTAGGCTAACTAGACCTTACACATCACAGTACCAACACATACACCTCATGTTAGCATGCTAGGCTAAATGTAATAGCGATCAGCCTGCTGATAGCCCTCTTCTTGAAGCTAGCTTTATTGAATGCAGTAGCATTCTGGTCAGCTGTGTCTGAGCTATGTCTCTCCAGGCAGACTATTGGTGGAGACAAATGACTTCACCAAGACAAAGTCACTACATGATGCATCTTTTATTTTTATTTTTTTATGGAAATGGAAGATGTGACTATTTGCTATATTTATCCACTGCTTTGGAAATGTTCTTTAATATGAACTGATGTGGTCTGAGGTCTAGAGCACTGTCAGTATGGTCTGAGGTGTAGAGCACTGTCAGTATGGTCTGATGTTAACACATGCTGCCACCCCTGCCCAGGCGATTCGCCTCTCATTGGAGCAGACCCTGCCGGTGGAGCCCGCAGAGGAAGGAGGGGAGCCAATCAGCAAGCTGCGTGTGCGCACACCCAGTGGTCAGTTCCTGGAGCGGCGTTTCCTGGGCAACTGTAAGCTGCAGGTGCTGTTTGACTTTGTGGCCTCCAAGGGTTACCCTGGCGACGAGTTCAAACTACTGACCACCTTCCCACGCAGGAATGTAAGTCACCCCCGTTACCCCTACTGCACCCCCTACCTCACCCACACACACACACACACACACACACACACACACACACACACACACACTGACAGCGGGCTGGTCCAAGTGAAGTTAACATCTCTGCTGGAGGGATCTCCACCGCTGTGATTGGCTGCTCCCTCCAGCCCTAGAACCAGATCAATCAGAAGAGAACAGGAAGGAAGATTGTGTGTTGGTCTGTGTGCATTTACACATACTAGCTGCAACAATTGCGTAAAGTGTGTGTGTGTGTGTGTGTGTGTGTGTGTGTGTGTGTGTGTGTGTGTGTGTGTGTGTGTGTGTGTTCACCTGTAACTGAAACAGTTGATGTGTGTGTTTGCGCTGTTGATCTATCCACCAGTGTATCTATAATTCTGTGCTCAACTATAGGCTACACTGCAAGGCCAGATATTTTCCATGGCAACTTTGTGTGTGTGTGTGTGTGTGTGTGTGTGTGTGTGTGTGTGTGTGTGTGTGTGTGTGTGTTTTGGCCATCCACTCAAGTCATTAGACCACAGAGATAATGAGCTCTGCTTTAACTACCCGCTTAATTAAGCAGGCTTCTGCTGCTGTAGCTTCAACAGAACAGGGGTGTGTGTGTGCGTGTGTGTGTGTCAGAGATATATATATTTATATATAAGTGGTGTTGAAGGGGCGGGGGTAGGAGGAGAGTGTGAGTGTGTGTGTGTGTTGAAGGGGTAGGAGGAGTGTGTGTGTGTGTGTGTGTGTGTGTGTCTGTGTGTGTGTGTGTGTGTGTGTGTGTGTGTGTGTGTGTGTGTTGAAGGGGTGGGGTAGGGTAGGAGGAGAGTGTGAGGCTTGCCCAGGCAGTGTGCCATGTTGGTCTGTGGGGACCACTCTGGCACAAACACATCAAACTTACACACACACACAGACACTCTCTCCTCCGTCGCCCGCCCCTTCAACACACGTACACACACACACACAGACGTCTGTGTCTTCAACACAAACGTCTTCCTGCTGACACATGCCCTGTTCACAACTTAGTGACACGAAGGATTCACAGTTGTCTTTGTAATGCAGAGTAAATACGAGTTTGAGACACAGATACAGATGTGTCTGTAGAGAGAGAGGGAGGAGGAGAGGGAGGGAGGGAGGAGGGAGGGAGGGAGGGAGGGAGAGAGAGAGAGGAGGGGATGAAGCAGGGTAGGAGAAAAGGAAAGAGACTTGAGAAAGATAGTGAGAGGATTCAGACTGGAGTGACAATAAAGAAAGTGTGTGTGTGTGTGTCTTTGTGTGTGTGTGAGAGAGAGAGAACAGCCTCTGTTCTAATCCTGGAGCTCTGAGTTGTAATTAAAAAGAGAGAACAGAGAGACCCCTCTCTCTCTCCGTAGCTCTTCAGGGCTTACTGGGTAGAGCACTATTGCATTTGGAATACCCCACGCACAACTGTTGAAACTCTCTCTGTCTCTCTCTCTCTCTCTTTCTGTCTCTCTCTCTCTCTCTGTCTCTCTCTCTCTCTCTCTCTCTCTCTCTCTCTCTCTGTCTCTCTCGCTCTCTCTGTCTCTCTCTGTCTCAGTTGTTTCTAGCTGAGTTTAGTGCTGTGGTGCAAGGATCCCAGACAGATGCTAATGGTCTCTAGCCAAACCAACAGAGGAAGAGACAGTCGCTCGTTACCCTTGGATTGGAAACTGGCTTCTTCATTTAATATTAACACCTGGTTAGAGAGTGAGACACTGTTAACCCCTGGTTAGAGAGTGAGACACTGTTAACCCTGGTTAGAGAGTGAGACACTGTTAACCCTGGTTAGAGAGTGAGACACTGTTAACCCTGGTTAGAGAGTGAGACACTGTTAACCCTGGTTAGAGAGTGAGACACTGTTAACCCTGGTTAGAGAGTGAGACACTGTTAACCCCTGGTTAGAGAGTGAGACAGTTAACCCTGGTTAGAGAGTGAGACACTGTTAACCCTGGTTAGAGAGTGACACACACTGTTAACCCCTGGTTAGAGAGTGAGACACTGTTAACCCTGGTTAGAGAGTGAGACACTGTTAACCCTGGTTAGAGAGTGAGACACTGTTAACCCTGGTTAGAGAGTGAGACACTGTTAACCCTGGTTAGAGAGTGACACACACTGTTAACCCTGGTTAGAGAGTGAGACACTGTTAACCCTGGTTAGAGAGTGAGACACTGTTAACCCTGGTTAGAGAGTGAGACACTGTTAACCCTGGTTAGAGAGTGACACACACTGTTAACCCCTGGTTAGAGAGTGAGACACTGTTAACCCTGGTTAGAGAGTGAGACACTGTTAACCCTGGTTAGAGAGTGAGACACTGTTAACCCTGGTTAGAGAGTGACACACACTGTTAACCCTGGTTAGAGAGTGACACACACTGTTAACTCCTGGTTAGAGAGTGACACACACTGTTAACCCCTGGTTAGAGAGTGACACACACTGTTAACCCCTGGTTAGAGAGTGAGACACTGTTAACCCTGGTTAGAGAGTGAGACACACTGTTAACCCCTGGTTAGAGAGTAAGACACACTCTTGGGTAATAGTTTGTGTGTTGTCACATAGTGTTGTGTTTCCTAGTGGGTGTGTGGGTAGTTGCTTGTGTGTTTGTGGTATTACTGTGTAAGTGTGTGTTGTAAAGTAGTATTTTATTGGTTGTCATAATATTGAGGCCTTTTCTAAACAGTTGTATAAAGGTGTGTGGTCAGATGGTTGTGTATTTTGGAATATTGCCGTGTAGGTGTGTGCGGCCTGGTGCGTTGTCATGGTTCCTGTCTCCAGATAATGGCCCCCCTCTGTGTTAGTAATTGGCCAAATAAACACTGGAGAAGGGCGGGCTGAGACACAGCAGCTCGTGGCTTTTCATTAGCATGCTAGCGCCCACCTTGACTTCATTAGACGCGTTGTTTCAGCTGCACGGAGGAGGAGGAGGAGGAGGAGGAGGAGGAGGAGGAGGAGGGGGGGGGGTTTGGACAGACGACATCTTGACGGACGCTGTGTTTATTTTCTCTCTTCATTCTTTCCTTTCCTCGCCTCTCTCTCTCTCTCTCTGCTTTTCTCTCAATGTGTTTTTCCTCTGTAAGGAGGTGATTTGAGATTCTGCTATTTGTTTAAAACTTTCCCTTGGTGTTAATTATCTTGTTAGGAGATCAGTGATTTTAACGAGAACATTGGGTTTATAGTGGAGGGAAGGAGACATAATATTGTAGTGCAAGCTCACCGTGTCAGGGGAGAGATGAGAGAAAGAGAGATGAGAGAAAGAGAGATGAGAGAAAGAGAGATGAGAGAAAGAGAGATGAGAGAAAGAGAGATGAGAGAAAGAGAGATGAGAGAAAGAGAGATGAGAGGTGAGAGAAAGAGAGGTGAGAGAAAGAGAGGTGAGAGAAAGAGAGGTGAGAGAAAGAGAGGTGAGAGAAAGAGAGGTGAGAGAAAGAGAGGTGAGAGAAAGAGAGGTGAGAGAAAGAGAGGTGAGAGAAAGAGAGGTGAGAGAAAGAGAGGTGAGAGAAAGAGAGGTGAGAGAAAGAGAGATGAGAGAAAGAGAGATGAGAGGTGAGAGAAAGAGAGGTGAGAGAAAGAGAGATGAGAGAAAGAGAGAAAGAGAGATGAGAGGTGAGAGAAAGAGAGATGAGAGGTGAGAGAAAGAGAGGTGAGAGAAAGAGAGGTGAGAGAAAGAGAGAATGAGGGATAGAGGGAGGGATGAAGAGAATGAGGGAGAGAGTGAGGGATGGAGAGAGTGAGGGAAAGATGGAGGGAAAGATGGATAGATAGAGGGGGAGGGATGGAGGGAGGGATGGAGAGAATGAGTAGGGTGCATGGAGGAGGAGAAGGAGAGTTGACAGATGCCTCCATGCTTGTCTCTGTTAATTGGCTGACAGTGTAAACATACTGGTGTGGCCTGCCTTCTTTGGTGTCACACACACACACACACACACACACACACACCTGCTCCCTGTGAAGACTGTGTTCTACCTGATGCCTTGGTGTCATAGCAGGCTGTCAGGTTCATTAGCATGGCAGCCATTAGCCTTTCTCACACACACACACACACACACACACACACACACACACAGACTTACCGTTGTTGAGAGGTGGGATCACACCGTCATTTGTTTTTTCACCACCAATGGGACATAATCTGTTAGCGAAACACACACACACACACACACACACACACACACACACACACACACACACACACACACACACACACACACACACACACACACCCCAGTTGAGCTGTCTGTGCCTGCCAGCCTGGCCCCCCTGCAGAGCTGTGAGGTGGTTAGCGAGGTGAGGTGTGTTCGGTTGATACGCCAGCCCCTCCCTGGCTGCTCCAGGCGCCCGGGGTCATGCTGGGAAGTCAAGAGGCAGAGTTACACGTTGAGATGAAAGGCTGCAGGGACATTTCTAACTCTGGGACTGGAAGGCTGCTGACACCAAGGCCAGCCCTCCTCCTCCGCCTCTACCTCCAGCCCTCCTCCTCCTCCTCTACCTCCAGCCCTCCTTCTCCTCTACCTCCAGCCCTCCTCCTCCTCCTCCTCTACCTCCAGCCCTCCTTCTCCTCTACCTCCAGCCCTCCTCCTCCTCCTCTACCTCCAGCCCTCCTCCTCCTCTACCTCCAGCCCTCCTCCTCCTCCTCTACCTCCAGCCCTCCTCCTCCTCCTCTACCTCCAGCCCTCCTCCTCCTCCTCCTCTACCTCCAGCCCTCCTCCTCCTCCTCCTCTACCTCCAGCCCTCCTCCTCCTCTACCTCCAGCCCTCCTCCTCCTCCTCCACCTCCAGCCCTCCTCCTCCTCCTCTACCTCCAGCCCTCCTCCTCCTCCTCCTCTACCTCCAGCCCTCCTCCTCCTCCTCTACCTCCAGCCTTCCTCCTCCTCTACCTACAGACCTCCTCCTCCTCCTCCTCTACTTCCAGCCCTCCTCCTCCTCCTCTACCTCCAGCCCTCCTCCTCCTCCTCTACCTCCAGCCCTCCTCCTCCTCCTCTACCTCCAGCCCTCCTCCTCCTCCTCCTCTACCTCCAGCCCTCCTCCTCCTCCTCCTCTACCTCCAGCCCTCCTCCTCCTCCTCTACCTCCAGCCCTCCTCCTCCTCCTCCTCTACCTCCAGCCCTCCTCCTCCTCTACCTCCAGCCCTCCTCTCCTCCTCCTCCTCCTCCTCCTCTTCATCCTCTACCTCCAGCCCTCCTCCTCCTCTTCATCCTCCTTGACCTCCAGCCCTCCTCCTTCCTCCTCCTCCTCCACCTCCAGCCCTCCTCATCCTCCTCTTTCTCCACCTTCCTCCTCCTCTTCCTCCTCCTTGTGTCCACCTCCATTGACCTATCAGGCAGCCTGTTTCTGCAGCGATAGAGGTGACCTTTGACCTCCCAGTGTGTGCTGCACGCCTCCTTGTTAATTAGCTGTGTGTCTGTAGATAAGCTGTTCTTCGTCCCTCCATCACGTAGAGCTTCAGCTTCTAGAAGGGACACGTCTGTTCTCTGGACCCACCACACAGACACAGACAGGAAGGGAGCTTAGTCTTTCTGATTGGTTGGGTGTGTCCTCTCTAGGCGTTGTACGTCTATGGTGACAAGGCCGCCAGCCCAGGTGTCAGAGCAGCCCTATGTAACATGACTCCACCAGTGATTAGCTCACATAAGCCCCAGGGCCCCTCTGTGTGTGAGTGTGTGTGTGTGTGTGTGTGTGTGTGTGTGTGTGTGTGTGTGTGTGTACCATGTTAAAACAGCAGAGGTTATCCTTTCTTATCGTCAACATGGCTAACTCAATTAGCTGCGTTCTGGGTGGCACATTTGCATTGGCTCACCCCACCTAGCTAGGTGTGTGTGTGTGTGTGAGAGAGAGGGGACTGCATGGTTCTGTTCAGTAATGTTCCTCTATGCTCCTCGCAGTTTCTGACTTATCAAAGTCACCATCTTGTCTTCACTACTCCTGGATGGAATTCTGAAATTAGTGATTGTTATCTGGAAACAAACACTAACATTCAAACACTCTACCCTCCCTCCCTCCCTTCCTCCCTCCCTCCCTCCCTCCCTCCCTCCCTCCCTCCCTCCCTCCCTCCCTTCCTCCCCTCTCTCTGTCTGCTTTAGTTAGGACTGAAGCCTCTCTTATAACAGACCTTTAAAACCTCAGGGGGATGCAACTGCTGTCTGCTCACATTACAGCCTGACATGCTGTTACAGGAACACACACACACACACACACACACACACACAGAAATAAACTCAGGTCTTTTGAGGGGGTTTGAGGCCGTTGTGTATTTGATGTTTAGGTTGTGTTTTCTGTGTAAATGTGTTCTAATGGTGTTTCCTCCTGGTCTCTTTCCAGATCACTCAGTTGGATCCAGGCTCCACCCTACTAGAGGCCAAACTCTTCCCCCAGGAGACTCTCTTTCTGGAGGCTAAGGAGTAGCGCTACCCTGCCTGGCCCGCTTCGGCCCGGTCCAAAAGACTCATTCTGAATGATAAAGACTGTCTGGACTCTCTGACACTAGTCACCTAGCATGGGTACCCCACGGACCTACACACACACACACACACACACACACACACCACGTTTAAGCTTCTCTGCTCTCGCCTGTTGGTTGTAACATGAATGCCTGGTTGTACTGTTTTCACCCAGAAGCAACATCAGTCTCACAAGCACACTGACAAACACTCTCCTTCTCACCCTTTCTTCTTCTCTCTCTCTTTCTCTATACTCCCTCCCTCTTTCTCCTTCTCTCTCCTCCTCACCCTCTTTTCTCCTTACTCCCTCTGTTTCTCTCTCTCTTTCTCTCTGTTTTTTCTGACTGACTTCCTGCTGTGGTGTCTCAGTGTAATGAGGCTACCCATGCAGTGACCCCCCCCCCCCCCCCGTACCACCACCTCAGACAGACGCTGCTGTGTTTTAGAGAATATGGTTTTGTTTAAATACAAAAAAAATCTAAGAATAATAAAAAATAAATAAATACCACAACATAAAAAAGAAAGAATAGGCTATAGAGAGAGCAGATCTGTCTGTAATGTCCATCATTCTGCCCTGCTCTCCTGTTCTGTAAGGCCTGTGCCCCCCCCCCCCCCCCCCCCCCCCCCCCCCCCCCCCCCCCCCTCCATCACTCTGCCCTGCTCTCCTGTTCTGTAAGGCCTGTGCCCCCCCCCCCCCCCCCCTCCATCACTCTGTCCTGCTCTCCTGTTCTGTAAGGCCTGTGCCCCCCCCCTCCATCACTCTGCCCTGCTCTCCTGTTCTGTAAGGCCTGTGCCCCCCCCCCCCCTCCATCACTCTGTCCTGCTCTCCTGTTCTGTAAGGCCTGTGCCCCCCCCCCCCCTCCATCACTCTGCCCTGCTCTCCTGTTCTGTAAGGCCTGTGCCCCCCCCCTCCATCACTCTGCCCTGCTCTCCTGTTCTGTAAGGCCTGTGCCCCCCCCCCCCCCCCCTCCATCACTCTGCCCTGCTCTCCTGTTCTTTAAGGCCTGTCCCCCCCCCCTCCATCACTCTGCCCTGCTCTCCTGTTCTGTAAGGCCTGTGCCCCCCGGCCCCCCATTACCCTGACCTGCTCTCCTGTTCTGTAAGGCCTGTGCCCCCCCCCTCCATTACCCTGACCTGCTCTCCTGTTCTGTAAGAAGGCCTGTGCCCCCTCCCTCCCTCCATCAACCCTCCACACGTTGCCCTCCTCTGGTTGTCATGTCAACCAACCTGCTCCTTCCGTTTGTTTTGGTTCTTTTTTTTTTGTTTTTTTTTGGTTCTTGATCTTTTTAAGTTTGATGCTGTACTAGTTTTAGTTTGATATACATTATATAAAATATATATGAACATGAACCTGTCTGATGTGGTCTGTCCCACACCCTGGAGGAGGACCAGCCTCCCACTATGACTTAGGGGGTTCTCTGCGTAGTCATGGAGATGAAGGAGTTCAAAGCACCCAGCGAGCCCACTAACTTTCAGTGAGGGCTGGAGTAGTCCGCTTTATTAAAGATGCAATAGTAGGGAAATGTATGCATATCATTGATGTTTGTCATATGAATGTGGACTGGTGATGTTTAAGTTATGAATGTGGACTGGTGATGTTAAAGTTATGAATGTGGACTGGTGATGTTAAAGTTATGAATGTGGACTGGTGAGGTTTAAGTTATGAATGTAGACTGGTGATGTTAAAGTTATGAATGTGGGCTGGTGAGGTTTAAGTTATGAATGTAGACTGGCGATGTTAAAGTTGTGAATGTGGACTGGTGATGTTAAAGTCAGCGAACTGCACTAGCCAATAGCTCGTTTCCTAAATAAAACCTATCCTGATCCTAGATCTGTTCAGAATGTACTAATGCATCTTTATAAATATAAAGGTTTTAATTGGGAACTGAACTTTAATTTAAACCTGAAATAATGCAAATCTTCAATCCACTTTTTACCTTTATAATTCTGCACGAATTAACGTCAAGTTAACTTTAAGTAAACTTTCTCAAAAAACACCCTATCAAAGCCATGTTACTCTGGGATTTGACTTTTCACACTTTTCCGAGGGTATTTTTAATTTTCGAGACATACCACCTGTTTTGAACCTCCATATGAAGACTTAAAATCCTGCATTAGGTGTTGAGAGATCACTCAGGGCTTATCTATCCATCTGCCCCCGGCCTGCCTGCAAGTTCCCAGACGTCAAAGACCTGCTGATCTTCAGCTACCTTCTGTCCTCAAGTCACTGGGTGGACTGAAGGCACAGAGGAGGAGGTGGATTACCTCAGCTAGTTTCCCACTAACTCAATGGACTTCATGTCTTCATTATGGCATTATCATACTAGAGATGATTGACAGGCTCACACTAAAAGTGCTAGCATTCTGTTTCCCCATAGAAACCATTAGCCAAGACTAATGGAAATACACAGGTAAAAGATAAAACACTTATTTCATTATATTTTGCTTATTTCCAAAGAAATTTCATTATTTGTCAGTAAGTTACACATTTATAGTAACTATTGCTGTGTTGGTTCGTTATCATATAGTTAGGGTTTCAATTAAAATAAATGAACTTCACGCATAGTGTTCACCACATTACTGCCCTCTTATAGAATCAAAACCCATTTCCATGTAAATATCAACGCATGGTTGATGAAGTGTCATCACTGTCCTGGGCGTTTCCCTCACAGCCCATTCACAGGGATTCTGTTGGAGAGTCGGGGCCGCTGTGTTCTGACGCAAACGTGCTCCTCACACACTTCCACCCTCTGACTGGGCCATCAGAGAGGCAACAGCTACACACGGCATGGAAACACACAATATAATGTAGTAGTTATTTTTATACTAGACTAGGAAATTTGCTTTGTAGAAATACAAGCTATGTTTTTTTAAACGTGCAGGGGCATGCGAGGCAGCATCCTGTTCAGCCATTAGCATGTTCAGCCATTAGCCTGTTCAGCCACTAGCCTGTTCAGCCACTAGCCTGTTCAGCCATTAGCCTGTTCAGCCATTAGCATGTTCAGCCATTAGCCTGTTCAGCCACTAGCCTGTTCAGCCATTAGCCTGTTCAGCCATTAGCCTGTTCAGCCATTAGCATGTTCAGCCATTAGCCTGTTCAGCCATTAGCATGTTCAGCCACTAGCCTGTTCAGCCACTAGCCTGTTCAGCCATTAGCATGTTCAGCCATTAGCCTGTTCAGCCACTAGCCTGTTCAGCCATTAGCCTGTTCAGCCATTAGCCTGTTCAGCCATTAGCCTGTTCAGCCATTAGCCTGTTCAGCCATTAGCATGTTCAGCCATTAGCCTGTTCAGCCATTAGCCTGTTCAGCCATTAGCATGTTCAGCCATTAGCCTGTTCAGCCACTAGCCTGTTCAGCCATTAGCCTGTTCAGCCATTAGCCTGTTCAGCCACTAGCCTGTTCAGCCACTAGCCTGTTCAGCCACTAGCCTGTTCAGCCATTAGCATGTTCAGCCACTAGCCTGTTCAGCCACTAGCCTGTTCAGCCATTAGCCTGTTCAGCCATTAGCCTGTTCAGCCATTAGCCTGTTCAGCCATTAGCCTGTTGAGTTATGTGTGGCCTGGGTTCCAGCTCTCTGGTTTTAACTCTACAGTAGTGTTGAGATTTAGCTCTACATTAGTAGATCCTGATTTTGTTCTAAATTAGCTCTGTTAGTCCTGATTTAGCTCTACAGTAGCTCTACATTAGTCCTGATTTAGCTCTACATTAGTCCTGATTTAGCTCTACAGTAGTCCTAATTTAGTTCTACTGTAGTCCTGATTTAGCTCTACATTAGCTCTACATTAGTCCTGATTTAGCTCTACATTAGTCCTGATTTAGCTCTATAGTAGTCCCAATTTAGCTCTACTTTAGTCCTGATTCAGCTCTACTTTAGTTCTGATTCAGCTCTACTTTAGTCCTGATTCAGCTCTACTTTAGTCCTGATTCAGCTCTACATTAGTCCTGATTTAGCTCTACTTTAGTCCTGATTCAGCTCTACTTTAGTCCTGATTCAGCTCTGCAGTGGAAAAAGGAGCCGCATTGAACTCTCTCTCTGTCTGTCGGCCGGTCAAACTATACGTTTCAGCCAATCCCAGGCCCTGCTGCAGTGTGGGTGTGTTGCCTTTTGAGCCTGAGGCCGAGGAGAGGTGACACAGAGGGAGGAATTCACCCAACGTCACGGAGCCTCCCACCAACAGGTGCTGTGTGTGTGTGTGTGTGTGTGTGTGTGTGTGTGTGTGTGTGTGTGGGGGGTGTGTGTTTGCATAGTGGAAGTTCTGGGAAGTGTGATATTACTGTTTCAGTGTGTTCCTTTGGACAGACTCAGCTAATTAATGGGATGTGGTTGAAAATGCCTTCAGGATAGAATTATGTTCATTCCCCACCTGATGTGACTTGTCCTCTCTGCTCATCATTTGGTAGTAGGTCTGCAGTCAATGGATGGCAATGCATTTCGGTGATGGCTCTTTGGAATAAAAAAAGCTTTAGGTTATTGATAATGATTGGAGGAGCTCCCTGATGGTCGATGATTCGTTCAGTTGCTGATTTGGAATGGTTGTATTTAAAGTTCTGCTGAATTTTAGTTTGGCAGTTTTGTTTGGTGCTGAAGTTGTTTTTAATTTGTTGTAAAATGGCCTAACGCAGGGGTTTTGCCTGTCCACACCCTAAGACTAGTCGCTCAGAGCCAGAGCTCAGAAAATCAATTTTTTCATTGTTTGTATTACAGAATAAAGCCAGCTATTGTCCGGTGACATCTTGATCTTGGTCA
>CM030180.1:19941496-19966496 GCA_017639675.1 Aplochiton taeniatus | reverse complement strand
TTAAGTTTCAAATTTAAATTATTAATGAAAGCATACTGTAGCCTACCTTCATTTGGCCTTTTTTTAAATATAAATCATTGTCTGTTATATATAATAGTTATTCAATTAAGTTGGTTGTATAGAAATATTTATATAGTATGCTTAAAAGGCCTATGTTTAAATGTTATGGACTTAGTTCTGGTCAGTTGATGTTTTGTATGTTTATTTATGTTTATAGACTAGCCAAACGAATTCCATTATTAATTACATGGTTTGACTATGAGGTGCAAATAAACAGCTCCGTAAAGCTTTAGGTTTACACAATACCAAACCTACTCACATTACGCCGTTCGAGAGTTATCGCATAACCTCGAAATTACTTTCTACGATGGTGGCAATTTGCATTCGTGTGAGATCACTACCGAGATAATTACTTTGAATGTCAAAAAGATGTAGTTTTAATATCGTCTCTATTAGCCCGGTGGTTTGGTAATTATGGTGCAGATGACAGCGCGCGGGGGAAACAGATGGCATTTGCTTACTGTGATTCACAAGGTAAACAAAGAGGCCGCAAGGAGCGCCTGGCAGGCAGGGCCGCGTGACTGCAGGGGCGCCCAGAGGCGCGCGGAGTACAGAGAACCTTAGGTGAAAAAGGGAAAAACAAGACTAGAAAGTGAAAGGTGTTCAGTTCAGGTATACGTCTCTGTTGTGAAATACTGGAGTTTGTTGTTTAGAGAGAACAACCGTAGGCCTAGCAAGTGATCAATCCGTAACAGATGGAGAAGTTTAGGCTATATCAGGGACAGGCATATGGCTGGTATTTATCAAACTAAACTTAATCTGATTGCTAAATATGCACATTTATGCAGTCATTATTTGCATCATTCAATAGGCATTTCGCCTATGCTAAAGTTATTTATTTATTTACGTCGATTAAAATGAATTGGCCCAATTAAAAATATCAATTTAAAATACAGACTTTTAGATTTTTATTTTAAATTGTATTTAGGCCTTCTTCATAATACAATCTAACGAATTATTTAGAAAAAATAGCTCGATTGATGGATGCATGCAAGCTAATTAATGAGATGGTTGAGGCTTTGTGTATGAGGGTTAAAATTTGCGGGATATTTGACCCGTTTTGGCTATTCCTTTGCGGGTCCTTAGTAGGGTTGTAACCATTTTTTACGGACCTAATTTTTATAAATTGTTTGACTTGTGAGTAATAGCAGCTTAAAGCTTTGTAGTACATTTTAAAGTACCCGGTGGAGTTTACGGGACTCAGCGGTGACACGGACGCATATTTAGCCCGCCCGAGGAGCCAGAAGGCAGACTTCATGGCCGCATTTTCTGCGTTTGTTGGGACAAAAGCAACACCCGCGAACGCTCTTATATAGTAATTTTACTTTACTTTAAATCACTTTAAATCAATTTGCTTTTACTTTAACTGTTTTATTTAAATAAGCAATATATCTAACGAAATGTATTATAGGCTAATTCGTTTAAAGAATATTTTACTTTTATCAAAATGTCAAATTTAAATAAAAATATATCAACGTCTTCTATATGCTAATAGGCAACAAACTCAAAATACACATCGCTTCCTGCAATAACCTTTAAATCATTGCCAACATAACTTTTTTTTTGTCAATTGCTTGTCTTCAATTGCTTCGGGAATTACATTGACATATAACAGGCCTAGCTTGTTTTCTGACGAGAAGCCTTTGTGACAAGCAGCAATTATTTCCGGATATTCTTTAAAACATGTCAAAGAACAAAGTAGCACAATGTGGCGTGCTAAAGATGATGTTTGAGGTAGTGGATTGTTTTCCCAGGGTCATTTTTGACACCTAGGCTAGTCAATTACACACAGGTTGTTTTCGTCCATTGGGGTTATAACGTTGTTATGGTGTCATAATAAATTAGCTCATAGACCTAAACAAAAATGTTTGAACAATTACAGAGAAAACAAATCTAAACAGTAATTACGATATAAACCTTATATTAGAATTTTATCTTTTATAACCTTGAACAGTCACTTGCTGTAGGCCTATTTAATTTCGGCCAATAACCTTGATGTTTATATTCCGTGCTATAGCGCATATATTGAATTTGACTTTAATTGACGATTTTGAAGAGAATAAATAAAATAAGATTTTCGCATTAAATTATCTGTAATCGTAAGAGCAATATACAAAGACTTTATAATGGAGTTAGATAATTTGGAAAAGACTACGATATGGTGGTTTGTCCCTTTTTTACATGCTCTAAGAATGTTGGTAATCGATAAAATAAAGACACAGTTTTGAATGAGCCACCACAGAAGGCTTTTCTGCGGGCTGTCTAGAAATATTGCTTTGAATTAATAGAAGCTACTTACCTTTTCAACCGAGGGAACCAACGGGAAGTGACGCCATGCATCTAATGATCACATACTGTTTCAAAAAAAGGCTATATGTAACTTTGACCTTGAAAATTAGGGGAAATTTTGTGTTAAATTGAGTAAAATCAGTAACTATAACAAATGCAACGCTGATGCCCCTAAAAACAAATACTATTGTAAATAAAACATATATTTTATGTTCATTAGGCCTACCTGAATGTAATTTTTAAATGTTGTAATCTTGCTTACATGTTTCTAGTTACACAGCATTGCCTACAGTAAGGCTATATGAGTATTGCATTATAGGATGTTTTCTTTGCTATTGAATTGAACTGGAGAGGAAGGCGTATTTTTGTTTAAAAACCTATGTGTTTCAGCTCTCCAGGATTCTCCTGCAGATTCTAAACACTTATTTGTTATTTCAGAAAGAACTCTGGTGGACACAGTTGAAAAAACACATACAAGCCAATCAGATTGCCCCTTACCCCTTTGGCCAATGACAGGCGCCACATTGTTGTCAAATTTGTCTAATGAAAACGCAGGAGCAACAATAGAGAGAGGAGAGAGAGATCTGTATCCACTCACAATCTCCTGAGGAAGTTAGTGTCTCGCGCTTCTGCGAGTAGCAACCTCTTCTCCTTCTGGACAGGAAAAGAAGCATCTTAAGCTTATAACGGCATTTCAAAATCATTTGTTGGATTCTAATTCTACATTGACTAACTTTAAAGCTTGTATTTTCCTCTGAAATCAGGTCATTTTAGTTTGATTTAAACAAATTGATGAGCTATATTTGAGACTTGACAGCAAGCGGTTGGTGATTGAAGCTTGTAAGCGCTCTGCTTTTCAGTTTATGGACAGATAACATTGGTAAATCGCTAATCGTTACAAGTTTCCTGGACATGACCACTGTTTAATTGGTGTGAACGATCAGCATTAGACTATTAAGTTATAATTTTATTCCACGGCCTCCAAGAAACCATAGAAATATAATAGTGCTTTCCTAGCCATAAAGTTTAGTTTTAGTTGGCGAAGAATGGATTTGAGACCGGAGCACCCCGCAGTTTCATCTGGGTCCCAAGTCCACCCCTCGTCTGCTGCTTCCATCTCTGTCCCCGTGTCCATGGCCAGCACTCTCTTGCGCGGCCCTCCGCTCCTCCTGCGCGCCACCGAGAAGTATCCCCGGACTCCCAAGTGTGCCCGCTGCAGGAACCATGGTGTTGTTTCGGCACTTAAGGGACACAAACGATACTGCCGCTGGAAGGACTGTATGTGCGCAAAGTGCACCCTGATAGCAGAGAGACAGCGCGTCATGGCAGCGCAGGTGGCGCTGAGGCGGCAGCAAGCGCAGGAGGAGAACGAAGCCCGCGAACTGCAGCTTTTGTACGGGACGGCTGAAGGGCTCGCGCTGGCCGCAGCTAACGGCATCCTCCCACCGCGTCAAAACTACGAGGTATACGGTTCAGGAAACAGCGAAAGCAATTCGGGTGAGTGAATAAAAATTTTGATTACTTTTAGTTTCAAAGGCCTCATACAAAGTTACATACATGGAGTTACATAAACATATTGATAGCCCCACATAGAATGAATAGTGCTTAAAAAATAGTTACATATTTATTGTTAATTTGTGCGTCAACAACAAATTTAAGTTTAAGTAGCATCAGTATTATATATTGAGAATTACATTTGCTGTAATGTTTATTTTCATACATTTTGTGGTGAGTAGACCTATCTCTTTATTTTTCTTTCAGACCCACGTAACACATCTTAATAAAATAAATTCAAGAATTATTTATTTATTAATGAAAGAATAATATTCAATATTGATTTAGAACAAACGTTGTCATGTCAAATGATTAAAAGTTACAGTGAAAGTCCATGATATTTGACTGTCCAGACCAACAACAGGTGTGTTTATTACCAGAGTCATTTTGTGTGTTTTCTTCTTCTCTCTCACAGAGTCCAGCCTCCAGAAGTATGAGCTCTTTCCTAAATCCCAGCTGCTCGGTTCCCTGAGCTCACAGCCCAACCTGGGGAAATCCGTCTCCACGGATACAGAGTCGGTACCGGGCCTGTCCTCCCCAGATGGTCGCCATGGGTGCTCCGGTTCTGAGAACGGCGACGGTGAGTCTTTCATCAGCTCTCCCGTCTCCAAGCCGCTGAAGGATGGAGAGGACACCCCGGGTTCGGCCAGCCCGCTGGGCTCTGAGTCCGGCTCCGAGACAGACAAAGATGACCAGGAGCCCTCGCCGTCCTCCATGGCTGCCGCCTCCAGACACATGAACGCCATTGACATCCTAACGAGAGTGTTCCCCAGCCACAAGCGCTCGGTGCTGGAGCTGGTCCTCCAGGGCTGTGGGAAGGATGTGGTGCAGGCCATCGAGCAGATCCTCAACAACAACAACAACCACCACAGCCACGGAGCTGGAGGAGCAGGAGCAGGAGGAGCAGGAGGAGCAGGGAGCAACAAACCCAGCAGCCTGCTGGACGAGGCCTGGACCGCAGAGAGGATCCTCCACCAACAGCCCTCTCTGTCCTCCTCTTCCTCCTCGTCTTCCTCCGTCCCCAGGCCCATGCTGCCAGGAGCCATGACGCTGAGTAACCGCTCGGCTTTCTCCCCACTGCAGCCCAACGGGCCTCACTTTGGGGCAGACCCCGGGGCCTACTCTCTGGGGACCCCGCTGGGACTGAGCCCCCTGAGGCTGGCCTATTCTGCCCACAGCCGGGGCCTGGCCTTCATGGCGCCCTACTCCACCACGGGCCTCATGCCCACCCTGGGCTTCAGGCCGCCCATGGACTACGCCTTCAGCGACCTGATACGGGAAAGGACTCTGCTGCATAAGGAGCAGGGCTACGCAGGAGCACTGTACGGCCCTCTGGTCAACAACACCCCCGACAGCAAACCCTGAGGAGAACCCAGAGCACTCTGTGACCCACAGACAAAACAGATACTATTAGTATCATTTCAATGGGAGATGAAAAACAAAGCACATTCCACACAGAGGGAATGTTGCATTCCATGGTCATAAGTGTTGAATGTTTTGAGGAAGAATAGGTGACATGTTTTCCACGGTTTGGATCTGTAAATAATAATACTTATGATTATATCTGAAATAAAAGTTAAAAATAATTGTGTATAGCCTCTTGCTTAATGAAGCTAGGGAAACTAAACTTAAAATGTAGGTTATATTCAGAGACTTAATTTTCCATCTATAGAAACGTGTTTAAATATTATATTGTAACCTTCCCTTTCTGGCCAAGTTTAGAAACCTCAATTGCATCTGAAGGGCGACGGACTTGCAATACTGTGGGTCCCAAAACCTTTCAAAGCAAAGAGATGATAAAATCTCATCGGCGTTTAGATTCCCTTCATCAGCTGCAATTTCTTTTCATTTTTAATAGAGGTTTCGTATTTTAATTGTAAGCCTCTTAGGCCTTCAAAATATAAGGCCTTTTTGGCACATTCCATGTTTGATATAGGTGAACTAAATGTGAAACTCAAAACCTGTCTGTCCCTTAAATCCTGGCGCGTTTAGTTCTATATAAACGGAACTAGCAATGGGCCTCACATTGGCCTGCGCAACTCGGTCTGCATTTCTTAGCAATTGAAAGCTTGGTCTATCCTTGGACAAAATAACCCTACGATTATTTTAAAGGTTAAGGATTTATTAACTTTTACTATTATACATTGTAAATGTAGAGATTCAGCAAAACCACAAATGAGATGAGGATTCCAATTGTCTTTTCGTTCTCTTCGTGATATTTCTCCCTCAATCGGGCTTCGTCGTATAGCCATTATCCTACGGTTATTATATATTTTATGTGACCTTAGACTTTTTTTATTGTTTATATACTGCAATCCTTCTTAATTTTGTGAAATGGGATTTGTCAAGTGCTGGATCATGTCAAGTTTTCTTCAAATGTTGCAAACTGTGCCGTCATATTGTATGAATTGCTGGAAATAAATGTTATTTTATACGAAAAACAAAAGACCGTATTGTTGTATTTATTTTTTGTATTTAACTTTCATTTGGGGCTGGCTGAAAATGATGGGAAACGAGTACAATACTACTACATCTCTCCCCAAACAGATTTTGGTGCTTTTTGTATTTTTTTTGTAGAATTATCAGATAGGCTACCATAATGTTTTGCGTCCCCCACAATCTACTATAATAATACTGAATATAATACTGTGTGTTATTATTACGTACACTATTATTATTATATGCATGTTAACACAATCCGTTTACCTAATATTTATACGCGCATCTTGAATTTATATGCCTGCTAAATAGTAGGCTTAGTGCATCTATTTTTTTTTTACTTGATGATAGATTCTTTTGAACCCATTATGGATTCTTTTAGAAATATATCCTGACTGAAAAAAAACGCATGTATCATTCAAATCAACTCATAGGCAGAGCGGAACAGTTTTGCTCGTTCGCTCTTTCATGTCCTTTTCAACCTCACTTTATTTTAGGTCTGTTCTACTGCTAAAACTATTTCCAACTTGATACAAGAAGTGATGTATTTTTTTCTGAAGAGTACAAACTCCGTTTAACAGGATATTTTATTTTCATCAGGATATGGCTCCAATTAGACTGGTACAGGTTGGCTTTGCTGTGCAACGCTCTGAGCCTCTTTTGACAATCAGGCTGCGAAAAACATTAGTCACAAAGCATCCAGTGTTTTCAGGCTGCTTAAACGATTTGAAATATGAGACAGTAGGGAAACGTAATCTCTTTCTTTCTTTTTGTCCGTCTATATTTATTTCTGTCTTAACTTCTGTCTGTCTGTCTGTCTGTCTTTCTCTTTCTTTCTGGTGAAAAATACGGCTCACTCTCCAACGTCAATATTGCAATGTCAACACAGTCGCTTCCAGTGCGCCTTCATATTTAATGACATATAAGGAAACCTTACACCGCGTATAGTGAGGCACAATATTACACATTTCATAAAGTGTGTTTATTTTGGTGCTAAACCTTTCATAAAAAAAAGACTTCCCTCAAGCAGTTACGTCTACAGCTTAAAGGGCAATATTTTTTCGGACAACTTTCCCTTTAGGAAAGAGGTTTTAAAATAACATTTCTTATAGGCCTTGAAGGCGTTGGCTAAATGTTTAAGTATTAAGGTTTATTACTGTTACAAACCTTAAACTGTGGAACTGTATGAAGTCTAAGCACAACGTTATTTAGGCTTGTGAATTTACTGAAGTAAATGTATTTTTACGATCATTTCAATTGTTATAGTTAACGATATGTGGTCTAGGCCTATTTGTTAAAGGTGGTAAGCAAAAGTAGAAATTGTGTATGTGATCAAACGCTATAGTATTTGAAACCGAAATCAAATATGTTTAATGCCAACCTATTGCTTTAGCTTTAATTTGACTCGATCAGAAAAAAAGTATTTAAAGTCGACGGGATCAGGAACGCCAGTCTACCTTATGATCTAGTAGGGTTTAAAAGTTATACTTTCACTTATACTATATGAAATACTTTATTAATCTCCCAAGGGGAAAACGGAGCGTCATCATACATAGAGGACGGACAAGTACATGCATCTCAAGGCAGTATACAAAATAAGGGGGTTGAGCACAGCACCATGAGAAATGTACTGACCACCACCATCAACAGAGACGGCCAACGACAGTGTTAATTGAAGCCTACCAATACTCTTATCGCTCGTCTTAATACTCGTGCTCTTTCTGCCAGACGTTCAGTGTTTGGACTTTAAGCAATTGAAGTTTAATCTGTAATAAGTCTCGAGGTGTTCGCTTGAGAACTGTTTGGCCGGCGGCGCGATCTAGCGTTCATTGGCCGTTACAACCCTGTAGCCACAGCAGATGTAAAGAGAACGCGGTATTTTTTCTCTTAACTTATTAAAGTGACGCGTAGGCCTATAGCCTAATCAAGTTGCATGCATGCATGCAACAAAAAAAAACTTTTCTCAAAGTATGGATACTTTCGTAAAAAAAAATGTTGGCAGTTCAGTTGTTATTTTGCATGATGTTTTCTTCATTCAATTTTTTTTGGGGGGGGGTTGCATGAATGGAAAATGCCCTTGCGTGACTTTTTTTGTTTATTGCTAAATGAAAGCCCAGTTTTGTTTTCCAATTTTTCTTGTGTGTGTATTTCATCGCAATAATTTACCAATTGGACAAGTTAGGCTACATGCTCCTAAATCGTAAACCTTAGATAGTTCGTTTTCTCTTACGGTCACCAAGCTGATGAAGACTGTCAGAAACAGAGTGGAAAAAACATTGTGGTGACGAAAAAACTGTTGCTGTATTCTCCCCAAACCCCTTCCCCTCTTTACCGATTATTGCAATTTGCGTTCACGTGACGAATGAATTATTGTTTTTATTTTTTGCTTGAAATCAAATAATCTTTACTATTTTCATAGTTGCGGTTGAATTATTTGAGTCCGCCGTTCGCGCCTAAAGGTTATGGCAAAACCAACATTGCCACCTTGTGGTAATAGTAAGACACTGTCCACTATAGGCTCAAGTTCATTGAGGTCGCATCAAGTAATTTAGTTTCATTTTAAGAACCCTGAGCTGTATATCGTCCTCCCACAGTGTACAGTTTCATTCTAGTTACGTTATAAGATACCTGAGCTGTATATATTTGTTGTTTTGTCTCATTTAACTTCCTCCTGACACTAGGGTGACCAGATGTGTAAGAGTGTGTTTGTCGGAGACAATGTGGGACACCTTATCAATGCAGAGAGGCCATCTTAAAATGTTAAATAATTTCTAGCTTACTAAAAAATGTACATTTGTATTCAGCCCCATAGCTCGTAACATCTCTATGCTTTGCCCTTTGGTTGACTTAGTAGCTCAAAATAGACTGTGCAGGTTACAGGTTAATAAATATATTTTTATTTGACTGCAACTTTGCCAAAAAAATTGTGTTGAATCAAATTTCACTGAATGGTTTTCCTGCTCTTATACTTTAAGCGACTTGTACTTTTTGCAAACCAAGTCTGGAGAAATGACCGTTGTTCACTCAGCAGCACACAGTCTGCTGACCTGTATGATTGGGAGTGAATACTACTACTATTAATACTACTATTACTACTACTATTAATACTACTACTACTACTACTACTACTACTACTACGAGTATGTATGATTGGGAGTGAATACTACTACTATTAATACTACTATTACTACTACTATTAATACTACTACTACTACTACTACTACTACTACGAGTATGTATGATTGGGAGTGAATACTACTACTATTAATACTACTATTACTACTACTATTAATACTACTACTACTACTACTACTACTACTACGAGTATGTATGATTGGGAGTGAATACTACTACTATTAATACTACTATTAATACTACTACTACTACTACTACTACTACTACGAGTATGTATGATTGGGAGTGAATACTACTACTATTAATACTACTATTAATACTACTATTACTACTACTATTAATACTACTACTACTACTACTACGAGTATGTATGATTGGGAGTGAATACTACTACTATTAATACTACTATTAATACTACTATTAATACTACTACTACTACTACTATTAATACTACTACTACTACTACTACGAGTATGTATGATTGGGAGTGAATACTACTACTATTAATACTACTATTACTACTACTATTAATACTACTACTACTACTACTACGAGTATGTATGATTGGGAGTGAATACTACTACTATTAATACTACTATTAATACTGCTATTAATACTACTACTACTACTACTACGAGTATGTATGATTGGGAGTGAATACTACTACTATTAATACTACTATTAATACTACTATTACTACTACTATTAATACTACTATTAATACTACTATTACTACTACTATTAATACTACTACTACTACTACTACGAGTATGTATGATTGGGAGTGCCTGACAGGTAAACTACTGTTACTACTACTACTACTACTATTAATACTACTACTACTACTACTACGAGTATGTATGATTGGGAGTGAATACTACTACTATTAATACTACTATTAATACTACTACTACTACTACGAGTATGTATGATTGGGAGTGAATACTACTACTATTAATACTACTATTAATACTACTATTACTACTACTATTAATACTACTACTACTACTACTACTACGAGTATGTATGATTGGGAGTGCCTGACAGGTAAACTACTGTTACTACTACTATTACTATTAATACTACTACTGCTACTACTATTATTACTATTACTACTACTATTAATACTACTATTAATTCCATCTACTTTTTTTCCCCTATCCCCTCCACCCTTCCATTCAAAGTAGCTTTATTGTCAATTTCTTCACATGTTGAGACATACAAAGGAATCGAAAAGACGTTTCCCACACTCTTGCGGTAAACATATAAAGTGCACATTCAAACACAGATAAGACATATATACTAAAGCTAAAAGATGGCCAATAAAATTATATATATGCATATATATATGCAGAAGTGCATAGTCTACAATGTATTGCTAGGGGTAGCAGCATATGTTACTGTAAGTTTGTTTGTAGTATGTATGTTAGGTTAGCAGCATAAGTTGATGTATAAGTTATGGTTGTGGTAGTGCAGAACTACCAGTACCAGTTACTACTACTATTACTATTACTACTACTACTACTACTACTACTACTATTACTACTACTGTTACTACTACTATTACTACTACTACTATTACTACCACTATTACTACTACTATTACTACAACTACTACTACTATTACTACTATACTACTACTACTACTATTACTACTACTACTACTACTACTACTATTACTACTACTATTACTACTGCTACTATTACTACTACTACTACTACTATTACTACTACTACTACTCCTACAGCCTACCCTATAGGCAGTGTTTACGTAACTATCGTGACATTAGATACAACGTGACAGTGGTTTTTCCTACCATCGACAACTTTTGCCACTGGAAACACAAACAGAACCGTTCAGATGTGTAACAAACTGAACTGACCTGAACCAAAGCAGACTGTTAGGGTTAGGGTTAGGAACCAAAACAGACTGTTAGGGTTAGGAACCAAAGCAGACTTTTAGGGTTAGGGTTTGGAACCAAAACAGACTGTTAGGGTTAGGAACCAAAGCAGACTGTTAGGGTTAGGGTTAGGGACCAAAGCAGACTGTTAGGGTTAGGGACCAAAGCAGACTGTTAAGGTTAGGGTTAGGAACCAAAGCAGACTGTTAGGGTTAGCAACCAAAGCAGACTGTTAGGGTTAGGGTTAGGAACCAAAGCAGACTGTTAAGGTTTGGAACCAAAGCAGACTGTTAAGGTTTGGAACCAAAGCAGACTGTTAGGGTTAGGGACCAAAGCAGACTGTTAGGGTTAAGGACCAAAGCAGACTGTTAGGGTTAGGGACCAAAGCAGACTGTTAGGGTTGGGAACCAGTAGACTGTTTGGTGAGAGTGAGCCAAGCACTATTATGCTATGTAACTCCCTATAGACAAGGTGTTGGGTTGTATCATCTTATGGAGTCTGACAGGCATTGAGATACAGGGGTCATAGGTCAAAGGCGACCAACATGGAAGATTGACATGTAGGGTGTTGTTGCCCAGCAAGGAGAAAGCTGATTTGCCATTCTTTATAGCCACGGTAGCTCCTCGCAAACTAACGGGAATCGTAAGCTATTAGCGTGGGCGTGTAGAGTGCAGTGTGTTTCAAAATGTTCCTAATCTTCTTTACTGTTTTGAGGTTGAACATGAACCTGAACCATAAATAAATCACCAGTCATATAAAAACAACAATTCAGCTTTATTAACACCAACGTTTTTACAACATTTTTCTCTCCTTTTTTATGAACAAATAGAAAACAGATTGTGTGTTTTTTATACTATAGAACAGGGAACACCTTCAGCACGAATCATAGATAGCAACAGGAGATGAATTCCCTGGACATCACTCACTCTGCCTTTGAACCTGAATCCGCCTGCGGCCGCTGGTGCTAACCAGATAGACTTTGTTGATGCTTCCCTGACAACCACAGTCAGCTGTTATTGTAGGGCCACCGGTTGGCTGTTCTGGGCACCAGGATAAACATAGAGACACAGCTGGTTTCAATTCTCAGTGAATCAGAATCACACAGATGTTAATCTAATTAGACCATTGTCTCTAATAAGAGGTGGTTGTCTGACCATTGCATATAAACCTGAACCAGGACCAGAGAGAGACTTAGGAACATTAAGCCTTTAGCCTGGAGAGGTGAAGAGTTCTCTGAGACCTTAATTATATTTAGTGTACAGCATCAAGACTCTAATTCTATTTCTATATTTCAGCATTAAAGGATTGACCGTTTAACATTGTGATTGGTAGCTTTAGGGTCTCTGGTCGTAATCATGCTGTGTTGCCAGGTCTGTTATGTAATGAATGTTTATGGTCCGGGTTTATAGTAGATGTTGTGTTGCCAGGTCTGTTATGTAATGAATGGTTAAGATCCTGGTTGACAGTAGATGTTGTGTTGCCAGGTCTGTTATGTAATGAATGGTTAAGATCCTGGTTGACAGTAGATGTTGTGTTGCCAGGTCTGTTATGTAATGAATGGTTAAGATCCTGGTTGACAGTAGATGTTGTGTTGCCAGGTCTGTTATGTAATGAATGGTTAAGATCCTGGTTGACAGTAGATGTTGTGTTGCCAGGTCTGTTATGTAATGAATGGTTAAGATCCTGGTTGACAGTAGATGTTGTGTTGCCAGGTCAGTTATGTATTGAATGGTTAAGATCCTGGTTGACAGTAGATGTTGTGTTGCCAGGTCTGTTATGTAATGAATGGTTAAGATCCTGGTTGACAGTAGATGTTGTGTTGCCAGGTCTGTTATGTAATGAATGGTTAAGATCCTGGTGGACAGTAGATGTTGTGTTGCCAGGTCTGTTATGTAATGAATGGTTAAGATCCTGGTTGACAGTAGATGTTGTGTTGCCAGGTCTGTTATGTAATGAATGGTTAAGATCCTGGCTGACAGTAGATGTTGTGTTGCCAGGTCAGTTATGTAATGAATGGTTAAGATCCTGGCTGACAGTAGATGGCGCTGTTTCTTGACTTTTTAACCATAACATTTCATTGTGAGGTTCAGTGTTTTTTGATTGGACAGGCAGAGAAAAACAAAGGACATTTAAATAAGTTTCCTAATCTGTACATGGAGAACGTCAAAATGCTGTTAGTGGTCTTATTATGTCATAGCTGAAATAACTTGATATATGATTTTGATCTTTTTGCGTAGATATAGTTCATTCTTTAAGGAGTATAAGTGAGGACATGGTTTATATTTCCCACCAAACAAGACCAACCAGGTGATAATCACTCTTAAATATAATATTTATGGCAGCACTCTGCAGTATTATTAAAATACATGGCTTTGTATCAGAAAAATAATAATATATTGTTAAGATAACCAATGACAAGACCCTGTTAAGACATAGAAAAACCAGAATGAATAGATGATTACAAAATAAATGGTAAATAATAGTGATAGGAATATAAGACATATATAAATGGTAAATAATAGGAATAGGAATATGAGACACATATATAATGGTAAATAATAAGACACATTTATAATGTTAAATAATAAGACACATATATAATGGTAAATAATAAGACACATATAATGGTGACGAATGATCTTTGTTGTCAGTCGGGAGGAGGCAGCGGTAACCAGAGCAACGATGGGGGCATTGAGACTGAATGAGAATGAAGCGTACTGAAGCACTCTGGCTCTGTTGGGGGTCAGGGTTCAGTGTGTCTTTGAGCCAGACCATGTGTAACAGGACTCTATTTGGGGGTCAGGGGTCAGTATGTCTTTGAGCCAGTCCATGTGTAACAGGACTCTGTTTGGGGGTCAGGGGTCAGTATGTCTTTGAGCCAGTCCATGTGTAACAGGACTCTGTTGGGGGTCAGGGTTCAGTGTGTCTTTGAGCCAGTCCATGTGTAACAGGACTCTATTTGGGGGTCAGGGGTCAGTATGTCTTTGAGCCAGACCATGTGTAACAGGACTCTGTTTGGGGGTCAGGGTTCAGTATGTCCTTGAGCCAGTCCATGTGTAACAGGACTCTGTTTGGGGGTCAGGGTTCAGTATGTCTTTGAGCCAGTCCATGTGTAACAGGACTCTGTTTGGGGGTCAGGGTTCAGTGTGTCTTTGAGCCAGTCCATGTGTAACAGGACTCTGCCCGAATGCTTTGTCCATCCTAAAGGTGGCACTCATCTCTCTCTCTGTTCTTCCTCCAGGCAGACAGCAGGGTAGGTACGGTGGCTCTGAAGGGACACAGTTCAGTCCTGAAGGTGTTCTTCCTCCTGGCAGAGAGGATTCTGGGACAGGTTAAGTTGCATAGTGATCGAAGCTCCCCAGGTATTCCAGAGCTGCCCGGTAGCAGAGCTGGTACTGGTCCTGGAAGAACAACAGGCCAGTCAAAACACGCTTGTGGTGTGTGCGCGTGTGTGTGTGTGTGTGTGTGTGTGTGTGTGTGTGTGTGTGTGTGTGTGCGCGCGCGCCAGTCACCAGTACCTCTGTCTGCACCATAGCAGGTCTCTGGGTCCGAAGGGTCTTGACGGTTTGGAAGAGGTCGATCACACCCTCATACCTCATCCTCTCTAGAACGATGCTGAGGGTGATGAACACACCTGTGCGACCCACACCAGCACTACACACACACACACACACACACACACACACATTACATGGTGCTGAGGGGGATGAACAAACCCGTGCGGCCCACCACACACACTACACCCACTCCCACACACACGCTACACCCACTCCCACACACACTACACCCACTCCCACACACACTACACCCACTCCTACACACACACACACTACACCCACTCCCACACACACACACTACACCCACTCCTACACACACACTACACCCACTCCTACACACACACACACTACACCCACTCCCACACACACACTACACCCACTCCTACACACACACTACACCCACTCCTACACACACACACTACACCCACTCCCACACACACTACACCCACTCCTACACACACACACACTACACCCACTCCCACACACACACACTACACCCACTCCTACACACACACACTACACCCACTCCCACACACACTACACCCACTCCCACACACACTACACCCACTCCTACACACACACACACTACACCCACTCCCACACACACACACTACACCCACTCCTACACACACACGCTACACCCACTCCCACACACACACACATACACACACACTACACTCCCTACCACACACACACATGCACCTATCATGAAGTAGGCCCGCCCACACCCACCTGCAGTGCACAGTGATTGGTCCATCCTGGCCGAACTGTTCCTTGGTTTTGTGCACTTGACCAATGAAGTCGACAAAGCCCTCCCCCGTCTTCGGCACGCCTTGTTCCGGCCAATCAGTGAACTGAAACTGCCTGATAGTCCTGGACTGGCCGTCCTGATTGGTGCAGAGGGATAGGAGGGGATGGTCATGAGACAGGCAGACAGACAGACAGGCAGGCAGGCAGGCAGGCAGGCAGACAGGCAGACAGACAGACAGACAGACAGACAGACAGACAGACAGACAGACAGACAGGCAGGCAGGCAGGCAGGCAGGCAGGCAGGCGGTGACCTCACCCTGGCATCGGTGACCTTGAACTCTCGGAGGATGTACTGGGGCATGTTGTACTCAGCCATGGGGTCCACCACAAAGTACTGGTACCGGGCAGAGCGCTCAGCAGGCCAGTACTGGTGGCACTTCTCCTGGTGGAGCAGACAGACAGGTTACAGACAGGAGAGAGGCAGACAGGTTATAGACAGGAGAGAGACAGACAGGTTATAGACAGGAGAGAGAAACAGACAGACAGGTTACAGACATTAGAGAGACAGACAGGTTACAGACAGACAGGCAGACAGACAGGAGTGTTAATGTGAGAGTATAACTGGATGGGAATGTGTCTGTGTGCGCGCGTGTGCGTGTAGTATACATGTGTGTGTGTGTGTGTGTGTGTGTGTGTGTGTGCGTGTGCATGTGTGTGTGCGCGTGGGTATGTAATATGTGTGTGTGTAATGTGTGTGTGTGTGTGTGTTCGTGTGTAATATGTGTAATATGTGTGTGTGTGTGTGTGTGTCACTGACCCGTCCCATCTCCCTCAGCTTAGAGAGCATGACCACGATGGTAGAGTTATGTTCCCACAGCATCCTCCAGAAGTCCTCTGTGGTCTCTGCTAGAGGCCCCTGGGTGGCCAGGTAGGCCCTCTGCTGCCTGGAACACACACACACACAACAACCTGGTGCTAACTTGTGTCTTAACATGTGTGTGCTAATGTGAGTGTGTGTGTGTGTTAACGTGTGTGAGCTAACCTGTGTGTGTTAACCTGTGTGGGGTTATGTATGTGTGCTAATGTGTGTGGGTGTCTGTGTGTGTGTGCTAGCGTGTGTGTCTGTGTGTGTCAAGGGAATTCAGAGGATACCGTGTCAGGAATAAAGGTTGGAAACATGAGCCACATGGAGAGCTGTTCTAGTAACTCTCCACTAGGTGGCAGTATTGTGTCGCAATGGAGTGCTATGATGGCAGTCTGAAAACAGCTTCCTCTGCACAGGCCCCCCCCCCCCACACACACACACACACACACACACACACACACACACACACAACCACACACCCTGACCCTATTACCCTATGACCCTAACCCTAACCCTAACTCTAACCCTTACCGCCCCACCCCGTACCTGTATCCTAACCCTAACCCTAACGCTAATCCTAACCCTAACACTAACCTGTATCCTAACCCTAAACCTAACCTATATCCTAACCCTAATCCTAATCCTAACACCATACCTGTATCCTGACCCTAACCCTAAACCTAACCCTAACGCTCTAACCCTAAACCTAACCTGTATCCTAACCCCATACCTGTATCCTAACCCTAACCCTCTAACCTGTATCCGAACCCTAACTCTAACCCTAACCCTAACCTGTATCCTAACCCTAATCCTAAACCTAACCCTGTACCTGTATCCTAACCCTAACCCTAACCATCTAACCTATATCCAAACCCTAACTCTAACCCTAACCTGTATCTTAACCCTAACCCTCTAACCTGTATCCTAACCCTAACCCTAACCCTAACCTATATCCTAACCCTAACTCTAACCCTAACCCTAACCTGTATCCTAACCCTAACCCTAACCCTAACCTATATCCTAACCCTAACTCTAACCCTAACCTAACCCTAACCCTAACCCTCTACCCTGTATCCTAACCCTAACCCTAACCCTACTCTAACCCTAACTCTAACCTATTTCCTAACTCTAACCCTAACCCAACTCTAACCCTAACCCTAACCTGTATCCGTCGATAAAGCTGGCGTTGATGTAGTCTGAGCCCTCCAGGCCTCTGATTGGCTGCAGGCAGACACGCGTGGTCTCGTAGGGCATGATGTTGACCAATCGGTTCTTGAACTTGTTGCAGGGCAGGTTGGCGCTGATGAACCTGGACGTGTGTGCTTTACAGCTGGACAGTTTCTAAAGGAGAGGAAAAGTCAACACATCCATCGTTATGTTGCTATCTTCCTTATTGTGAGCTATTATATTTTTTATGAAAGTAAGAGAGAGAGGATATTAAGCTATATTATATATATATATATATATTAAACTCCACTGGAGAAGACAGAGAAGATTAACCTTAGGGGCAATGATACTTAAGCACATCAAAAACACAAGCATAACTTTGAAAAGGAAACTGCACACAAAACAAATGAACCCAATGTACAATTGTATCTATAGATTTAAATCCTACCACTAGCTTCAACTAGTTTGATCAGGATCTTTAAATCCTACCACTAGCTTCCACTAGTTTGATCAGGATCTTTAAATCCTACCACTAGCTTCCACTAGTTTGATCAGGATCTTTAAATCCTACCACTAGCTTCCACTAGTTTGATCAGGATCTTTAAATCCTACCACTAGCTTCCACTAGTTTGATCAGGATCTTTAAATCCTACCACTAGCTTCCACTAGTTTGATCAGGATCTTTAAATCCTACCACTAGCTTCCACTAGTTTGATCAGGATCTTTAAATCCTACCACTAGCTTCCACTAGTTTGATCAGGATCTTTAAATCCTACCACTAGCTTCCACTAGTTTGATCAGGATCTTTAAATCCTACCACTAGCTTCCACTAGTTTGATCAGGATCTTTAAATCCTACCACTAGCTTCCACTAGTTTGATCAGCATCTTTAAATCCTACCACTAGCTTCCACTAGTTTGATCAGGATCTTTAAATCCTACCACTAGCTTCCACTAGTTTGATCAGGATCTTTAAATCCTACCACTAGCTTCCACTAGTTTGATCAGGATCTTTAAATCCTACCACTAGCTTCCACTAGTTTGATCAGGATCTTTAAATCCTACCACTAGCTTCCACTAGTTTGATCAGGATCTTTAAATCCTACCACTAGCTTCCACTAGTTTGATCAGGATCTTTAAATCCTACCACTAGCTTCCACTAGTTTGATCAGGATCTTTAAATCCTACCACTAGCTTCCACTAGTTTGATCAGGATCTTTAAATCCTACCACTAGCTTCCACTAGTTTGATCAGGATCTTTAAATCCTACCACTAGCTTCCACTAGTTTGATCAGGATCTTTAAATCCTACCACTAGCTTCCACTAGTTTGATCAGGATCTTTAAATCCTACCACTAGCTTCCACTAGTTTGATCAGGATCTTTAAATCCTACCACTAGCTTCCACTAGTTTGATCAGGATCTTTAAATCCTACCACTAGCTTCCACTAGTTTGATCAGGATCTTTAAATCCTTCCACTAGTTTGATCAGGATCTTTAAATCCTACCACTAGCTTCCACTAGTTTGATCAGGATCTTTAAATCCTACCACTAGCTTCCACTAGTTTGATCAGGATCTTTAAATCCTACCACTAGCTTCCACTAGTTTGATCAGGATCTTTAAATCCTACCACTAGCTTCCACTAGTTTGATCAGGATCTTTAAATCCTACCACTAGCTTCCACTAGTTTGATCAGGATCTTTAAATCCTTCCACTAGTTTGATCAGGATCTTTAAATCCTTCCACTAGTTTGATCAGGATCTTTAAATCCTTCCACTAGTTTGATCAGGATCTTTAAATCCTACCACTAGCTTCCACTAATTTGATCAGGATCTTTAAATCCTACCACTAGCTTCCACTAGTTTGATCAGGATCTTTAAATCCTACCACTAGCTTCCACTAGTTTGATCAGGATCTTTAAATCCTACCACTAGCTTCCACTAGTTTGATCAGGATCTTTAAATCCTACCACTAGCTTCCACTAGTTTGATCAGGATCTTTAAATCCTACCACTAGCTTCCACTAGTTTGATCAGGATCTTTAAATCCTACCACTAGCTTCCACTAGTTTGATCAGGATCTTTTGGGTTGTGACACGACGGGGATGGTCTAGGAGTGTTTGGTGTGAAAAGGACAGGGCTGCTGGGACATGTAGGCTGCTGGGACATGTAGGCTGCTGGGACATGTAGGCTGCTGGGACATGTAGGCTGCTGGGGTATGTATTCTGCTGGGGCATGTAGGCTGCTGGGGTATGTAGGTGTGGATTTCTAAAGTTTGTTTACACAGGCTCATCCAGTAAACTATAATAAACATTGACGGCGCAAGCTGTCTGGAGGTTAAATGTTAAAGGTGAAAGTGTAAGGCCATGGCACCTTGAAGTCCAGCTCCATGGCAGTCAGTGTGTCTCCTCCAGTGGGCAGGCTGAGGCTCTGGATGTGGGCGTAGAGGTTCCGGGCGGGCACCTCGGTGTTGCCACAGCTGGCGGCCTCCAGCAGAGCGTCGTGGATGAAGACATACTGCTCCTCTGTCTGCACCATGTAGTTCCTCTGGGCCCGCATGCAGGTCACCTGACCGTACACGTCCACTGAACGCTCGTGCTTCATCCTCTCCAACATGGCCTCCATGACGATGAAGCAGCCTGTCCTTCCTACGCCAGCACTGAGAGAGGAAATAACATGAGATAACATGAAATTACATGAAATAACATGAAATAACATGAGATAACATGAAATAACGTGGAATAACATGAAATAACATGGAATAACATGAAATAACATGAGATAACATGAAATAACATGAGATAACATAAAATAACGTGGAATAACATGGAATAACATGAAATAACATGGAATAACATGGAATAACATGAAATAACATGAAATAACGTGGAATAACATGGAATAACGTGGAATTACATGAAATAACATGAGATAACATGGAATTACATGGAATAACATGAGATATGGTGGAATAATATGAAATAACATGAGATAACATTAAATAACATGGAATAACATGAAAAACATGAAATAACATGAGATAACATGGAATAACATGAGGTAACATGGAATAACATGGAATAACATGGGATAACTTGAGATAACATGAGATAACATGGAATAACATGAAATAACATGAGATCAGATGGAATAACATGAGATAACATGAAATAACATGAGATAACATGAAAAAATATGGAATAACATTAGATTACATGAAATAATATGTATGTAAGTATTGTCATGTATTAATAAATATTCCTTTGTATTGGCATGTATTAATATGTATTCCAATGTATTGTTATGTATTAATAAGTATTCCTATGTATTGTCATGTATCAATAGGTATTCCAATGTATTGTATGTGTGTAAATGATGTATCACTACATTGCTCTTTGTGTGTGTGTGTGTACCTGCAGTGAACCACCATGGGGCCTGTGTCTGGGGGGTGACAGGCCCTCACCCTCCGGAGGAAGGCCAGGGTGGGGGTGGGGTACTCGGGCACACCGTGGTCCGGCCAGCCCATGAACTGGAACTGACGCACCTCCCTCTTCTCACTGGAGCCCGTCTGAGTGTGGAGCAGAGGGGCGCACGGAATGAAACACACACACACACACACACACACACACACACACTCTCACTAATGGACACACACAGACACAACACACGCACATACACACACTCTCTCACAAACAGACACTCACTCACTCACTCACTCACTCACTCTCACACAAACACACACACATACACACACACTCACTCACTCACTCACTCACTCTCTCATACACACACAAACACACCTTGTAGAGGGTGAAGGTGCGGAGGCTGTAGGTCGCCAGCTCCACAGTGTCCAGCATGGTGACTTGGATCAGGCCGTAGGTCTCTGTGCCTCTGCTGGGCCAGTACTGCTCACACTTCACCTAGAACACACACACACACACACAAACACACAAACACGCATTGTCGCGGTTCAATCTAACTAACAAAGGGGAACTTTGTTTGAACTCATAGGAAAAACACAGAGTAACATTCATAGTAAAGGCTAAATTACATTTTTCCCATCACACTATGCACGCATACACAAACGCACGCACACATCGTATCTGTTGATGTATCACTACCTTGCTCTATGTGTGTGTGTGTGTGTGTGCTCACCCTGGACTTCTCCTCCAGTCTGGTCATCATGATGATGGTGCTGCTGCGTTGCTCCCAGACCATCCTCCAGAAGTCACTGAGTGTGTCGGGCAGAGGGCCCTGTGTGGCGATGTAGGCATTCTGCTTCCTGTAGCCGTCCATGTAGTTAGCGTTCACGTAGTCGCTGCCCGGCACGCCTGGTACCCCCCCACCCAGCAAGCAGTGTTACTCACACACACTAACACCACCCACCCCACAGGAACACACAGGCACTAACCCTAACACCACCCAGCAGGAACACACAGACACTAACCCTAACACCACCAAGCAGGAACTCACAGACACACTAACCCTAACACCACCCAGCAGGAACACACACAAACACTAACCCTAACACAACCCAGAAAGACCACACAGACACTAACCATAACACCACCCAGCAGGAACACACAGACACTAACCCTAACACAACCCAGAAAGACCACACAGACACTAACCCTAACACCACCCAGCAGGAATACACAGACACTAACCCTAACACAACCCAGATAGACCACACAGACACTAACCCTAACACCACCCAGCAGGAACACACAGACACTAACCCTAACACCACCCAGCAGGAACACACAGACACTAACCCTAACTCCACCCAGCAGGGACACACACAAACACTATCCCTAACACCACCCAGCAAGACCACACTGACACACTATCCCTAACACCACCCAGCAAGACCACACAGACACTAACCCTAACACCACCCAGCAGGAACACACAGACACTAACCCTAACACCACCCAGCAAGACCACACAGACACTAACCCTAACACCACCCAGCAGGAACACACAGACACTAACCCTAACACCACCCAGCAAGACCACACAGACACTAACCCTAACACCACCCAGCAGGAACACACAGACACTAACCCTAACACCACCCAGCAAGACCACACAGACACTAACCCTAACACCACCCAGCAAGACCACACAGACACACTAACCCTAACACCACCCAGCAGGAACACACAGACACTAACCCTAACACCACCCAGCAGGAACACACACAAACACTATCCCTAACACCACCCAGCAGGAACACACAAACACTAACCCTAACTCCACCCAGCAGGAACACACACAAACACTATCCCTAACACCACCCAGCAAGACCACACAGACACTAACCCTAACACTACCCAGCAGGAACACACAGACACTAACCCTAACACCACCCAGCAGGAACACACAGACACTAACCCTAACACCACCCAGCAGGAACACACAGACACTAACCCTAACACCACCCAGCAGGAACACACAGACACTAACCCTAACACCACCCAGCAGGAACACACAGACACTAATCCTAACTCCACCCAGCAGGAACACACAGACACTAACCCTAACACCACCCAGCAGGAACACACAGACACTAACCCTAACTCCACCCAGCAAGACCACACAGACACACTAACCCTAACACCACCCAGCAGGAACACCCAGACACACTAACCCTAACACCACCCAGCAGGAACACTCAGACACTAACCCTAACACCACCCAGCAGGAACACTCAGACACTAACTCTAACTCCACCCAGCAGGAACACTCAGACACTAACCCTAACACC
Source organism: Aplochiton taeniatus (assembly GCA_017639675.1). Taxonomy (NCBI): domain Eukaryota; kingdom Metazoa; phylum Chordata; class Actinopteri; order Galaxiiformes; family Galaxiidae; genus Aplochiton; species Aplochiton taeniatus. The sequence goes on along the minus strand of CM030180.1, from coordinate 19,943,014 downwards.
ACCCAGCAGGAACACACAGACACACTAACCCTAACACCACCCAGCAGGAACACACAGACACTAATCCTAACTCCACCCAGCAGGAACACACACAAACACTATCCCTAACACCACCCAGCAGGAACACACACAGACACTATCCCTAACACCACCCAGCAGGAACACACACAAACACTAATCCTAACACCACCCAGCAGGAACACACAAACACTAATCCTAACTCCACCCAGCAGGAACACACACAGACACTAACCCTAACACCACCCGGCAGGAACACACAGGATTAGGTATATGTTAGTCTCACCATCCACAGGAACACACACAGACACACTAACCCTAACTCCACCCAGCAGGAACACACAGGATTAGGTATATGTTAGTCTCACCATCCACAGGAACACACGCAGACACACTATCCCTAACTCCACCCAGCAGGAACACACAGGATTAGGTATATGTTAGTCTCACCACCCAGCAGGAACACACAGACACACTAACCCTAACTCCACCCAGCAGGAACACACAGGATTAGGTATATGTTAGTCTCACCATCCACAGGAACACACACAGACACACTATCCCTAACTCCACCCAGCAGGAACACACACAGACACACTATCCCTAACTCCACCCAGCAGGAACACACAGGATTAGGTATATGTTAGTCTCACCATCCACAGGAACACACACAGACACACTATCCCTAACTCCACCCAGCAGGAACACACAGGATTAGGTATATGTTAGTCTCACCATCCACAGGAACACACAGAGACTAACCCTAACTCCACCCAGCAGGAACACACACAGACACTAACCCTAACACACAGGATTAGGTATATGTTAGTCTCACCATCCACAGGAACACACAGAGACTAACCCTAACTCCACCCAGCAGGAACACACACAGACACTAACCCTAACACACAGGATTAGGTATATGTTAGTCTCACCATCCACAGGAACACACACAGACACTAACCCTAACTCCACCCAGCAGGAACACACACAGACACTAACCCTAACACACAGGATTAGGTATATTTTAGTCTCACCATCCACAGGAACACACACAGACACTAACCCTAACTCCACCCAGCAGGAACACACACAGACACTAACCCTAACACACAGGATTAGGTATATGTTAGTCTCACCATCCACAGAGGAGAGGATGACTCTGGAGTGGTCGTAGGCGATGACGTTGGCATAGCGATTCTTTGGCTTGTTAGCGTCCAGGTTAGAGTGCTCCCAGGTGAACTGCTGACCAGGGTCTATAGACTGGAGGGAGGGAGAGAAAGAAAGAGAGGGAGAGAGAGAGAAAGAGAGAGAAAGAGAGAAGGGAGCCATTAAGAGACAAGCTTAAAAGACACCCCAACGTTAAAGTAGTCTTTGACTAGGATTCCATTCACTCTACTATTATGATTCTATTCACTCTACTATTATGATTCTATTCACTCTGATTCTGTGATTCTATTCACTCTACTATTATGATTCTATTCACTCTGATTCTGTGAT
>CM030180.1:19928996-19933996 GCA_017639675.1 Aplochiton taeniatus | reverse complement strand
GAGAGACAGAGGGAGGGAGAGATAAAGAGAGGGAGAGGAGGAGAGACAGGGGGAGGGAGAGATAAAGAGAGACAGAGGAGGAGAGACAGAGGGAGGAGGAGAGACAGAGGGAGGGAGAGAGAGATAAAGGGAGAGGAGGAGAGACAGAGGGAGGAGGAGAGACAGAGGGAGGGAGAGAGAGATAAAGGGAGAGGAGGAGAGACAGAGGGAGGATGCCATTAGTGTTTGTCAGCACCACCACACAGAGAAACAACAGACTCTCTGCAGACTTACTCAGGGCCCTCCCCCTCTCCCTCTCCCTCTCCCTCTCCCTCTCCCTCTCCCTCTCCCTCTCCCTCTCCCTCTCCCTCACCCTCTCCCTCACCCTCTCCCACCCTCCCTCTACCCCCCCCCCCTCTCTCTCTCTCTCTCTCTCTCTCTCTCTCTCTCTCTCCCTCTCCCTAGTATCATCATTTATTATTATTATCATCATCATTTATTATTATTATTATTATAATTTATTATTATTATGATAATTTATTATTATTATTATTATAATTTATTATTATTATTATTATCATTTATTATTATTATCATCATTTTTTCTCCAGCAGACACACAGACACACTTCCACACACACACAAACAAACTTAAGTTCACACCCATACAGTACATTTCCTATGCCATGACCTCGTGTTGCTAAGCTACAGTTCTCCAGGCTGCCTGTTGCTAGGTTACAGTGATCCTGTGTGCCTGTTGATAAGCTACAGTCCTGCTGTCAGCCTGTTGCTAGGCAACAGCTCTCCTGTCTGGCTCTTGCTACCCTACAGTCCTTCTGTCTGTCTTTTACTAGGCTACAGTCCTCCTGTCTGTCTGTTGCTAGGCTACAGTCCTCTAGTCTGTCCGTCTGTTGCTAGGCTACAGTCCTGGTGGTCAAAAAAGGAAGGCGGAATGACAAAACTTGAGATCAGGGCCCTGTCTCAACACTGTTTAGCTGTAGGCTTGGGACCAGGGCCCTGTCTCAACACTGTTTAGCTGTAGGCTTGGGACCAGGGTCCTGTCTCAACCCTGTTTAGCTGTATGCTTAGGACCAGGGTCCTGTCTCAACCCTGTTTAGCTGTATGCTTAGGACCAGGGTCCTGTCTCAACCCTGTTTAGCTGTATGCTTAGGACCAAGGCCCTGTCTCAACACTGTTTAGCAGAAAGCCCTGTCTCAACACTGTTTAGCTGTATGCTTAGGACCAGGGCCGTGTCTCAACATTATTTAGCTGTAGCCTAGAGTTTAAACAGAGCTCTCCAGGCTGTTTGAAGTGGGAAGGAGGAGCAGTCCCTCTGCCGAAAGACAGGAGAAACTGAACAAGGTCGAGAGAGACAAACGGACAAAGAAAAATGACTTGGGTCTCCCATTCCTACATGGTAGATGGTAAAATGAGCAGCTAAAACTGTCCTTGGTAAAGTCATGCCCATAAAGAATTAAAATCCAAATGGAAACTGACAGAGAGGATAGAACAACGGAACCCGAGAGGGAGAGAGAGAGAGAGAGAGAGAGAGAGAGACAGAGAGAGAGAGAGAGAGAGAGAGAGAGAGAGAGAGGCCCCCAGTGCTAGGGGCCACAGCAGGCTGGGCTAGGGGCCCCAGTGCTAGGAGCCACAGCAGGCTGGGCTAGGGGTCCCAGTGCTAGGGGCCACAGCAGGCCGGGCTAGGGCTCCCAGTGCTAGGGGCCACAGCTGCATGGAGGGCCCCAGGAGCCAACCACCATATGTCAGGGACTTACAGAGGCTTGGAGCCAGAAACAACGTCTGCCAGCCGCTGAAGTCTAATGCCAACCCCCCCCCCAAGTCAAGGGGCGTACCTCTTGAAGAGGAGGATGGCGATGACGATGACGATGATGAGCAGGACGGCCAGGACGGGGCCCATAACCCACAGCATCTCAGAGTCCTCGGAGTGAAGCGGCACCCCACTGGGCAGCCTCACCATCAGGACCTCGGAGTATGGACTGGCAGCGTAGGTCCTCTGCTGCATGGGAGAGAGAGAGAGCGAGAGAGAGAGAGAGAGAGAGAGAGAGAGAGAGAGAGAGAGAGAGAGAGAGAGAGAGAGAGAGAGAGAGAGAGAGATCAAAGCCTGATCAAAGGCAAAACTACCACAACTAACCTGCTCTTTTACACTGAACACACTGACGCATGGCACTCAGCTATCTGCTCTCATTATAAACATGTTGATAAGCATGGGATCTGTAAGGGACGGCAAATTTACACTGTCACAGGACAGTGAAAAAAATTCAGATGGCAGATTTCTCGCAATCAACCTATACCACTCTGGTACTGTATTGATACAAGGAAATTAACCTGCACTAAATAAGTTTGAAGAGGACTTTTCCTCTCTCAGAAGTCTCTCTGACAATGAGTCCCTACCCCCCATCCCAGAATCCCACAGAGCAGAGGGAGAACCTGTACCATGTATAAACTCCAGCACCAGCCCTGCACGGAGCCCAAACTCCAGTGTAGCTCAGCTCAGAGACAGCCTGGCCCTGTTAGAGGTGGAGGTGATAGAACTAAGAGAGCAGACCTGGACCCACACCCCCACCAGCACCGACACCGTGCCCCTCAGAGACCAGATCAATCAAATCAAAAAAACATTTCAAGTGACAGTGCAGGAGCTAAAGAGTGACATAGTCAAACTGCAGCAGGACAGAGGGACACTTCAAACGGAGCTGGCAGAGTGCAGAGACAGCGCAAAAAAGCAATGGGCAGACCACAAACAGGAGCTGAGGAGAGAACTCTCAACCCTCAGAGAAGAGCTGCACCAAAGGGATACTATTATAGAGGCCCTAAAATCAAAACTGCAGTCTCCCCCCACTATCCTCAACACTGCCCACACTGACCACCACCAGCCAGCCTGCAGACCCCCACAGCCAGCCCCCAGACCCTCGCAGCCAGCCCCCAGACCCTCGCAGCCAGCCCCCAGACCCTCGCAGCCTGCCCCTGGGGCCTCACAGCGAGCCCCAAGATACTTGCAGCCCCCGGCCATAGACCACCCTAATACGGCCTCTAACACACTCACAGCCACTCAAACCCAGACATCTCCCCACAATCCAACACATGATGAGCAGAGCAGCAGATCAGCTGCATCACAACAAAAACAGGAACCCACCTACACCAGCGAAGCCTGCATCACCCAGCTCAGCGCTCTCCACTAACCAGACCACCACAACACCACTCCCCATCCAGACTGGCACCCCGACACCCACTAATCCCACCGGCTAACTGGTCCCAGCCAATGGTCCCAGTCACATCAGACCCAATGCCCCAGAACCAAACCCCACGGCCAGAACGCAGCTATGCTCAAGCCCTCAGAGGACCTCAGAATTCTGATGAGATGGGTGAGATCAAACAATTGCTGCAGTACATCTGCACCAGACTTGGATAAATACATATACATATACACTGTACACTGTGGTATTAAATGATAAAACTATGTAAAAAAAGAAAATGCTATAGATATGTACAATTCTGGTTCTTTAAGGTATATCTCATTTTAATCCAACAAAACAAAAACAAACAAAAAAAATGACATAATGGCTTCACTCACTATTAGCATGTGGAACATTCAAGGGTTGAACTCATCAGCCTTTGGCTTGAAGAGCTTAAACAGCGACTTCCACAATCAGATCAAAAACCTTGACATCATCATCCTACTACAGCAGTACTGTCAGACCTGGGCCCTGGCAGTAAACCCCAACAAAACCAAAATTATGGTTTTCCAAAAGAGATCCAGATCTCAGGGAACAAAACACACCTTAAGGTTAGGCACACATGATATTGAGCAATCTAAAAATTACACTTACCTGGGACTAAAACAGAGTTCCACTGGAAACTTCAGTGAATGAACTGAGAGAAAAAGCACGCAGAGCTTTCTACGCCATAAAACGGCAAACAGTCGTAGAAATTCCAATAAGAATTTCGATTAAAGTATTTGAATCCGTCATTGAACCAATTGCCCTATATGGCAGTGAGGTGTGGGGTCCGCCAAACAAGCAGGAACACAGCGAATGGGACAAAAACCCGATTGAGACCATGCATGCAGAGTTCTGTAGGAACATCTTAAAGGTGCACAGGAACACCACAAACAATGCATGCAGGGCAGAATTAGGCCGGTATCCATTAATTATAAACACACAAAAAAGGGCAATCAAATTTTGGAAACACTTAAAAAACAGCGACCCCCACTCATATAGACCCCGGCCCCCTCATCCAACTGGTCTTGAGTCACAGCTCCTCACCCCCATTAACACACACTAAGACACTACTAACACACACAAACATTACAAAAACTCAGGACCAGGAGAAACCTGCAAGCCTAATTAGAATTAACCAAATTGAAAAAACAATTAGAGGAAACTAGTTGACTTACTGGGAAAGCCAAACTAAATGACAGAGTAAAATGCAGTGTTATCTAGCCCTAGACCGAGCATACACGATGGCAGACTATCTGATCACAGTGACGGATCCTAAACAGAGAAACACCTTGTCGAAGTACAGACTCAGTGATCATCGCCTGGCTATAGAGACAGGCAGACACAGAAAATCCTGGCTGCCTAAAGAGGAAAGACTGTGCCAGCAGTGCCAGCAGAATATAATAGAGACAGAGCTGCACCTTCTGACCCAAAGCCCAAAATTTAAACACATTCGAACAGAATTCTTTACCAAAATGTGTAAAATAATCCCCCTGTTTAATAGCCTCTCTGCCCCGGAGAAACTACGCCACTTACTGGGGGAACAGAAGGAGAGCTGCACACTAGCAGCACAATACATTTACACCTGCCACTGTATGAGGGACAGTGATTGACCATGTCATCATGTATAGAACAAGCACACACGCATGCAAACACATGCACACTCCCACACACGTGCACACGCACGTACATGCACTCATGCACTTACACACACGCACACACACACACCCCCAATATTGTTTCTTCCCCATTATTGATGTTCCATCTTTTGACTATTCTCTTCATTGTT
>CM030180.1:19921496-19923996 GCA_017639675.1 Aplochiton taeniatus | reverse complement strand
CCTATGTTATCTGTATTGAGCATGTTCTGTTAGTAACCAGGGTTGTTGTAGTTAGTCCTCCTCACCTGTTGGTGGTGTTGTGCTGGCTGTTGATGTCTCTGTAGACCACGTCGTAGCGGAGGATCTTCCCGTTCCTCTCAGCCAATGGCGGGGGGTCCCAGGTCAGCCTGGTGCTGGTGGTGGTCAGTCCAACTACAGCCAGGTTCTGAAAGAGAGGAAAACGTACTGCATCCATGTAGAAAAGAAGAATATACCCTATCTAACCATATACAATAGAAGAATACATTCTATGTAACCATATATAATAGAATATACTGTATGTAACCATATATAATAGAATAATATACTAGATGTAACCATATATAATAGAATATACTCTATGTAAATATAAGTAATTGGATAATATACTCTATGTAACCATATATAATAGAAGAATATACTCTATGTAACCATATATAATAGAATATACTCTATGTAACCATATATAATAGAATATACTCTATGTAACCATATATAATAGAATATACTCTATGTAACCATATATAATAGAAGAATATACTCTATGTAACCATATATAATAGAATATACTCTATGTAACCATATATAATAGAATATACTCTATGTAACCATATATAATAGAAGAATATACTCAATGTAACCATGTAGTTATAAATAAAATATATTATAATCATTTTCTGCTTGTGGGACTAGAGAGTGGTGGATTATTTTCTTCTTTTCTGTATGAATATAAATGTTTTACCTCGGGTAGATATGGAGGGTCTATTTTTACCTCGGGTAGATATGGAGGGTCTATTTTTACCTCGGGTAGATGTGGAGGGTTTATTTTCAGCGGGGGATGTATATGGAGGGTCTATTTTTACCTCGGGTAGATATGGATGGTCTATTTTCAGCGGGGGATGTATATGGAGGGTCTATTTTCAGCGGGGGATGTATATGGAGGGTCTATTTTAAGCGAGGGATGTATATGGAGGGTCTATTTTCAGTGGGGGATGTATATGGAGGGTCTATTTTCAGTGAGGGATGTATATGGAGGGTCTATTTTCAGCGGGGGATGTATATGGAGGGTCTATTTTAAGCGAGGGATGTATATGGAGGGTCTATTTTCAGTGGGGGATGTATATGGAGGGTCTATTTTCAGTGAGGGATGTATATGGAGGGTCTATTTTCAGCGGGGGATGTATATGGAGGGTCTATTTTCAGCGGGGGATGTATATGGAGGGTCTATTTTCAGCGGGGGATGTATATGGAGGGTCTATTTTCAGTGAGGGATGTATATGGAGGGTCTATTTTCAGCGGGGGATGTATATGGAGGGTCTATTTTCAGCGGGGGATGTATATGGAGGGTCTATTTTCAGCGGGGGATGTATATGGAGGGTCTATTTTCAGTGAGGGATGTATATGGAGGGCCTATTTTCAGCGGGGGATGTATATGGAGGGTCTATTTTCAGCGGGGGATGTATATGGAGGGTCTAGTTTCAGCGGGGGATGTATATTCTACCTGCGGGTAGCTGCTCGGCACGTCGTCTGGCGTAGTGATCTCCTTCACGTACTCCTCACCGTGCCCCGCCCTGTTTTTGGCGCTGAGTTTGAAGACGTACGTCGCCCCCTTGTGGAGGCCCGTGACGGTGAAGTGGTCGTCGGTGTTCTTGAAGTCGCGCACGGTGAAGGCAGCCTCCTCGGCCCGTTTGTACTGCAGCTGGTAGCCAACGTGTTCACCCACCAGCTCCTTAGGAGGCTGCCACTGGATCAGAGCTGTGTTCCCTATGGTGGTGCTGATCATCATGGTGGGTCTGCCCGGGACTACACCACCACCACAACAACAACAATAATAATAATAGTAATTCATAATCATAATAACACACACACACAGACACACACACACACACACACACACACACACACACACACAGACACACAGACACACAGACACACACACACACACACACACACACACACACACACACACACACACACACCTGCTCCAGTAGTGGTGACCACCTTGGCCTTGCTCCGCGCCCCGTCCCCTTTGGTGGTGTAGGCTGCCACGGTAACGGAGTAGGAGGTTTCAGGGAGCAGGCCGGCTATTACAGCCTCCTGTAGAGATTATGAAGGAGAGGAGGAGGAGGAGGAGGAGGAGGAGATGGAGTGTTTCAGAGAGGGAGAGTAAGAGGAGAGGGGGGAGAAGATAGATAGAGAGAGAGAGAGAGAGAGAGAGAGAGAGAGAGAGAGAGAGAGAGAGAGAGAGAGAGAGAGAGAGAGAGAAAGGGAGAGAGAGAGAGAAGATACAGATGTAGTGTTTCAGAGAGGGAGGGAGAGGGGAGAAAGACGGGATTGAGTAACATTTCAGAGAGTGACAGCTTTCCTGTTCTTTAAGCATTCAGGAGGAACCAGGCCCTGCTGCTCATCACTTCTGTTCTTTAAGCATTCAGGAGGAACCAGGCCCTGCTGCTCATCGCTTCTGTTCTTTAAGCATTCAGGA
>CM030180.1:19893996-19916496 GCA_017639675.1 Aplochiton taeniatus | reverse complement strand
GGAGGGACAAATGAAATAGTCCATTTAAAAACACTGGGGTAGTATGGGAGGGCAGGAGGGACAAATGAAATAGTCAATTTAAAAACACTGGGGGAGTACGGGAGGGCAGGAGGGACAAATTAAATAGTTAATTTAAAAACACTGGGGGAGTACGGGAGGGCAGGAGGGACAAATGAAATAGTCCATTTAAAAACACTGGGGTAGTATGGGAGGGCAGGAGGGACAAATGAAATAGTCAATTTAAAAACACTGGGGGAGTACGGGAGGGCAAGAGGGACAAATGAAATAGTCCATTTAAAAACACTGAGGGAGTACGGGAGGGCAGGAGGGACAAATGAAATAGTCCATTTAAAAACACTCTGTGTTTGGGGATGGACAGAGGGGAGATGAAATGTGTAGTCATAGTTCAAAGTTGTGTTTGATAATAACAGATTGTAATAGTGGCGCCAGAGAAGAACATGTCTCTGTAATGAAACCAGAACGAGGGGGAAAGCAGAAAGAAGATAACAAGGCCTTCTGATCTCACAACAAGCCCTCCATGTTCACAGGGACAACACAAGCAGGAGGAGGGAACTAAACAAGCAGGAAATAGATGGGGAACGTGTGGGGAATGATATGAGTGTGACACTCCTGATGTCACCTCCTGCCCCTGAGATAAGCCAATGGTGGGGTCTGGTGGGGCCATGCTCACACACGTCTTCAGAGCTCTGTTTGCGTCCAATCGGTTCGTCTCGTCAGGATCAACACACTTCTCCTGACTGTCTTTTGCAGTTGTCATGACAATGGATATTGAGAAAAAAAACCTAAATCTCTGATCCTGTTTCTACCCGTGAAGATAGTACTAGACAGGGAGAGATGGAGTTGTAGATGTATGTGTACTAGACAGGGAGAGATGGAGTTGTAGATGTATGTGTACTAGACAGGGAGAGATGGAGGTGTAGATGTATGTGTACTAGACAGGGAGAGATGGAGGTGTAGATGTATGTGTACTAGAGAGGGAGAGATGGAGCTGTAGATGTATGTGTACTAGACAGGGAGAGATGGAGCTGTAGATATATGTGTACTAGACAGGGAGAGATGGAGGTGTAGATGTATGTGTACTAGAGAGGGAGAGATGGAGCTGTAGATGTATGTGTACTAGAGAGGGAGAGATGGAGCTGTAGATGTATGTGTACTAGACAGGGAGAGATGGAACTGTAGATATATGTGTACTAGAGAGGGAGAGATGGAGCTGTAGATATATGTGTACTAGAGAGGGAGAGATGGAGCTGTAGATATATGTGTACTAGAGAGGGAGAGATGGAGCTGTAGATATATGTGTACTAGAGAGGGAGAGATGGAGCTGTAGATGTATGTGTACTAGAGAGGGAGAGATGGAGCTGTAGATGTATGTGTACTAGAGAGGGAGAGGAGAAGCTGTTCTCAGTTCTCACTACTCTCTGCCTCTTTGATGTGCAAACTGCCACACACAAACACACACACACACGCATGCACGCACGCACACACACACAAACACACACGTATGCACGCACGCGCACACACAAACACACACACACACACACGCATGCACGCACAGACACAAACACACACACACGCATGCACGCACGCACACATACACACACAAACACACACACACGCATGCATGCACGCACACAAACAAACACACACGCACACACACACACACATGCAAACACACAAACACACAAACACACACGCATGCACACACGCACACACACAAACACACAAACACACACGCATGCACGCATGCACACACACAAACACACACACACACGCATGCACACACGCACACACACAAACACACACACACACGCATGCATGCACGCACGCACACAAACACACAAGCTACATGGTTGCTCATTAACGTGTATGAGACAGTGACCCCAATATAACAACAACCCATACTCCAATCCCAGAGACCACAGACCTCTTTAGAGGAGCAGAGGGTTCCATACTAACGTTAGCTAGCATAATGTTGACAGACCTCTTTAGAGGAGCAGAGGGTTCCATACTAACGTTAGCTAGCATACTGTTGACAGACCTCTTTAGAGGAGCAGAGGGTTCCATACTAACGTTAGCTAGCATACTGTTGACAGACCTCTTTAGAGGAGCAGAGGGTTCCATACTAACGTTAGCTAGCATACTGTTGACAGACCTCTTTAGAGGAGCAGAGGGTTCCACACTAACGTTAGCTAGCATACTGTTGACAGACCTCTTTAGAGGAGCAGAGGGTTCCATACTAACGTTAGCTAGCATACTGTTGACAGACCTCTTTAGAGGAGCAGAGGGTTCCATACTAACGTTAGCTAGCATACTGTTGACAGACCTCTTTAGAGGAGCAGAGGGTTCCATACTAACGTTAGCTAGCATACTGTTGACAGACCTCTTTAGAGGAGCAGAGGGTTCCATACTAACGTTAGCTAGCATACTGTTGACAGACGTCTTTAGAGGAGCAGAGGGTTCCATACTAACGTTAGCTAGCATACTGTTGACAGATCTCTTTAGAGGAGCAGAGGGTTCCACACTAACGTTAGCTAGCATAATGTTGACAGACCTCTTTAGAGGAGCAGAGGGTTCCATACTAACGTTAGCTAGCATACTGTTGACAGACCTCTTTAGAGGAGCAGAAGGTTCCATACTAACGTTAGCTAGCATACTGTTGACAGACGTCTTTAGAGGAGCAGAGGGTTCCATACTAACGTTAGCTAGCATACTGTTGACAGACCTCTTTAGAGGAGCAGAAGGTTCCATACTAACGTTAGCTAGCATACTGTTGACAGACGTCTTTAGAGGAGCAGAGGGTTCCATACTAACGTTAGCTAGCATACTGTTGACAGACGTCTTTAGAGGAGCAGAGGGTTCCATACTAACATTAGCTTGCATACTGTTGACAGACCTCTTTAGAGGAGCAGAAGGTTCCATACTAACATTAGCTTGCATACTGTTGACAGACCTCTTTAGAGGAGCAGAGGGTTCCATACTAACGTTAGCTTGCATACTGTTGACAGACCTCTTTAGAGGAGCAGAAGGTTCCATACTAACGTTAGCTAGCATACTGTTGACAGACCTCTTTAGAGGAGCAGAGGGTTCCATACTAACGTTAGCTAGGATACTGTTGACAGACCTCTTTAGAGGAGCAGAGGGTTCCATACTAACGTTAGCTAGCATACTGTTGAAAGACCTCTTTAGAGGAGCAGAGGAGGGTGGAGGGTTTCAAAAGGTAACACCCAGGTTACAGGCTACCTTTCAAAGTAACACACTTCAAAAAACCTCAACCACCTCCCGGAGGGACTTCACTTTGAGAGGGAGTGTGTGTGTGTTTGTGTGTGTGTCAGAGATAGGAAGGAAGAGACATGCCTTGGCATCTTCCTTTCCCTGAGACAGACACTTTGTTGTCACGGTGACTCTGGTTTTCACGCCAACAGATAAGAGGAGCAGGAGGGCCTGGCCCCCGTTCCCATGGGAACAGAAACCCCTGTCCACCTGCATGCTCACAAGACGTCCTCTCACAGCTGACAGGTGACAGAGAGCTCCTAAGAGGCTGAGCCTTGCTGTGTGGGTTGGAGGTAAGAGGTGGGGTGGAGTGGTGTACTGACTGGACTGGGATTAGGTTGGAGGTAAGAGGTGGAGTAGTGTACTGACTGGACTGGGATTAGGTTGGAGGTAAGAGGTGGGGTGGAGTAGTGTACTGACTGGATTGGGATTAGGTTGGAGGTAAGAGGTGGGGTGGAGTAGTGTTCTGACTGGATTGGGATTAGGTTGGAGGTAAGAGGTGGGGTGGAGTAGTGTACTGACTGGATTGGGATTAGGTTGGAGGTAAGAGGTGGGGTGGAGTAGTGTACTGACTGGATTGGGATTAGGTTGGAGGTAAGAGGTGGGGTGGAGTAGTGTACTGACTGGACTGGGATTAGGTTGGAGGTAAGAGGTGGGGTGGAGTAGTGTACTGACTGGACTGGGATTAGGTTGGAGGTAAGAGGTGGGGTGGAGTAGTGTACTGACTGGACTGGGATTAGGTTGGAGGTAAGAGGTGGGGTGGAGTAGTGTACTTACAGGACTGTGCCGTGAGTCCCTCTATGGGCAGAGTGAAGACCCCCAGGCCCAGCTGGGAGCGTGCTGCCAGAGAGAACATGTAGAGGGTGTCCGCTTTCAGTCCATCCACAGCAAAGGAGCCCCCGGGGGGGAACGTGGTGTGGAGCTGAGGACACACACAGATCACAGAGGAAATATCCAATCAGGAGGGAGCAGGAAGAGGACATATCCAATCAGGAGGGAGCAGGAAGAGGACATATCCAATCAGGAGGGAACAGGTAGAGGATAGATCCAATCAGGAGAGGATAGATCCAATCAGGAGGGAGCAGGGAGAGCAGATGGTCAGCCTTACTTACAGCGACTCTTCAACTCCAAAATGTCTTTAATGAAGGGTAGAAAGGTTAGGATGCATTACACAGAGCATGATAGGCTGATCAGAGACTCGATCTATCACGCAAAAACACCTGCATGGAAATATCACCTTGTTGCCAGGTTGGGTTAGGGAGATTCACCTTGTTGCCAGGTTGGCTGGCCTCCCAGTACATGAGCTCATATTCGGTGATGATGTTTGGGTCGGGACCAGGCAACTGCCAGGACAGCATGACCCGGGAGTCCAGCTCCGCCTCCGCTTCAAAGCCCAGCGGCTGGGCCGGCACTGTGGCAGAGACAGAGAGAGGGGGAGAGAGATGGAGAGAGATGGAGAAGGAGAGGGAGAGAGATGGAGAGAGATGGAGAGATGGAGAGAGAGAGAGAGAGGGAGAGAGATGGAGAGAGAGAGAGAGGGAGAGAGAGATGGAGAGAGAGAGAGAGAGAGAGAGAGAGAGAGAGAGAGAGAGAGAGAGAGAGATGGAGAGAGAGAGAGAGAGGGAGAGAGAGAGGGAGAGAGATGGAGAGAGATGGAGAAGGAGAGGGAGAGAGATGGAGAGAGAGAAAGAGAGGGTGAGATGGAGGGGGAGGTAAGATAAAAGATAAATATACATAAATAGAGAAACCATAAGGGGGAGAGATAGACAGGTTAGTGTCTCTGCTGCAGAAATAATTAGGATTCAGAGGGGCATGAGACACACACACACACACACACACACACACACACACCCACCCATACACGCACACACACACACACACTCATACACACATACACACAAACACACACACCCATACACACACACACACACACACACATACACACACCCATACACCCATACACACGCACGCGCACGCACACTCACACGCACAAACACACACACACACACACACACACACACAGAGACTCCACTGATATCCTCCATCTCTACCTCTTCAGGTGTTTCGTTTAGCAGACACTTTGTGTGGGATGGACCCCTTACAGCTTAGAGTAGCACCCTTAGCAGGTAGAATATGGAGAAAATGTAAAGGTTAGGTCAGGGTCAGGGTCAGGGTCAGGGTTAGGGTTAGGGTTAGGGTCAGGGTCAGGGTCAGTGTCAGGGTTAAGGTCAGGGTCAGGGTTAGGGTCAGGGTCAGGGTTAAGGTCAAGGTCAGGGTCAGTGTCAGGGTTAAGGTCAGGGTCAGGGTTAGGGTCAGGGTCAGGGTTAAGGTCAGGCTCAGGGTCAGGGTTAGGGGTCCCTACCTCCTTGCTGGCTCTTGACCTTTAGGGCTGGGGAGGGAGGCCCGTCTCCCACCGAGGTGAACCCCAGCACCCTGAGGCTGTAGGTGAGGTCAGGGGTCAGCCCAGAGATGGTGGTCAGTCTGCTGTGGTCCGTGTTGTGTTTCTGCCAGCTGCTGAGTGGGGCATCAGGGTCAGTGCCATAATAGACACGGTACCCCCTCACCTGCAGACCCACCAACAGCAACACTTATTATTATGTTATGATATTTAACAGCAACACCTCTTATTATTAAGGTATTAAACATCTGTTATTATTATGATATTAAACATCTGTTATTATTATGATATTAAACATCTGTTATTATTATGATATTACACAGCAACATCTGTTATTATTAAGATATTACACAGCAACACCGCTTATTATTAAGGTATTAAACATCTGTTATTATTATGATATTACACAGCAACACCGCTTATTATTACGATATTACACAGCAACACCGCTTATTATTAAGGTATTAAACATCTGTTATTATTATGATATTACACAGCAACACCGCTTATTATTAAGGTATTAAACATCTGTTATTATTATGATATTACACAGCAACATCTGGTATTATTAAGATATTAAACATCTGTTATTATTATGATATTAAACAACTGTTATTATTATGATATTAAACAACTGTTATTATTAAGGTATTAAACATCTGTTATTATTATGATATTACACAGCAACACCTCTTGTTATTAAGATATTACACATCTGTTATTATTATGATATTAAACAACTGTTATTATTAAGATATTAAACATCTGGTATTATAATGATATTAAGCACCTGTTGTTACTATGATATTAAACATCTGTTATTATTATGATATTAAACAGCAACATCTGGTATTATTATGATATTAAACATCTGTTATTATTAAGATATTAAACATCTGTTATTATTATGATATTTAACAGCAACACCTGTTATTATTATGATATTAAACAGCAACATCTGGTATTATTATGATATTGAACATCTGTTATTATAAGGATATTTAGCAGCTTGTTTATATAGGGGGAACCAACTGAGTGTCTTTTACAGCAGCGCCCTGTTTCAAAGGCAGGCAATTACAGCATATATACTTAAAAAAGAAATAAGTCAAGAAAAAAAGAAATGTTACAATATCTACAATACCATAAATCATTCATAGTAGTGGATTTCATGCCTACAGCACATTTTATAGAGGTATCAAATGACAACAAACATAAGTTAATAAAACCAAGACCAAGATTGAAAGTATGTAGAAAATAAAGTGTTAAATATTTATATTTTAACTCTGATTACGTAAAGCATCAATTTAAACGTTAACTATTTCTTTTTACTTGAAGGGATTATGTAAAACATTGATTTAAAGGGATCAGAGGGTCTCTGATAGTCCCGCCCCTTCCTGACCTGTCCGTTAGGCTCCTCCGGAGGCTCCCATTGGACGAGCACGGTGCTGGAGCTGAGCATGCGAGCCTGGACGTTGAGTGGGGGGGAAGAGGGCGCCTGCTGGCTGGTCCGGGTGTTCACCAGCCCGCTGGCTGGCCCACGGCCAATGTTGTTAACCCCCAGCACACGGAACTCATACTCTGAGAAGGGGCTGAGCCCTCCAATGCTGGTTTAATCAACAACAATAATAATAATCACAATATATTAATAATAATAATAACAATGTCTTTACAAAGCTAAAACAATTCGCCATATTTAAAATGTTCTGCTCTTACACATGGTAAACATTGCTTTTCCTCTCCATGTTAAGATGTGAGTATGTTTTATGTTTGGTGTTCACTGAACCATTTCCCTGTGTTTGGCTGTATCGCCATGGAAACAAAGAGGCCAACCTGTAGCGTGTAGTAGCCACCCCGTCCACTTCCTGGAAACCATTGTCGGGCAGCCTGGCTCGGTACTGGATGATGTAGTAGGACACGGGTTCTGGGTTCCCTGAGTCCCACGTCAAGGTCACACTGGTGGCTGTGGTCTCCGTGACGATGAGGGAGGTGGGGGGCTTAGGAAGGGCTATGACACACACACACACACACACACACACACACACACACGCACACACACACAAATGCATTACCCTGCTCACAGCCCCACACCCAACAACTGATCCTGAATCAGCCACGGAAAGCATGTCTAGGTCATTACCCTGCGCTGTGCTCACAGCCCTACCACCAACAACTGTAGTTATAAGTCAATACATTGTCTAGTTAATAATTAAATACTTACATATTATTTTACAGGGCACATCAGATGATGACATTAGCCAAAAGTAAGTTCACTGTGTATAATATATAATTGAAAAGTAAACATGCTTGGTTGAGATTTCCGGATGTGTCTCGGATGTGCTGAAGTATTGATGAGAGTGAAGAGTGATTCTTAAAGAAGGCTTTGAAAGCATGACCTTGGGGAAACTCAACCTCCTCCTCTGCTGCTCACTCACAGATTCCTGGGTTAGAAACTTAAATGTTGAATATTGCTTAGTAATATTGTTATGATCATCCCCAGGTAACAATGACTACTTAACCCTTACTGGTTAACTCGTTGCTTGGTAACCCAGTACTACTGTAGCTTAACTAACTAGTTAGGGCTTGTTGCTTAGTAACCCAACACTACTGTAGCTTTTTCAAATCCCAACGCTGTACGACTACAGTGTTCCACTCACTTTGCATAATTCCCAACATTCCTCACTCCTTCTTTTTCTCCTTTTGCATATTTGAAAAACCATGTGAAAACTTACAACTATAAACCGTTCTGATCAGGACATGTCCAGTACCAGAGGCTTGAGGGGGGCCATCCCTACTCTAAGAGCACAAAGGCTGTCAGACAGTAGGTTACCCTAACCCTAACCTTATAACCTGACCTATGTCCATAACCCTAACCTTATAACCTGACCTATGACCCTAACCCTAACCCTATAACCTGACCTATGGTCAGTAGGTCTGGACAGAGTTGACCTTTGGTCTGGACTGAGGATGTTTGATTGAGCTCTGACCTTTGACACTGATCTGTGCGGTGGTTTCTATGGTTCCCAGGGAGGAGATGGCCACGCAGGTGTAGTTGGCAGACTGGCGCACGGCGCTGAGCTGCAGAACATTGCGTCCGACGGGCATCTCCTCCTCCTTGGTGAGCTCCGCCCCGCCTGTCATCCACTTCACAAAGGGCATGGGCGCGCCCACGGCAACGCACGTGAGGTTCACGCTGCCCCCTGGCATCACCTCGTGATTGGTGGGTGGGATGGAGAAACGGGGGGGCACACGGCGCACTGCAGGGGGGGCAGAGAGACATATGAGAGCACGGGGGGTGGGGGGGGGGGGGGGTTTGCCAGTTTGATGCTGGGACACTGTGCTGATAGCACCTGTCCCTGTGACTCTGCTGTCACTGTAGCCAAGAGGAAAAAAAGAAAGCTAGACCGCTCCTAAAGGTTTTGATAGAGATAGAAAGCTAGACCGCTCCTAAGGGTTTCTATAGCGATAGAAAGCTAGACCGCTCCTAAGGGTTTCTATAGTGATAGAAAGCTAGGCCGCTCCTAAGGGTTTCTATAGAGATAGAAAGCTAGACCGCTCCTAAGGGTTTCTATAGCGATAGAAAGCTAGACCGCTCCTAAGGGTTTCTATAGTGATAGAAAGCTAGACCGCTCCTAAGGGTTTTGATAGAGATAGAAAGCTAGACCGCTCCTAAGGGTTTCTATAGTGATAGAAAGCTAGACCGCTCCTAAGGGTTTCTATAGTGATAGAAAGCTAGACCGCTCCTAAGGGTTTCTATAGCGATAGAAAGCTAGACTGCTCCTAAAAGTTTCTATAGCGATAGAAAGCTAGACCGCTCCTAAGGGTTTCTATAGCGATAGAAAGCTAGACCGCTCCTAAGGGAATTCTATAGCGTATAGCGATAGAAAGCTAGACCGCTCCTAAGGGTTTCTATAGTGATAGAAAGCTAGACCGCTCCTAAGGGTTTCTATAGCGATAGAAAGCTAGACCGCTCCTAAGGGTTTCTATAGTGATAGAAAGCTAGGCTGCTCATCTCCTTGTGTTTCCAATCCCCCCTCAGTGTCATGGGGCAGCCCTCATTGCATGCTATTAAATATACATGGCTCAGTGGCAGCGCTTAAGTGCTTCACAAACAGCGCCTCCATGGCAAATGGCCACAGACTGGGTTTGGCAGCATAGATATACATGGGTAGATACTGTGGTGGGTTTGGCAGCATAGATATACATGGGTAGATACTGTGGTGGGTTTGGCACCATAGATATATATGGGTAGATACCGTGGTGGGTTTGGCAGCATAGATATACATGGGTAGATACCATGGTGGGTTTGGTACCATAGATATATATGGGTAGATACCGTGGTGGGTTTGGAAGCATAGATATACATGGGTAGATACCGTGGTGGGTTTGGCACCATAGATATACATGGGTAGATACTGTGGTGGGTTTGGCAGCATAGATACACATGGGTAGATACTGTGGTGGGTTTGGCAGCATAGATATACATGAGTAGATACTGTGGTGGGTTTGGCAGCATAGATATACATGGGTAGATACTGTGGTGGGTTTGGCAGCATAGATATATATGGGTAGATACTGTGGTGGGTTTGGCAGCATAGATATATATGGGTAGATACTGTGGTGGGTTTGGAAGCATAGATATATATGGGTAGATACTGTGGTGGGTTTGGAAGCATAGATATATATGGGTAGATACCATGGTGGGTTTGGAAGCATAGATATATATGGGTAGATACCGTGGTGGGTTTGGAGTGTATCATTGAAGCTCAGGGCAGAACATTCATGTCCCGAGGGCCTTACTTGGCTTAGGGGTGTTTCTCAGTGTTTGTCTAACTTATCAGCAGAAGCTGGGTCAACCCTACACGCACGGGAAGAAATAGCTGCTAATGACGTTCATTTCTACAGAATGGCTCTACCTTATTGCTCCACTAAAACCTATTGAAATACATTTGTATTGATACTGTAAATAGCAAACCTACTATCCCAAAGAGAATGTGCTGTATAATAACAAATGTTATAGTAGCTAGGATAATAATAGTGCAGCATATTATTATTCAAATAACAGGCTGTCATCATGGCTTTAACATTACCTGTTGTTTTACTTTCTTACCACAGCAACATGGTGTTAGGAGAGCATATCAAACATATTATACTGGCCTGCATACATGTATATATATATATATAATATAATATACTGTATATATCTATAGATATTATCTTATTAGTATCAAACACATTATACTGGCCTGCATACATGTATATATATATATATATATATTTAATATAATATACTGTATATATCTATAGATATTATCTTATTAGTATCAAAAACATTATACTGGCCTGCATACATGTATATATATATATATATATATATATATATATATATAATATAATATACTGTATATATCTATAGATATAGATATTATACTGTATATGGTGCTGTATATGTGCACATGTATTATGTGACTTTACTTTAATTCATGTGAATTTAGCTTTGATATAACCTTCGTATATTTAGCTAGTCTGATATTCATTCCATTGGCTAGTCAAATACTCAAAGAGATGTCGATTAGCACTTAACTGATCTGCTATTGGCTAGTCAAATACTCAAAGAGATGTTGATTAGCACTGAACTGATCTGCCATTGGCTAGTCAAATACTTAAAGAGATGTCGATTAGCACCGAACTGATCTGCTATTGGCTAGTCAAATACTTAAAGAGATGTCGATTAGCACCGAAACTGATCTGCTATTGGCTAGTGAGATAGACAAAGAGATGTATTAGCACTGAACTGATCTGCTATTGGCTAGTGAGACAGACAAAGAGATGTATTAGCACTGAACTGATCTGCTATTGGCTAGTGAGATAGACAAAGAGATGTTGATTGGCACTGAACTGATCTGCCATTGGCTAGCTGCCATGACGACAGCTCAGAGGGTAAAAGAGGAAAAGGGGCGGAGCCGGGAGGCAGGGCTAACGTGCTGGGGGACAGGAAATCAGAACAGACCACCTCCGTCACTGATAGACAGGTTACTATGACGACGATGGTGTTACCCAATGGGAATAGAGGATGGACCCAACGTGAGGGCGGCCGGTGATTTCTTTAGAAACAAAAGGTTGCTGTGGTTATTGTTGTTATTGTGGTATTAGAGGTTGCTGTGGTTATTGTTGCTATTGTGGTATTAGAGGTTGCTGTGGTTATTGTTGTTATTGTGGTATTAGAGGTTGCTGTGGTTATTGTTGCTATTGTGGTATTAGAGGTTGCTGTGGTTATTGTTGCTATTGTGGTATTAGAGGTGGTCTGGTAGGAGGGGCTCCTGGAGACAGGAAGTTTAGTCACAGGAAGAGTTTAGAGAGGACGGGAGGAAGGGAGCATACGGCAGCAGGGGTCAAAGGTTAGCAGGTTAGCTGGAGGTTATAGTGCAGACACACCAAAGTCACTACACACAGACAGAGAAAGAGAGAGAGAGAGAGAGAGAGAGAGAGAGAGAGAGAGAGAGAGAGAGGTCTGAGATGCGGAATTCCTGGAGCTAAGAGGAGGGAGCCGGGATGGGGGGGGGGGGGGGGGGGGGCTGGGTTAGGGGGTGGGTTAGGGGGTGGTGGTGGTGGTGTGTGTGTGGGGGGGGGGGGGCTAGAATGTTTGTATCATGCAAATGATATCAAGGCAGTGTGCCAGCAGTACTATGGTATACCTCTACACATTCAAGTTTGCATGCTGACAGGATGCAAAACACACACACACACACACACACACACACACACACACACACACACACACAGAGAAAAGCATGCAGGCTCTTCTAAGCCTCTCAGACGCTCAAAGACATCTCTCTTCCGCTCTCATTGTTCACAAAACCCAAATCAAAACAAACCCAAATCAAAACAAACCCAAATCAAAAACATTCCTTTATGTGTGCTTGGCAGTGGCAACCCACATGCAAACACTGCTGCTGTTTTCCAATGACAGACTGCACTGCTGTTATCCAATGATAGACTGCACTGCTGCTGTTATCCAATGACAGACTGCACTGTTGTTAACCAATGACAGACTGCACTGCTACTGTTATCCAATGACAGACTGCACTGCTGTTAACCAATGACAGACTGCACTGCTGCTGTTATCCAATGACAGACTGCACTGCTGTTATCCAATGACAGACTGCACTGCTGTTTTCCAATGACAGACTGCACTGCTGTTAACCAATGACAGAGTGCACTGCTGCTGTTATCCAATGACAGACTGCACTGCTGTTTTCCAATGACAGACTGCACTGCTGTTATCCAATGACAGACTGCACTGCTGTTTTCCAATGACAGACTGCACTGCTGTTATCCAATGACAGACTGCACTGCTGCTGTTATCCAATGACAGACTGCACTGATGTTTTCCAATGACAGACTGCACTGCTGTTTTCCAATGACAGACTGCACTGCTGTTATCCAATGACAGACTGCACTGATGTTTTCCAATGACAGACTGCACTGATGTTATCCAATGACAGACTGCACTGCTGTTATCCAATGACAGACTGTCCTGCTGCTGTTAACCAATGACAGACTGCACTGCTGTCAACCAATGACAGACTGCACTGCTGCTGTTAACCATCGACACACTGCACTGCTAACCCTAACCCTAACCCTGTTTCTGACTACTAGGTTGGTCTGTCTCTGCCACTGGTCTGTCCTAGGATGGTCTGGACTAGGATGGTCTGGACTAGGATGGTCGGGACTAGGATGGTCTGGACTAGGATGGTCTGTCTCTGCCACTGGTCTGTCCTAGGATGGTCGGGACTAGGATGGTCGGGACTAGGATGGTCTGGACTAGGATGGTCTGTCTCTGCCACTGGTCTGTCCTAGGATGGTCGGGACTAGGATGGTCTGGACTAGGATGGTCTGTCTCTGCCACTGGTCTGTCCTAGGATGTGTGCGATGGCGAGGCTAATGTAACGTAGCCACATGCTGAGTCAAAGGACGAAAGGGAAGCTAGCACATGCAGACACATGCAGGATGTTCTTCACAGAGCACACTGTAGGATGGGGGGGGGGCAGCAGGGGGGGGGGGGGGGGGGCCAGGACGAGCATCGGGCACCTGGCGAGATGCCAGTGCAGGCTCCAGTCCACAGGGCCTTCCCCAGGAGGAGGAGGAGGAGGAGGAGGAGGAGGAGGTTGAGGAGGAGGAAGCAGAGAACCAACCTTCCCGTTGATCTGAGGGGTGGAGTGTTTGTTTGGTTTGGATGGCGGGATGCAATGGTGATGAAAGAAAAAAAGAGAGAGAAAACCGAGAGGAAGAGAAGAGGAAAGAGAGAAGGAGAAAGAGGAGGAGGAAGACAAGAAGAAACAGAAAGAGTAAAACAGGCAAATAACCGCGTCTTTAAAGAGAGAGAGAGAGAAAGAGAGTCCACTATGGAGTCGACAGGCGGCAGTGTACCATTACACATCAGGGGGGAGACACACAGAAACAAACACACCCAAAGGTGTTGTTTAAGGTGAACGTAACACCAGGGGGGAGACGCACAGAAAAAAACACACCCAAAGGTGTTGTTTAAGGTGAACGTAACACCAGGGGGGAGACACACAGAAACAAACACACCCAAAGGTGTTGTTTAAGATGAACGTAACACCAGGGGGGAGACACACAGAAACAAACACACCCAAAGGTGTTGTTTAAGATGAACGTAACACCAGGGGGGAGACACACAGAAACAAACACACCCAAAGGTGTTGTTTAAGATGAACTTTTTTTCATTGAGGAGTAAGCATGTGTGATATGAAACATTCACATATACATATAAACATACATTTAACTTTGAGGGACATGCGTCAGACAGAGAGAGAGAGGAGAGACAGAGATACATGGAGAGAGAGAGAAAGGAGACAGAGAGAGAGACAGAGAGATGGAGAGAAAGGAGAGAGATAGAAGGAGAGAGAGATAAAGGAGACAGAGAGAGAGAGAGAGAGAGAGAGAGAGAGAGAGAGAGAGAGAGAGAGAGAGAGAGAGAGAGAGAGAGAGAGAGAGAGAGAGAGAGAGAGAGAGAGAGAGAGAGAGAGAAAGGAGACAGAGATAGATGGAGAGAGAGAGAGAGAGAGAGAGAGAGAGAGAGAGAGAGAGAGAGAGAGAGAGAGAGAGAGAGAGAGAGAGAGAGAAAGGAGACAGAGAGAGAGAGAGAGAGAGAGAGAGAGAGAGAGAGAGAGAAAGGAGACAGAGATAGATGGAGAGAGAAATAGAGGAAGAAGACAAAGAACCTGAAAATGAAAAGGTGATTAATTTAACAGAGAAGGAGAGGTGTAGACAAGAGACTCCTGTAGTGTATACACACACACACACACACACACACACACACACACACACACAAATACACTCCCACACACACACACACAAACAGACACACACACACACACACACACAGTTCACACACTTAGCAGCAGACAGTGTTAGATGAGGGAATAACTAGCCAGCCAGCCATATCCCTGGAGATGAAGGGAGAGACATCAACACAGTTACTATCACACTAGCGTATACCAAACACACACACACACACACACACACACACACACACACACACACCCCGCTTCCCACACACACACACACACACACACACACACACACACACACACACACACAGAGAGCAATGAACGGCTCAAACGGATGCTTTGGTTCATCGGAGGGGGAGGTCCAGGTGGTGGTGTCAAGTAAGGAAGAGAGTTCCATTGCAATTCTACATAGCAGAATGAAAACGGCATTTGAATATTAACGGTTCCCTTCATGTAAAAATCTTTGAAAATATGCCTAAGAATATGGTTTGAAAGGCTGTTATAGTTCTCAAAGGCAGTTTTTTATCTGGCAATTGATATGCAATCACACTTCTCAGCTCGAAATCTGTGTAGACACACATACACACACATATACATACAACCAGCACACACACACACACACATATACACACACACACACACACACACACACACACACACACACACACACACACACACACACACACACACACACACACACGGTCTGTTCAAATGAACACCATGTGAAGTCTACAAACACTGACACTGCAGAGAGGGAGGGGTAACCATGGTTACCCAGGTGTCTACCTTCGGGCAGGTTGGGACACGCTGTGCCCCCCCACCCCACTCTGCCTCGCCATGGAAACAACCAGTCAAAACCACACTCCGAACCCCAACTCACCTCGTTTGAGACGGAACATCAAATAGACCAATCAGAGGCTGTTAAAATCAATAACAACCTCACCTCAGGAGACAGAGAGGGGAAGTCGACCAAACATCAGGAAATAGAGGATAGAGAGAGAGAGAGACAGAGAGAGAGACAGAGGGAAAGAGAGAGAGAGCGAGAGAGAGAGAAAGATAGAGAGTAGTCTGGGGGTCACATTATCAACACAGAGAAAGTCATGTGAGATTTAGGTGAGCCAATCAGACGTGTGAGGTACAGGAAGTGAGGTTTGGAACAGGGTAGTGATTGGTGGGCATACATATCATTACTAACCCACACCCAGGGAGGTGCTATCTGCTGCCTGAGGAGAGAGAGAGAGTTAGTTACTATCACCAAGGGAGGTGCTATCTGCTGCCTGAGGAGAGAGAGAGAGAGTTAGTGACTATCACCCAGGGAGGTGCTATCTGCTGCCTGAGGAGAGAGAGAGAGAGTTAGTGACTATCACCCAGGGAGGTGCTATCTGCTGCCTGAGGAGAGAGAGAGAGAGTTAGTGACTATCACCCAGGGAGGTGCTATCTGCTGCCTGAGGAGGGAGAGAGAGAGTTAGTGACTATCACCCAGGGAGGTGCTATCTGCTCCCTGAGGAGAGAGAGAGAGAGTTAGTGACTATCACCCAGGGATGTGCTATCTACCTCCCTGAGGAGAGAGAGAGAGTTAGTGACTATCACCCAGGGAGGTGCTATCTGCTCCCTGAGGAGAGAGAGAGAGAGTTAGTGACTCTCAGCTGAGTTATGCCAGAGGTTAACAGAGCTGGGCTAGGGTTAGGGGGTCAGAGGTCAGAGGTCTTACCTCTCACGTAGAGGTTAGGGGGTCAGAGGTCAGAGGTCTCACATAGAGGTTAGGGGGTCAGAGGTCAGAGGTCTTACCTCTCACATAGACATTAGGAGGTCAGAGGTCTTACCTCTCACATAGAGGTTAGGGGGTCAGAGGTCTTACCTCTCACATAGAGGTTAGGGGGTCAGAGGTCAGAGGTCTTACCTCTCACATACAGGTTAGGGGGTCAGAGGTCAGAGGTCTTACCTCTCACATACAGGTTAGGGGGTCAGAGGTCAGAGGTCTTACCTCTCACATAGAGGTTAGGGGGTCAGAGGTCAGAGGTCTTACCTCTCACATAGAGGTTAGGAGGTCAGAGGTCAGAGGTCAGAGGTCTTACCTCTCACATAGAGGTTAGGAGGTCAGAGGTCAGAGGTCTTACCTCTCACATACAGGTTAGGAGGTCAGAGGTCAGAGGTCAGAGGTCTTACCTCACATAGAGGTTAGGAGGTCAGAGGTCAGAGGTCTTACCTCTCACATAGAGGTTAGGAGGTCAGAGGTCAGAGGTCTTACCTCTCACATACAGGTTAGGAGGTCAGAGGTCAGAGGTCAGAGGTCTTACCTCTCACATAGAGGTTAGGAGGTCAGAGGTCAGAGGTCTTACCTCTCACATAGAGGTTAGGAGGTCAGAGGTCTTACCTCTCACATAGAGGTTGGCCGGGGCAGAGTAGCGTGTTCCAGCGCTGTTGACTGCCACACACTCATACTTTCCCTGGTCCGCCTCCTCACTGTGCTCAATCTGCAGTGCTCCTGGAGAGAGGGACAGAGCATTAGAGACACACACACACACACACACACACACACACACACACACACACACACACACACACCTAACCCTAACCCACACAGAGGCAGATAGACATTGAAACCCTGTCTGATAAAGCTGCTCCTATTCTCCCCCTCCATCTTTAACAACAAAGCATGGCTCTTAAAAGGAAGCCATTTTGACCTATGACCTCCCCTTTTTCCTATGACCTCCCCTTTGCCTTATGACCTCCCCTTTGAACTATGACCTCCCCTTTGACCTATGACCTGATGCAGATTAGAAAACCAAACAGATTTTTTTTTTTAAGAAATCAATCTACTCGCACAGACGCACATGTTCTGACATCAGCACTTACCTGTTCACAACCTGCCTACAAACATGCATGTATGGATTATTGAAGTCGATTCTAACATTGTGATGGTGTGGTTATTGTTAGCTTGAACAGACAGTATGTTGCAGTGAGATGACGCCTGTCCATGTGACACACACACCATGCATGTGACAGCTTGTGCACACCGATATATACCAATCAAAATAGTTGAAATATATTTCAGAAGTGCTCCTGAAATGCATCATGGGACGATGAGTTTTGTAAGAGAATGTGAAGTGAAATTAAAGGGCTATGGATGCTGTGTGTCCTGGTCCTCTGAAGATACAGCTACAGACAATGACATCCAGAGGATGTAGTCTCACAAGATGACACATACACACACACACACGCACACGCACACGCACACACACAGACAAACAATCCCAGACAGTATATAGGTGAGGCAGCGTTGTGTCAGAAGGCTCTCCTCTATGTTCCTCCAAACCTCACATCACAGCGTAGAAATAGACTGAGCAGAACTGACAGGGATGTGATCTGTTAGAAAATAACATTAACGGGATATTTTCAATTCCATCAAGAGTTTATGCTCTGCAAGTTACAGCGTTGAGATTGAGCAGTGTGGAGAATCTTAAAGTTAAGATTAAAGTGCCTCTCCTCGTTAAATGCCAGTGTTCCTCTCTACTTGGTCCATTTCTATGGATCTCATTCTATGACATTGTTGGCATGGCGAGGAGGGGAACCAACACTTTGCTTATTGGCTGAATTGAATACTTCTTAAAGGGCTATGGATGATGTGTGTGCATGGTGTTTTCTTATTGGCTGAATTGAATACTTCTTAAAGGGCTATGGATGATGTGTGTGCATGGTGTTTTCTTATTGGCTGAATTGAATACTTCTTAAAGGGCTATGGATGATGTGTGTGCATGGTGTTTTCTTATTGGCTGAATTGAATACTTCTTAAAGGGCTATGGATGATGTGTGTGCATGGTGTTTTCTTATTGGCTGAATTGAATACTTCTTAAAGGGCTATGGATAATGTGTGTGTATGATGTTTTCTTATTGGCTGAATTAAATACTTCTTAAAGGGCTATGGATAATGTGTGTGTCTGATGTTTTCTTATTGGCTGAATTAAATACTTCTTAAAGGGCTATGGATGATGTGTTTTTTCAGTCCGGCTGTCTAACAGTTTTGCAACCTAGTCTTCATGGAGGAATCTTTGATAATATCAACATTCTTTCTCTGCTCACTTACGGAGAGATATTCGTAAAGAGGGAGAGAGAGGCAGAGAGAATTTAGAGAAAGGCAGAGAGAGAGTTTTAGAGAGAGAGAATGAGTGAGAGTTTTAGATAGAGAGAATGAGAGAGAGTTTTAGAGGCAGAAAATGAGCGAGAGTTTTAGATAGAGAGAATGAGAGAGAGTTTGAGATAGAGAGAATGAGAGAGAGTTTGAGATAGAGAGAATGAGAGAGAGTTTTAGATAGAGAGAATGAGAGAGAGTTTTAGAGACATAAAATGAGTGAGAGTTTCAGATAGAGAGAATGAGAGAGAGTTTAAGAGAGAGAGAACGAGAGAGAGTTTTAGATAGAGAGAATGAGAGAGAGTTTAAGAGAGAGAGAACGAGAGAGGTAAGCAGGCCTTGAAAGCAAAACGTCGATGACTCCGACCTGCAGTTCCCATCGCTCTCTCTGTCTTCATATAAAAGCGAAGAGCCGTAATTTACCACAGCCAATAGGATCTCCTCTATTCCTTCCTCACCCCCTTCCTCACCCCCTTCCTCACCCCCTTCCTCACCCTGTTCCTCACCCTCTTCCTCCCCCTCTTCCTCACCCCCTTCCTCACCCTCTTCCTCACCCCCTTCCTCACCCCCTTCCACCCCCCCCCTTGCTCATTCCGTTCCGTGGTGTTAGGAAGAGCCAGTCAGTCAGAGTGAATGGATGCTGAATATTGCAGGACTCTGCCGGTCTGGTGAACGAGACACACTTACCAAAGGTCATGCACTGGAGTGGAGAAGGGGAGAGTGTGTGAGCGAGGGGGCATGGGGACATTGTGAGGTGAGGAGGAGGAGGAGGAGGAGGAGGAGGGATGGCGTGAGTGGAGAGCATTCTTCTTTAGTTTCCATTCTTACCTCTGATTGGTGTACCACCTGGTGAGGTCATTAGAATGCAAATAAGATCGAAGAGAAGCATTAGTAAAGAAAGAGATAGGGAGAAAGAGAAAGAGAGAGAGAGAGAGAGAGAGAGAGAGAGAGAGAGAGAGAGAGAGAGAGAGAGAGAGAGAGAGAGAGAGAGAGAGAGAGAGAGAGAGAGAGAGAGAGAGAGAGAGAGAGAGAGAGAGAGAGAGAGAGAAAGAGAGAGAGAAGGAGAGAGAGAGCTAGATGGCTAATATTAATGCTAACAATTTCCAACAAATAGCTAATATGAATGTTGATAGTTTCCTACAGATGGCTAATATTAATGCCAACAATTTCCTACAGATAGCTAATATGAATGCTAAAAGTTTACTACAGATAGCTAATATTAATGCTAACAGTTTCCAACAGATAGCTAATATGAATGCTAATAGTTTCCTACAGATAGCTAATATTAATGCTAAAAGTTTACTACAGATAGCTAATATTAATGCTAACAGTTTCCAACAGATAGCTAATATGAATGCTAATAGTTTCCTACAGATAGCTAATATTAATGCTAACACTCATATTTTAGCCATAAATACAATGTGTATGGACTGATCTGTGGCTCCTTCAGTCCTGTGTTCTCTTAGCTGGGTTCTAAGGGGACAGCTGGGCCTCTAAACACACTACGATGCTAGAAGCCTGCTTCCCAAATGGACCTCTGCCGTGTAATATTATTTCTATCCTTTTCTTGTTGCTTTAGTTTGATTACATGCATAGCTACCAGAGTCCAACATTTTTTTTTAAATGTGTCCCCAATCAAAACTCTAATTTGACGCCTTTAGGAACAAGTTTTAATTATTACCGATGTTTTTTTAGTATAAAAGTGACCACTTTTCCATATTTATATACATATATTTTTTTCAGTTCTATTATTTTTCTCGATACATATAATTATATATACCACAGTTTAAGCTTTTATGCTTTAGGTTCTCCATATATAACATGGTGTACAACAGAAGGTGAAAGTAGTGGTTTGTTCGGCTACAGATTCTGCTCTCTGCATAGAGAACCAACCCATTACCACTGAGAGAGGGTTAGGGTTAGTCTAGATCTGCATAGAGAACCAACCCATTACCACTGAGAGAGGGTTAGGGTTAGTCTAGATCTGCATAGAGAACCAACCCATTACCACTGAGAGAGGGTTAGGGTTAGTCTAGATCTGCATAGAGAACCAACCCATTACCACTGAGAGAGTAAAGAGGAGAGGGGGGCCGGGGGGATGGGAGGACCCCCAGAAGCTGTGTGTGTGTTTCGGGCCCCTGGGGTGTCAGGGGGACATCAGCAGCTTCCAGAGGGGGCTAGTCTACCCCTGAAACCTGCCATGAGCGGAGCAGAGACTAAAATAATGAACTGAGCCTAAAATAATGAACTGAGCCTAAAATAATAAACCGAGCCTAAAATAATAAACTGAGACTAAAATAATAAACCGAGCCTAAAATAATGAACTGACCCTAAAATAATAAACCGAGCCTAAAATAATAAACTGAGACTAAAATAATAAACCGAGCCTAAAATAATGAACTGAGCCTAAAATAATAAACCGAGCCTAAAATAATAAACCGAGACTAAAATAATAAACCGAGACTAAAATAATAAACTGAGCCTTTTGGTTCCAGCGCAGCCTGTCAGTGTGAACGCACCAACACACACTGGGGCTCTGCTGAAGCCATGGCACACTAAACGGTTTGGTTCCAGCACAGCCTGGCAGTGTGAACGCACCAACACACTGCCCTCCACATCCAGCATGCTGTCAGACGCTTGGTCATGGCAGATTTTAGGGTGGCTAGCATGTTCATGGTGAAAAATAATAAGGATTCATTATGTTTTCAACATGAGCGGATGGTAATGAGGTTCAGCTGAATGTCCCTGTGGGGGGAGAAAAGTCTGTCAGGTTAACAGAGCAGAACTATTTCTTAGAAGACATTACAACCCATCAACTCTCTGGTTGCCCCCGGGAACACCATGTCACCGAGCCAGGTTGCCTTCATTCCAATTAATCCGGATCACAACCTTAAGCAGTTAACAGCTAACTGCTTAGGAGTCCAATCCCAGATGAAACAGTTGAGTCATCACACACACCTTGTAGAATGGTTATAAAGTCAGCTTCCTGATACATGAGAGAGAGAGAGTGTATGTGTGTGTGTGTGTGTGTGTGTGTGTGTGTCTAAGAGAGAGAGAGATATAGACAGAGTGTGTGTGTGTGTGTGTGTGTGTGTGTGTGCGCGTGTGTGTGCGCGTGTTGTGTGTGTGTGAGAGAGATACAGACTGAGAGAGTGTGTGTGTGTACGTGTGTGTGTGTGTGTCTAAGAGAGAGAGAGATATAGACAGAGTGTGTGTGTGTGCGTGTGTGTGTGTGTCAGTGTGTGTGTGTGCGTGTGTGTGCGTGTGTTGTGTGTGTGTGAGAGAGATACAGACGGAGCGTGTGTGTGTATGTGTGTGTGTGTGTGTGTATGTGTGTGTGAGCGAGAGAGATACAGACAGAGAGAGGGTCC
>CM030180.1:19868996-19876496 GCA_017639675.1 Aplochiton taeniatus | reverse complement strand
GTTGCATGAGAACATGGAAAATATGAAAAACCACTTGAGAGCCTTATAATGTAATAATGTATAATGCAATAATGTAATAATGTATAATGTAATAATGTATAATGTAATAATGTATAATGTATAATGTAATAATGTATAATGGAATAATGCTAAGGTAATAATGTATAATGTATAATGTAATAATGTATAAGGTAATAATGTATAATGTATAATGTATAATGTAATAATGTGTAAGGTAATAATGTATAATGTATAATGTAATAATGTATAATGTAATAATGTATAATGTATAATGTAATAATGTGTAAGGTAATAATGTATAATGTATAATGTAATAATGTATAATGTATAATGTAATAATGTATAATGTATAATGTATAATGTAATAATGTATAATGTATAATGTAATAATGTATAATGTAATAATGTGTAAGGTAATAATGTATAATGTATAATGTAATAATGTATAATGTAATAATGTATAATGTATAATGTATAATGTGTAAGGTAATAATGTATAATGTATAATGTAATAATGTATAATGTATAATGTAATAATGTATAATGTAATAATGTGTAAGGTAATAATGTATGATGCATAATGTAATAATGTATAATGTAATAATGTATAATGTATAATGTAATAATGTATAATGTATAATGTAATAATGTATAATGTAATAATGTATAATGTATAATGTATAATGTATAATGTAATAATGTGTAAGGTAATAATGTATAATGTATAATGTAATAATGTATAATGTAATAATGTAATAATGTATAATGTAATAATGTGTAAGGTAATAATGTATAATGTATAATGTAATAATGTATAATGTATAATGTAATAATGTATAATGTTATAACTCAGTCTTTATCTCTGCCCTCCTGTCATCTGATAGGAACCAGCACAGGATGGACACTCACTCTCAGATTTAAATGTATATATAAACTGTATGTCTGTGATGCCCTCCACATGGTTACAGAATGTCATAACAAGTAAATCAAACTGACAACAAATATAATGTGAGTGTGTGTGTGTGTGTGTGTATGAGTCTGTGTGTCTATTTGTGTGTGTTTAAGGGCAGTCTATATAGGATTCCTGCTGTTTGAAAGCAAACTCACAAATCAAAAGCAGAAGCATAAAGCGCTGTGAGTCAAATGTGAGATATTTAACGTACACACACACACACACACACACACACACACACACACACACACACACACACACACACACACACACACACACACACACACACACACACACAATGTTACTTCATTAATAGCATCTCATATTCTACTTTTTATTACTATTGACAGAATATGAAATGTAGGACAGACTTCAGAGAGGAGTGGAGCAGAGCTTTAACCCCTAACCCTCTATCCCCTAACCCCTAACCCCTAACCCTAACCAGACAGAGAGGAGTGGAGCAGAGCTTTAACCCCTAACCCTCTATCCCCTAACCCCTAACCCCTAACCCTAACCAGACAGAGAGGAGTGGAGCAGAGCTTTAACCCCTAACCCTTTATCCCCTAACCCCTAACCCTAACCAGACAGAGAGGAGTGGAGCAGAGCTTTAACCCCTAACCCTCTATCCCCTAACCCCTAACCCCTAACCCTAACCAGACAGAGAGGAGTGGAGCAGAGCTTTAACCCCTAACCCTTTATCCCCTGACCCCTAACCCTAACCAGACAGAGAGGAGTGGAGCAGAGCTTTAACCCCTAATCCTCTATCCCCTAACCCCTAACCCTAACCAGACAGAGAGGAGTGGAGCAGAGCTTTAACCCCTAATCCTCTATCCCCTAACCCCTAACCCTAACCAGACAGAGAGGAGTGGAGCAGAGCTTTAACCCCTAATCCTCTATCCCCTAACCCCTAACCCTAACCAGACAGAGAGGAGTGGAGCAGAGCTTTAACCCCTAATCCTCTATCCCCTAACCCCTAACCCTAACCAGACAGAGAGGAGTGGAGCAGAGCTTTCGACTCTCTAACTCTAACTCCTAACTTCTAACCCTAACCTCTAACCTCTAACCGCTAACCCCTAACCTTAACTCTAACCCTAAGCCTAACCCTAACCTCTAACCCCTAACCCTCTAACCCTCTAACCCCTAACCCTCTAACCCATAACCCTCTAACCCTCTAACCCTCTAACCCCTAACCCCCTAACCCTCTAACCCTCCAACCTCTAACCCTCTAACCCATAACCCTCTAACCCTCTAACCCTCTAACCCCTAACCCCCTAACCCTCTAACCCGTAACCCCCTAACCCCTAACCCTCTACCCCCTAACCCCTAACCCCTAACTCTAACCCTAACCCTCTAACCCCTAACCCTCTATCCCCTAACCCCTAAGCCCTAACTCTAACCCCTAACCCCTAACTCTAACCCCTAACCCCTAATCCTAACCAGACAGGGAGGAGTGGAGCAGAGCTTTAACCCCTAATCCTCTATCCCCTAACCCCTAACCCTAACCAGACAGAGAGGAGTGGAGCAGAGCTTTAACCCCTAATCCTCTATCCCCTAACCCCTAACCCTAACCAGACAGGGAGGAGTGGAGCAGAGCTTTAACCCCTAACTCTAACCCCTAACCCCTAACCCCTAACCCTAACCAGACAGAGAGGAGTGGAGCAGAGCTTTAACCCCTAAGCCCTAACTCTAACCCCTAACCCCTAACCCTAACCAGACAGAGAGGAGTGGAGCAGAGCTTTAACCCCTAACTCTAATCCCTAACCCCTAACCCTAACCAGACAGAGAGGAGTGGAGCAGAGCTTTAACCCCTAACTCTAACCCCTAACCCCTAACCCTAACCAGACAGGGAGGAGTGGAGCAGAGCTTTAACCCCTAAGCCCTAACTCTAACCCCTAACCCCTAACCCTAACCAGACAGAGAGGAGTGGAGCAGAGCTTTAACCCCTAACTCTAACCCCTAACCCCTAACCCTAACCAGACAGAGAGGAGTGGAGCAGAGCTTTAACCCCTAACTCTAACCCCTAACCCCTAACCCTAACCAGACAGGGAGGAGTGGAGCAGAGCTTTAACCCCTAACCCACTAACCCCTAACCCCTAACTCTAACCCCTAACCCTAACCAGACAGGGAGGAGTGGAGCAGAGCTTTAACCCCTAATCCTCTATCCCCTAACCCCTAAGCCCTAACCCTATCCCCTAACCCCTACCCCTAACCAGACAGGGAGGAGTGGAGCAGAGCTTTAACCCCTACCCCTAACCAGACAGGGAGGAGTGGAGCAGAGCTTTAACCCCTACCCCTAACCAGACAGGGAGGAGTGGAGCAGAGCTTTAACCCCTACCCCTAACCAGACAGAGAGGAGTGGAGCAGAGCTTTAACCCCTAACTCTAACCCCTAACCCCTACCCCTAACCAGACAGAGAGGAGTGGAGCAGAGCTTTAACCCCTAACCCTCTATCCCCTACCCCTAACCAGACAGGGAGGAGTGGAGCAGAGCTTTAACCCCTAATCCTCTATCCCCTAACCCCTAAGCCCTAACCCTATCCCTTAACCCCTAACTCTAACCCCTACCCCTAACCAGACAGGGAGGAGTGGAGCAGAGCTTTAACCCCTAACCCTCTAACCCCTACCCCTAACCAGACAGGGAGGAGTGGAGCAGAGCTTTAACCCCTAACCCTCTAACCCCTACCCCTAACCAGACAGGGAGGAGTGGAGCAGAGCTTTAACCCCTAATCCTCTATCCCCTAACCCCTAAGCCCTAACCCTATCCCTTAACCCCTAACTCTAACCCCTACCCCTAACCAGACAGGGAGGAGTGGAGCAGAGCTTTAACCCCTAACCCTCTAACCCCTACCCCTAACCAGACAGGGAGGAGTGGAGCAGAGCTTTAACCCCTAACCCTCTATCCCCTACCCCTAACCAGACAGGGAGGAGTGGAGCAGAGCTTTAACCCCTACCCCTAACCAGACAGGGAGGAGTGGAGCAGAGCTTTAACCCCTAACCCTCTAACCTCTAACCCCTACCCCTAACCAGACAGGGAGGAGTGGAGCAGAGCTTTAACCCCTAATCCTCTAACCCCTAACCCCTAACTCTAACCCCTAACCCTAACCCTCTAACCCTAACCCCTAACCCTAACCAGACAGGGAGGAGTGGAGCAGAGCTTTAACCCCTAACCCTCTAACCTCTAACCCTAACCCTCTAACCCCTAACCCCTAACCCCTACCCAGACAGAGAGGAGTGGAGCAGAGCTTTAACCCCTAACCCTCTAACCCCTACCCCTAACCAGACAGGGAGGAGTGGAGCAGAGCTTTAACCCCTAACCCTCTAACCCCTACCCCTAACCAGACAGGGAGGAGTGGAGCAGAGCTTTAACCCCTAACCCTCTAACCCCTAACCCCTAACCCCCTAACCTCTAACCTCTAACCCCTAACTCTAACCCCTAACCCTCTAACCCCTAACTCTAACCCCTAACCCTCTAACCCCTAACTCTAACCCTCTAACCCCTAACTCTAACCCCTAACCCTCTAACCCCTAACTCTAACCCCTAACCCCTAACCAGACAGGGAGGAGTGGAGCAGAGCTTTAACCCCTAACCCCTAACCCGTACCCCTAACCAGACAGGGAGGAGTGGAGCAGAGCTTTAACCTCTAACCCCTAACCCCCTAACCTCTAACCTCTAACCCCTAACTCTAACCCCTAACTCTAACCCCTACCCCTAACCTCTAACCCCTAACCTCTAACCCTCTAACCTCTAACCCTATCCTTTAACCCCTAACCCTTTAACCTTTAACCTCTAATCCCTAACCAGGAGCTCCATCTGGCAGCACAGCCGTTTCCATGGCGTTTCCCCAACCAGAAACACGAGTTACATGAATCAATGAATCAATGAATCAATGAATCAATGAATCAATGGATCAATGAATCAATGAATCAATGGATCAATGGATCAATGGATCAATGAATCAATGGATCAATGGATCAATGGATCAATGAATCAATGAATCAATGGATCAATGGATCAATGAATCAATGAATCAATGAATCAATGGATCAATGGATCAATGGATCAATGAATCAATGAATCAATGAATCAATGAATCAATGGATCAATGAATCAATGAATCAATGAATCAATGAATCAATGAATCAATGAATCAATGAATCAATGAATCAATTCATAAATTAATCAATTAATCAATGAATCAATGAATCAATGAATCAATGAATCAATGAATCAATGAATCAATTCATAAATTAATCAATTAATAAATTAATCAATTCATCAATTCATCAATTCATCAATTCATACATGAATACATTAAAAAACCTTAGTGATAGAAATAATGACATGAAAGTAAAATGATTTAATCTGTAGTTCGTTTTCTCCATCATATTATTATTTATTATTTATTATTAATTTACTTCTTTGTAACTTGTTTTTCCAATGAATAATACCATGTTTCTAATTGTGATGGAGCCTGTGTTTCTACTGAGTGTTATCTTGTAATTCCTATGTATCTCGTAAACACTGGCCATGTCCTGCAGGCTCCCTATAGTGGAGCAGATGGAGAATCAGTGGAGGAGCTCTGACTCCACCCAGACCTAACACACACACACACACACGCACACACACGCACATACCTTATTCTAAACCTTTAGTCCTCCAGAAATCCAACGTCAGTCTGGAACAGCAAAACAAACCAGGGTCCTGTTATCGTACGAGATGAGTTATGTTTGTGATCGTGTGTTTGAAATACAGACTCCTTGTACAGAGAGTCTGTTCCATCATATCTCTCTTTCTCTCATTATTTTCAATCCACTCTCTCTCTCTCTCTCTGTCTGCTTGCCTTGTGTAAAGCATATTGAATTGCCTCTGTGTGTGTGTGTGTGTGTGTGTGTGTGTGTGTGTGTGTGTGTGTGTGTGTGTGTGACAAAGCCAGTTGCTTTAACATAGCAGGGGTAGCAAATGGGCAATTGGTGTCTGTTAGAGAGTTCAGGTAAACGATATGTTCAGGGAGTCTAAGGTGTCTTTAACAGAGTTCAGGTAAACAATATGTTCAGGGAGTCTAAGGTGTCTTTAACAGAGTTCAGGTAACAATATGTTCAGGGAGTCTAAGGTGTTTAACAGAGTTCAGGTAACAATATGTTCAGGGAGTCTAAGGTGTCTTTAACAGAGTTCAGGTAACAATATGTTCAGGGAGTCTAAGGTGTTTAACAGAGTTCAGGTAACAATATGTTCAGGGAGTCTAAGGTGTCTTTAACAGAGTTCAGGTAACAATATGTTCAGGGAGTCTAAGGTGTCTAACAGAGTTCAGGTAACAATATGTTCAGGGAGTCTAAGGTGTCTAACAGAGTTCAGGTAACAATATGTTCAGGGAGTCTAAGGTGTCTTTAACAGAGTTCAGGTAACAATATGTTCAGGGAGTCTAAGGTGTCTTTAACAGAGTTCAGGTAAACAATATGTTCAGGGAGTCTAAGGTGTCTTTAACAGAGTTCAGGTAACAATATGTTCAGGGAGTCTAAGGTGTCTAACAGAGTTCAGGTAACAATATGTTCAGGGAGTCTAAGGTGTCTAACAGAGTTCAGGTAACAATATGTTCAGGGAGTCTAAGGTGTCTTTAACAGAGTTCAGGTAACAATATGTTCAGGGAGTCTAAGGTGTCTTTAACAGAGTTCAGGTAACAATATGTTCAGGGAGTCTAAGGTGTTTAACAGAGTTCAGGTAACAATATGTTCAGGGAGTCTAAGGTGTCTTTAACAGAGTTCAGGTAACAATATGTTCAGGGAGTCTAAGGTGTTTAACAGAGTTCAGGTAACAATATGTTCAGGGAGTCTAAGGTGTTTAACAGAGTTCAGGTAACAATATGTTCAGGGAGTCTTAGGTGTCTAACAGAGTTCAGGTAACAATATGTTCAGGGAGTCTAAGGTGTTTGTTAGAGAGGTGAGATAACTCAGTGTGTGTGTGTGTGTGTGTGTGTGTGTGAGTGTGTGTGTGTGTGTGTGTGTGTGTGTGTGTGTGTGTCCATCAGGACCACATGCTCCACAGGGTAACCCAACTGAACAGTCCACAGTCACAGAACACCCATTATGTACTATATAAAACAGAGAGAGAGAGAGACTGAGAGAAGGAGAGAGAGAGAGAGAGATAGCGACTGAGAGAGTGGGAAGAGAGATCTCATTAACCTGACAACTGATCTAAGGGCACTTATTCTTTAATGTATTATTCATTTATGGTTCTTCATCTCTGTTTTATTATGAACATTTTTTTAAATTGTGATCAAATGAGCCTGAGTGTTATCCCTGAGGCTGACAGTGTAGGGGGGAAATCATTAGCCACTTCTTAAGTGGCTGTCTCTCTGTCTGACGGCTGGCTCTCTCTCTCGCCCTGTCCCCCTAATGAATGGGGCCGTCCATCCCATAATGCCAGGGCTGGCCATGCTACTGTCCGCTCTCTAACAGGAAGGAAGCAGACGCCAACAAATGAGACCCTCCCCTCAGAGGAGGCCATGGCAGACTGCAGGCTGTCAAAGAGGG
>CM030180.1:19821496-19863996 GCA_017639675.1 Aplochiton taeniatus | reverse complement strand
TTCCTGCCCTCACTGGGGCCACTTCCTGCCCATACACAGAGAGCTTAGACACAACACTCGTCCTCTTTATCTTCCTCCTACTATTACAAGAGACCTGTATGTTAACCAATACCTTTCCAGGCAAACATACACAGAACCAATAGCAGCTCTTCTCCACAGAGAGAACCAATGGCACCTCTTCTCCACAGAGAGAACCAATAGCAGCTCTTCTCCACAGACAATGACAGAGTGTAGACCAGGTGGCAGAATAAGAGCCTGATTTAAACTCCGTCAACAAATCAACTGCTACTGAAAAATCCTTCAAAATGCAGTTTACATAAAAGTGTGTTAAACCCTGCTTCTCAGAACGGTATGAGGTTAAAGTATTTTGACCGGTGCAGGGGAAAATAGTCAAAAAATGGTGTGTGTGTGTGTGTGTGTGTGTGTGTGTATCAATGAACCAATGCTGTGAAAGAGAACAATCATATTATTACACCCTCTGACTACACACAGCACACCTCAGAAATCCTTCACACACACACACACACACACACACACTCACTCACTCACTCACTCACTCACTCACTCACTCACTCACTCACTCACTCACTCACTCACTCACTCACTCACTCACACTCACTCACTCACTCACTCACTCACTCACTCACAGTGAAGTGCCACTGCTTTGCCTTAGCCTAAGACGATTGAGTGCCGATGGGCCTCTGTTTAAAAGATGGCTCCTGGCTGATCTCCAGAGAGGTCACAGGTCACAGGTCACAGGTCACAGGTCACCAGGATTCACTCTGACTGAGCTTCTGCTCCAAGTCATATCATAAACATATCAAACTACCCATCAGCACTGTCTGGGGCCAAGATGAGTATTTGCTATCTACTATAAAGGTCTGTCGTGAGAACTCTATCTACTATCTACTATCTACTATAAAGGTCTGCAGTGAGAACTCTATCTACTATCTACTATAAAGGTCTGTCACAGCTTCTCAAACAACTCAAATAAAGGATGACAGAAATGTTGCCCTCTCTGAAGATATGCAGCGTGACCAAAACAAAGCCTTCAGCCAGCGGCTACACGTTGACACCCCTCCTCATCCCTGAAATGACAATGACTTTATGAACACGGCTGGAGCGAGAGACCATCAGAGAGTCAGACACACAGAGAAAGAGAGAGGGAGAGACGGAGAGAGAGAGAGAGAGAGAGAGAGGGGGGGGGGGGGGGTCTTCTATATAAGAAAGGGAATACACTAGACCCCAACAACTATAGTGGATCTGTGTAAACGAAGCATAGGGAGTGTTCTGTACTATAATCAATAGCAGAATACAAGGTTCCCTTGGGGTAAACAATGTACTGAACATTGGCTTCTTACCAAAACACCGTACTACAGACCATGTTTATACTCTCCATACCCTTATGAAAAACATGTAATACAAAAAGGCAAGGGGAAAATATTTGCCTGTTTTGTTGACATAAAAGAAAAAAACATTGGACCCATTTGGCACAAAGAACTATTCCTATATGACATTCAAAGTAGACTGAAAATAAATGTGTAAATATTCTCTCAAAGACAACGGGATATTTTGATCATGGAAGACGATTTCAACAGGGCTGCAAGGTGAAATTAGAAATGATGTTCCTTCTAAAACTGGATATGCAGCGACCACTTCCAACAATCATTACAACAGTGTATTTCTTGCATCAGTTCAGAGTCAGACTATAGTCATTTTCCACAGCATGAAAAGAATCGCGGTGGCATCTCATCTTCCAAAATCATACATAACATAGTTTAATTAGAGCACTAAGAGTCTGGAGGATTTAGCACAGATAAACTAGTACACACGTGTGTAACATAATCTAGTATAACCGGCAGCACACACTCAAACGGTCAGATTTGATATGAGGCAAGGTAACCGAGTAACCCGCTCAGCATTAACACAGAGCTGGCACCACAGCGGCAGACGTCGCAGCGCCCGTGCAGCATCTAAAGTACTGTTCATTGTATGCGCGAGGGGGCTGCAGTTGAGTCCTTTTCAATTATCTTGACCTATACAATTGACTTTTAATCTGCAACAACTCAATGCAAAACGGCTATTTTCCCCACATTTGATTCAAGAGACAAGCGAATAAAAACAATCTACACATATTAGATATTCCGATATTTTTGTACAAATATGTAGAGAGCAAAATAAAAAGTGTAATAACCTAGAAGGCTATTATATGTAAAGCAATGAATACAATACATCTAAACCAAAACATTGGCGAGTTTGAATGATAAAACAAAGCTGCTTTGTAAAAACGAATCTGTAATCGATTTATTTTAATTGGACCATTTCATTTAGATATTTGCAAGAACACAGACAAACAAACTCTAACTCACTCTCTCTCCCTCTCACACACATATGCGCGCGCGCACGCACGCACGCACGCACGCGCGCACACACACACACACACACACACACACACACACACACACACACACACACACACACACACACACACACACACAGTTAAACTGCTCCTCATTGTAAAAGAGGTTCACCCGTAGGGTTGCAGGCGGCAGGGCAGGTGCTCAGAAGGCATAGCCTACGGCATCATGAACGCATTGTCAAAATGACCCCTTGTAGGCGTCAATACAACGACGAGGAGACTGCCAAGTTTTTGGAGAACACAACCAACATAATAACTTTCCTAAGACGTCGTGACTGGTTTTTATCACACTGCGACAATTAGGTCATTCATGTAAATAGGCTGCTCGAAAACACTTTAATTTGGCAAGTTAAAATGCGACAACGGCACAGTGTCACACAAAGCAAGACACCTAATTTATTTTAAATGGACAAGAAACTCACCCTCTTTGGCTTTCCTAAAGGTATTCATATCTGTATTCAAAATAGCAACCACGTTCTTAAGATATTGGCTACTTCAAAAAGAGTGAGCTTACAATTTCTTCTCAGCCTCGGACCACAAGTCTTTTTTCTCAATCCCCAACGTTATTATAGTCTTCCGTTATGCACTGCGAGAAATGTTCTTATATCCTAAAGGAAGGACTATCGTGCTGAGACTGTCAATTCATTTTTCGAAGTGAAACAGCAGAACCCTGTCCGACTGTCTTCTGCTCCCTGTGTGCTTCGTGCGCTCGCCTTCCCTCGCGCAGTGACAGGCTGTATCCTCTGGTGCTCACAGAACACACACCATCTCCTACCCGCTCGCTCTCAGTGTCGATTTCCCTGGGATCTTTCGGATGGACTCGGTTATTTACGGGAAAAGTGTCAGACTAATTGCCTACACGTTTAACTATCTATTCCCAACAAAATAATAAACCTTCAAACATGAATTAATGAGTATCATTTACAAATATTATCGGGAGACGACTGGTTAATAATCAGTATAAAGCAATTGTAGTTGAAGGAAATATGCTGAATGCATTGCTTTGCCCATTTGTACCTTATTGCATGTGTTGGGGTCAACCATAAACTACATCATAGAATTACCCATTACTCTGTGATACAACAACGTGGTTAGAAATCAATTCCATCAAGAATTTAGTATCTAGATACGGAGACCATGGACTTCCTGTACGACACAAACAGGGTCCAGTGCTGCTGCTAAGAGTCATGAGGTCAGAGTTATGATGTCAGTACGGACCCTTACCATCAGAGAGTCATGATGTCAAGTGTCATGATGTCAGAGTTATGATGTTAGTACGGACCCTTTACAACAGAAAGAGTCATGATGTCAGAGTCATGATGTCACATTCATGGTGTCAGAGTCATGGTGTCAGAGTCATGCTGTCAGAGTCATGCTGTCAGAGTCATGCTGTCAGAGTCATGATGTCAGAGTCATGCTGTCAGAGTCATGGTGTCAGAGTCATGGTGTCAGTCATGATGTCAGAGTCATGGTGTGGAGAAAATAACAGGAGAGTTTTCTGTTGACTGAGTGCAGCGTTTATGGAGCATCTGAAGAGCTCAGAGCAGCAGGGAGAAGATACTTTGTCTCCCATCAGCCCTCTACACTCTCGGGGATATTTCACATGGGCAACACACCTCCACAAAACCTCACTGTTGTACTAACGCTTTCCTATGTGTGTGTGTGTGTGTGTGTGTGTGTGTGTGTGAGAGAGAGAGAGAGAGAGAGAGAGAGCATTTTCAAGTCTGTTTCTTTTCTTGTGTTTCATTTTGTCTGTGCATATACAGTGGGGCCAAAAAGTATTTAGTCAGCCACTGATTGTGCAAGTTCTCCTACTTAGAAAGATGAGAGAGGTCTGTAATTTTCATCATAGGTAGACTTCAACTATCAGAGACAAAAATGAGAAAAAAAAATCCAGGAAATCACATTGTAGGATTTTTAAAGAATTTATTTGTAAATGATGGTGGAAAATAAGTATTTGGTCAATAACAAAAGTTCAACTCAATACTTTGTAACATAACCTTTGTTGGCAATGACAGA
Source organism: Aplochiton taeniatus (assembly GCA_017639675.1). Lineage (NCBI taxonomy): Eukaryota > Metazoa > Chordata > Actinopteri > Galaxiiformes > Galaxiidae > Aplochiton > Aplochiton taeniatus. The sequence continues at coordinate 19,859,558 of CM030180.1, read as the reverse complement.
GGTCAAACGTTTCCTGTAAGTCTTCACCAGGTTTGCACACACTGTAGCTGGTATTTTGCCCCATTCCTCCATGCAGATCTCCTCTAGAGCAGTCATGTTTTGGGGCTGTCGCTGGGCAACACGGACTTTCAACTCCCTCCACAAATGTTCTATGGGGTTGAGGTCTGGAGAATGGCTAGGCCACTCCAGGACCTTGAAATGCTTTTTACGGAGCCACTCCTTCGTTACCCGAGCGGTGTGTTTGGGATCATTGTCATGCTGGAAGACCCAGCCACTTTCCATCTTCAATGCTCTCACTGATGGAAGGAGGTTTTGGCTTAAAATCTCACGATACATGGCCCCATTCATTCTTCCCTTAACACGGATCAGTCGTCCTGTCCCCTTTGCAGTAAAACAGCCCCAAAGCATGATGTTTCCACCCCCATGCTTCACAGTAGGTATGGTGTTCTTGGGATGCAACTCAGCATTCTTCTTCCTCCAAACACGACGAGTTGAGTTTTTACCAAAAAGTTCTATTTTGGTTTCATCTGACCACATGATATTCTCCCAATCCTCTTCTGGATCATCCATATGCTCTCTGGCAAATTTCAGACGGGCCTGGACATGTACTGGCTTAAGCAGGGGGACACGCCCGGCACTGCAGGATTTGAGTCCCTCTCGGCGTAGTGTGTTACTGATGGTAGCCTTTGTTACTTTGGTCCCAGCTCTCTGCAGGTCATTCATCAGGTCCCTCCGTGTAGTTCTGGGATTTTTGCTCACTGTTCTCATGATCATTTTGACCCCACGGGATGAGATCTTGCGTGGGGCCCCAGAACGAGGGAGATTATCAATGGTCTTGTATGTCTTCCATTTTCTTACAATTGCTCCGACAGTTGATCTTTTCACACCAACCTGCTTGCCTATTGCAGATTCACTCTTCCCAGCCTGGTGCAGGTCTACAATTTTCTTCCTGGTGTTCTTCGACAGCTTTTTGGTCTTGGCCATGGTTGAGTTTGGAGTCTGACTGTTTGAGGCTGTGGACAGGTGTCTTTTATACAGATGATGAGGTCAAACAGGTTCCATTAATACAGGTAACGAGTGGAGGACAGAAGAGCTTCTTAAAGAAGAAGTTACAGGTCTGTGAGAGCCAGAAATCTTGCTTGTTTGTGGGTGACTAAATACTTAATTTCCACCATAATTTACAAATAAATTCTTTAAAAATCCTACAATGTGATTTCCTGGATTTCTTTTTCTCATTTTTGTCTCTCATAGTTGAAGTCTACCAATGATGAAAATAACAGACCTCTCTCATCTTTCTAAGTAGGAGAACTTGCACAATCAGTGGCTGACTAAATACTTTTTGGCCCCACTGTATGTGTTAGGGTAGTGTATCTGTGTTTTTTTCAATAATCAATAATAATTGATAATAACAATAATCATTTCAATGATTTTCCAAATCAGTATCACTGATACTCTGAGGATTCCTAATGACATCACTGATATTCCAGTAGTTGATAACTGTTACTTGGTTCCTCTGTCTAATTCATCTTACATATGTCTCACCCTGCAGTTAGAAAGTGGGATCAAGGAGAAACTAATAGTATTTAAAGTGTTTATTCCAGAAGGTTAAACTTACTAAAACTCATAAATACATTGTGTTTCAGAAGGAGAAGAAATATGACCTTTTCTCCCGAATTAATAAATAGTCCTGTGCCTATTTTAAGCACATGATAAGGTGAATAGTCCTGTGCCTATTTCAAGCAAATGATAAGGTGAAGAGTCCTGTGCCTATTTCAAGCACATGATAAGGTGAAGAGTCCTGTGCCTATTTCAATCACATGATGAGGTGAAAACCTGAAGTGCTCTGTCCTTCCCATTCCAAGGTGGAGCATGTTTTGAGCTAACTGAATCCCTGGTTATTAGAAACAGACTAGCTAGGACATTTTGGGATTTACACACCAGGAAAACGTCCTGTCACTGTCCAGTCATTTTAATTATCCCGGAAGACAACAAAGGACCAGCTGACAGATGTTTCTGTCTGAAAACGGTATCTCCCAAATAGATGTTTCTGTCTGAGAACAGTATCTCCCAAATATATGTTTCTGTCTGAGAATGGTATCTCCCAAAGAGAGGTTTCTGTCTGAGAATGGTACCTCCCAAATAGATGTTTCTGTCTGAGAACGGTATCTCCCAAATAGATGTTTTTGTCTGAGAATGGTATCTCCCAAAGAGAGGTTTCTGTCTGAGAATGGTATCTCCCAAAGAGATGTTTCTGTCTGAGAATGGTATCTCCCAAAGCAATGTTTCTGTCTGAGAACGGTCTCTCCCAAAGAGATGTTTCTGTATGAGAACGGTCTCCTCTAAAGAGATGTTTCTGTATGAGAACGGTATCTCCCAAAGAGATGTTTGTTTCAGGGCCTCTTGGTGTCTGTGTGTGAGTGGAATAAAAGACAAAGGCTTTAGCTTCTAATGGAACACACACACAGAAGAAGAGACGTCTATACGGAATTAACCCCAAAATTAATAAACAGATCAATAGAATATAAATATCCAACCCAAAACACACTAAGCATACTAGAAATAACATGGATTTCAATATTCTCAAAAGAAATAAATACCCTTTTCCAAATCCTGTGAATGATATATGTTACAAAATGTACCATCAGATTCTTTATTGGTCCTTAAGTCTCTCACTTCAAACACAAAGCCACCCACTTGGCAACAAATAGCTCTCTTTTCAGGTAATTTCACTAGCAAGACAACTCTATCTCTTAATTAGATTCCCCTCATTGATTCTCCAGAGACGCTTTCAATTGACCGCGGTAATCAAAGCCTCTATTGTGTTAGCAGGAAGGGAAGTACACTGACACGTTCTACAGCTCCACTCAGCCTCACCACTAAAGGCCACTTTGTTTGATGGAGGGGGTCCAGGGCGGCTTGACCTCAGCCTCACTGCCTGACTACCTGTGGCAGATTGGTGGTAAGCTTTGTCGAGGAGAAAGAATAGGGAGAAACGGAGAGAGAGAGAGAGAGAGAGAGAGAGAGAAAGAGAGGGGGGGATGGTCACTATATAAACTGTAGATACATGTATTTATATTCATATGATCTTTAACTCTAGGAATATGTATTTATGTCCATAAGATCTTTAACTAGGTAAATGTGTTTATATCCATAAGATCTTTAACTAGGTAAATGTGTTTATATCCATAAGATCTTTAACTAGGTAAATGTGTTTATATTCATAAGATCTTTAACTAGGTAAATGTGTTTATATCCATAAGATCTTTAACTAGGTAAATGTGTTTATATCCATAAGATCTTTAACTAGGTAAATGTGTTTATATCCATAAGATCTTTAACTAGGTAAATGTATTTATGTCCATAAGATCTTTAACTAGGTAAATGTGTTTATATTCATAAGATCTTTAACGGTAAACAATGCCTCTTTAACTGGAGGCGGTCACAGGTCTAGCAGAACAGGGTTCTGGAGCGATCACAGGTCCAGTAGAACAGGGTTCTGGAGGGGGTCACAGGTCCAGCAGAACAGGGTTCTGGAGCGATCACAGGTCCAGTAGAACAGGGTTCTGGAGGGGGTCACAGGTCCAGCAGAACAGGGTTCTGGAGGCATCACAGGTCCAGTAGAACAGGGTTCTGGAGGGGGTCACAAGTCCAGCAGAACAGGGTTCTGGAGGCATCACAGGTCCAGTAGAACAGGGTCCTGGAGGGGGTCACAGGTCCAGCAGAACAGGGTCCTGGAGGCGGTCACAGGTCCAGTAGAACAGGGTTCTGGAGGGGGTCACAGGTCCAGTAGGACAGGGTTCTGGAGGGTTCCTCTCTGCGGGCTCGGCTCATTCTGATTCTGGTGCTGCCCGGCTCCTCCCTCCTAACCGGAGCCACGCTGACAAAGAACCCTCTCACTTAAGAGAGAGAGATCTCTGTGGAAGGACTGAGAGAGAGAGGGAGAGAGAGGGAGAGAGAGAGGGAGAGAGAGAGGGGAGAGAGATGAAGAGGGAGAGAGAGAAGGAAAGAGAGGGGGAGAGAGAGAGGGAAAGTGAGGGTGAGAGAGAGACAGAAAGACAGAGAGAGAGCAAGAGAGAGAGAGAGAGAAACAGACAGATAGAGTGAGAGTGAGACAGAGAGAGGTCAATGCCTGTGTCTTTAGTTCAATACCTGGTGTGTCCGTCACTCAGTGTACTGTAAACCACTGTTGACAGAAGACAGCATTTCTTAGCCTGATGCCGGTAACTCCAGCTGGTCCTGTGAGTCCACAACATGTGTCACTATGGAAGTAAATTCCCTTTAACGCGACCTGACACACGACCTCACTACAATCCACGGCCAAGCTGCTTGTAGAGAAAGAAACAAATCAACGTACAGATCTACAGAAAGAAACAAATCAACGTACAGATCTACAGGAAGAAAGAAATCAACTTACAGATCTACAAGAAGAAACAAATCAACTTACAGATCTACAGGAAGAAACAAATCAACTTACAGATCTACAGAAAGAAACAAATCAACGTACAGATCTACAGGTAGAAACAAATCAACGTACAGATCTACAGGAAGAAATAAATCAACTTACAGATCTACAGGAAGAGACAAATCAACTTACAGATCCACAGGAAGAGACAAATCAACGTACAGATCTACAGGAAGAAACAAATTAACTTACAGATCCACAGGAAGAGACAAATCAACTTACAGATCCACAGGAAGAGACAAATCAACTTACAGATCTACAGGAAGAGACAAATCAACTTACAGATCCACAGGAAGTAACAAATCAATTAACAGATCCACAGGAAGAAACAAATCAACTTACAGATCCACAGGAAGAAACAAATCAATTTACAGATCTATTCCACCTGGCTGTGAAACAGGAAGTAATATCTGGACCAGCAGGAACTGGACAGGACTTGTGTCTGTTTGTGAGGGGATGAAATATGTGTTTTTCTGCTAAACTGTGAATATTTCTCTGTATCATGTGATATGTGTTTTATGCCTAATGGTGAATATGTCTAATTTGTATATAGTACATTTTTCCTCTGGCTCCATTCAGCTTCGGTTAGGTAATTAGGTCATTCCCTAACGAACACACTGGTGGACACCCTTATTTTTTAACAACAGAATCTATTTTTCCAATCCCATTCTGCAAGCTGCAACTTTGGAATGGATTCCATCTCGCTAGGTTGGTTAACAATCATAATTACTTTCCTGCCTTGTTCATCCTCTTCCCTATTTTCAGTCAGCATTTCCTTGGAATATTGAGTTCCTGACGTAATCTCTCAGTTCTCCGTTTCAGTGCCAAGGGAATCTTCTCTTCCTCCGCTCCCTTCTGGAGAAACACAAGAAGATATCAGGCAGCATTTTAATATTTCATTCCTGGAATGCGGTGATCTGTGTCGGTGGGGGTCAGCTGACTAGAACTCTAACAGGACGGAGCGGACGTTGTCTCCTCGATTGCTGGATATGTCTGTGTGTCGGCTGGACCATGCCAGAGAAAGGCTGTGTTCACTGGATAGAGAGAGACTGTGTTCATTGGATAGAGAGAGACTGTGTCCACTGGATAGAGAGGGACTGTGTCCACTGACCACTGGATAGAGAGGGACTGTGTTCACTGGATAGAGAGGGACTGTGTCCACTGACCACTGGATAGAGAGGGACTGTGTCCACTGGATAGAGAGGGACTGTGTTCACTGGATAGAGAGGGACTGTGTCCACTGACCATTGGATCGAGAGGGACTGTGTCCACTGACCATTGGATAGAGAGGGACTGTGTCCACTGGCTAGAGAGGGACTGTGTTCACTGAGCATTGGATAGAGAGGGACTGTGTCCACTGACCATTGGATAGAGAGGGACTGTGTCCACTGGATAGAGAGGTACTGTGTCCACTGGATAGAGAGGGACTGTGCTCATTGGATAGAGAGAGACTGTGTCCCCTGGATAGAGAGGTACTGTGTTCACTGGATAGAGAGAGTCTATGTCCACTGACCACTGGATAGAGAGGGACTGTGTCCACTGGATAAAGAGGGACTGTGTTCACTGGATAAAGAGGGACTGTGTCCACTGGATAGAGAGGGACCTTGTCCACTGGATAGAGAGGGACTGTCCACTGTATAGAGAGGGACTGTGTCCACTGACCACTGGCTAGAGAGGGACTGTGTTCACTGGATAAAGAGGGACTGTGTCCACTGGATAGAGAGGGACCTTGTCCACTGGATAGAGAGGGACTGTCCACTGTATAGAGAGGGACTGTGTCCACTGACCACTGGCTAGAGAGGGACTGTGTTCACTGGATAGAGAGGGACTGTGTTCACTGGATAGAGAGGGACTGTGTTCACTGGATAGAGAGGGACTGTGTTCACTGGATAGAGAGAGGCTGTGTCTCCACTACGGCTGCTGGTTTGAACTGGTTTGAACTGGTTTGAACTGGTTTGAACTGGTTTGAACTGGTTTGACACACATACTTAAATGGCAGACAAGTATAAATCTGAAATAAAGACTCAATAACCTCCAACCAACCTCGGCCAATGTAAAACGTGCTGCTAGAAATCTACATCAGTCTTTAGTGATCAATAGTGATCAATAGTGACGCATGAAATTCAGGTTCAAATGTAGACACACGTCTAAACATGTTTTTTAAAAGGTCCAGACAATTTAGTCAAACATGGTTTCTCCCTGTAAAGGCATACCTCTTAAATGAACATAGCCTGAGTTTACTGAAATCATTTGTATTTGCCATTTTGATCATAATATTCATATAATATTAATAATAATATACATAATATAACTCCCTGTGTGCATAGTGTTTGAATGTAATGTGGGAGAGAGAAACCGAACAGCAATTCAAATCAACCGTCTCCATGGAGAATGAACCCTGCCTGCTCCTGAAGGCTGGGCTGTGTTTAAGTAGTCTGCCTTCCTGCGCTTCAGGCAAAACGCGCACACGCACGCGCACGCACACGCACACGCACACGCACACGCACACGCACACGCACACGCACACGCACACGCACACACACACACACACACACACAGCCTCGGGACTAGTTAGCAGTCCTGAAGTTGATGCATTGAACAGTTCACCAAAATGTAAATGTAGTCCCTTTGGAACACACTATAGGGGTGGAAGCCATAGATATAGAGATACTCCTTACCCTGCCACAAAACAAATTCATAAAATATTCAACAACACAACAACAACAACCATACAACATAAAAATGTTATAGGACAGGTCATTATAGAAGACAGACAGGTAGGCAGGCAGACAGACAGGTAGGCAGGGAGACAGACAGGTAAGCAGAGAGACAGACATGTAGGCAGGAAGACAGACAGGTAAGCAGAGAGACAGACAGGTAGGCAGGAAGACAGACAGGTAAGCAGAGAGACAGACAAGTAGGCAGGAAGACAGACAGGTAAGTAGAGAGATAGACAGGTAAGCAGGAAGACAGGCAGGTAAGCAGAGAGACAGACAGGCAAGCAGAGAGACAGGTAGGTAGACAAGTCTTTTCTGAAGTGAGTCATAAAGAGGTCGTCATGGAGTCAGGTGGTCTCGTAGAAGTCCTCCAATCAGAGGAAGCCGTTTGAACTCTGGGGGAACTGAAGTATCACCCTGGTGGGGGCTTCAAGCCCCAGGTGGGCCCTTAGTTTGAATTGAACCAAAGTAGGTACAGCACACACCTCATATTAACATCATTCAAAAGTAGGCACAGCACACACCTCATATTAACATCATCTAGTGCGTAGCAATCTTTATTGATGCACTGCTCGATGTGGGTAAGTTTAAGCACTGTTCCAGAGGCAGACAGATAATATGCAAACTTAGCTTTTAAGACAGCAGGACACGGCCTGCACACACACATTCCATTAGGGCTATGGATGACTGTGTATGATATGTAGTCTGTTAGGAGAGAGAGAGGATGATGATGATTCTATTGGTGTTATGGATGACTGTGTATGACATGTAGTCTGTTAGGAGAGACAGAGGATGATGATTCTATTGGTGTTATGGATGATGGTGTATGATATGTAGTCTGTTAGGAGAGAGACAGAGATGATGATGATTCTATTGGTGTTATGGATGATGGTGTATGATATGTAGTCTGTTAGGAGAGAGAGAGAGGATGATTCTATTGGTGTTATGGATGATGGTGTATGATATGTAGTCTGTTAGGAGAGAGAGAGAGGATGATTCTATTGGTGTTATGGATGACTGTGTATGATATGTAGTCTGTTAGGAGAGAGAGAGGATGATGATTCTTTTGGTGTTATGGATGATGGTGTATGATATGTAGTCTGTTAGGAGAGAGAGAGGATGATGATGATTCTATTGGTGTTATGGATGATGGTGTATGATATGTAGTCTGTTAGGAGAGAGAGGATGATGATTCTATTGGTGTTATGGATGATGGTGTATGATATATAGTCTGTTAGGAGAGAGAGAGGATGATTCTATTGGTGCTATGGATGATGGTGTATGATATGTAGTCTGTTAGGAGAGAGAGAGGATGATGATGATTCTATTGGTGTTATGGATGATGGTGTATGATATGTAGTCTGTTAGGAGAGAGAGAGGATGATGATGATTCTATTGGTGCTATGGATGATGGTGTATGATATGTAGTCTGTTAGGAGAGAGAGAGAGAGAGAGAGAGAGAGAGAGAGAGAGAGAGAGAGAGAGAGCGAGATAAAGGGTAACACTGTCAGCTCAGCACGTTAGCGTATAGGTAATTCGGTTTGTGTTTTCATTCATAATGAGCTCTTACTCTGAGCCTGAAACCATTGTTTACAGAGGGGGAAATGAAGTTCCATCATAAAGTAATTATTGTCTGTTGGTGTGTTCATAAGAGTCAACAAATAACGTATGAGATTGACACAGGCTCGAAGGGAGGAGGACTTGAAATGATCGATTGTTAGCCCTTGTCAGAAAAATTGTCTTTCCGTTGAGCCAATGTTTACCTGACAACAGAACAATACCTTAGACAAGGGAGTGTGAGACAGAAGAGTGTGAGACAGGAGAGTGTGAGACAGGAGAGTCTGAGTGTAAGACAGAAGAGTGTTAGACAGGAGAGTCTGGGTGTGAGACAGGAGAGTGTGAGACAGGAGTGTTAGACAGGAGAGTGTGAGACAGGAGCGTGAGAAACAGGAGTGTTAGACAGGAGAGTGTGAGACAAGAGAATGTCAGAGGAAAGTGTGAGACAGGAGAGTGTCAGACAGGAGAGTGTTAGACAGGAGAGTGTGAGACAGGTGAATGTCAGAGGAGAGTGTTAGACAGGAGAGTGTGAGACAGGTGAATGTCAGAGGAGACTGTTAGACAGGAGAGTGTGAGACAGGTGAATGTCAGAGGAGAGTGTTAGACAGGAGAGTGTGAGACAGGAGAGTGTCAGAAGAGAGTGTCAGACAGGAGAGTGTTAGACAGGAGAGTGTGAGACAGGAGAGTCTGGGTGTGAGACAGGAGCCAGTGAATGTCAGAGCAGCTCAGAGGGGCTGTAACCTTTCATCTGGTCCTCTAAGCAGTCCACTAGTAGGGGACCTCAGCTCAGCGGGGCTGTAACCTTTCATCTGGTCCTCTAAGGAGTCCACTAGTAGGGGCCCTCAGCTCAGAGGGGCTGTAACCTTTCATCTGGTCCTCTAAGGAGTCCACTAGTAGGGGACCTCAGCTCAGCGGGGCTGTAACCTTTCATCTGGTCCTCTAAGGAGTCCACTAGTAGGGGCCCTCAGCTCAGAGGGGCTGTAACCTTTCATCTGGTCCTCTAAGGAGTCCACTAGTAGGGGACCTCAGCTCAGAGGAGCTGTAATCTTTCATCTGGTCCTCTAAGGGGTCCACTAGTAGGGGCCCTCAGCTCAGCGGGGCTGTAACCTTTCATCTGGTCCTCTAAGGAGTCCACTAGTAGGGGCCCTCAGCTCAGAGGAGCTGTAACCTTTCATCTGGTCCTCTAAGGAGTCCACTAGTAGTAGACCTCAGCTCAGAGGAGCTGTAACCTTTCATCTGGTCCTCTAAGGAGTCCACTAGTAGGGGACCTCAGCTCAGCGGGGCTGTAACCTTTCATCTGGTCCTCTAAGGAGTCCACTAGTAGGGGCCCTCAGCTCAGAGGGGCTGTAACCTTTCATCTGGTCCTCTAAGGAGTCCACTAGTAGGGGCCCTCAGCTCAGAGGAGCTGTAACCTTTCATCTGGTCCTCTAAGGAGTCCACTAGTGGGGGACCTCAGCTCAGAGGAGCTGTAACCTTTCATCTGGTCCTCTAAGGGGTCCACTAGTAGGGGCCCTCAGCTCAGCGGGGCTGTAACCTTTCATCTGGTCCTCTAAGGAGTCCACTAGTAGGGGCCCTCAGCTCTGAGGAGCTGTAACCTTTCATCTGGTCCTCTAAGGAGTCCACTAGTAGTAGACCTCAGCTCAGAGGAGCTGTAACCTCTCATCTGGTCCTCTAAGGAGTCCACTAGTAGGGGACCTCAGCTCAGCGGATCCAAACATCCACCAGAGCTTCAGAGCCGAGAGTTCAGGGTTTGGCCGGCAGAAGATGGAGACAGAGGGGGGAGGGGGAGAGAAAGAGGGGGGGGGGGGGACAGAGCTGGGAGGACAGAGGGCAGAGGAGACAGAGGAGACAGAGGACAGAGGAGACATAGGAGACAGAGAGCATAGGAGACAGAGGACATAGGAGAAAGAGGACAGAGGAGACAGAGGACAGGGGAGACAGAGGAGAGAGGAGACAGAGGACATAGGAGACAGAGGACATAGGAGAAAGAGGACAGAGGAGACAGGGGACATGGGAGACAGAGGAGACAGAGGTCATTGGAGACAGAGGACATAGTTGTTAGGATAATGGAGCTGGAATCCATCTCCCCTGCCTGCCTGCCTGCCTGCCCGCCCGCCCGCCCGCCCGCCCGCCCGTCCGTGTGATGGACAGGGCTTTGTCATTGTGACAGCAGTGTCATGTAGCCCACACTGAGCCGCTCCACCCCAGATAAATACATACATACATACACACACACAGTATATATACATATTTACCTGCCAGATGCTCACCTCAGCTCTGAGTCATCCAGCTGTGTGGGTGTGTCTCCACCAGAAGTTTTATGTGTAAGCTTGCTCTTGTGTGTGTATGTGTGTGTGTATGCGTATGCGTGTCTGTGTGTGTGTGTGTGTGTGTGTGTGATATGCACCTGTGTGTGTCTGTAAGTGTGTGCGTATGTGTGTGTGTGTGTAGTCATTATTTTCCTGAGCAGCAGTGTGCTGTGTCTTCTGCTAGACAGCCTGTGGTCTGCTGACATGAGAAGAGATGAGACTCACATTAATGGTGCCCTCATTATCATATGATATATAAATATATATATATATATATATATTATTACTGCAGTAATTTATGTAAAGCGTGACAGTAGGAGAGGGAATCAATTATTACACAGCTTATTATTTACGCTGTGTGTGTGTGCATGTGAGTGTGTGTGTTTCTCAGGTTTAAAATCAAATGTTTTGACACAGGGAAAGTACATCCTTAGCTGTAATGAAGCCAGTAGCCCATCACACCTACAGACCACAGGATCCTGATTTACCATCCACCAGAGAGAGGGGTAGAGAAGGACAGAGGGGGAGAGAGAGAGAGAGAGAGAGAGAGAGAGAGAGAGAGAGAGAGAGAGAGAGAGAGAGAGAGAGAGAGAGAGAGAGAGAGAGAGAGAGAGAGAGAGAGAGAGAGAGAGAGAGAGAGAGAGACAGGGACAGGGACAGGGACAGGGACAGGGACAGAGAGATTGTTTTCATAGGGCCTTTCCCAAATCACTCCCTAACTCTCCCTACCCACTTCCCCTCCCTTTGCATGGAGGGTCGGCCATGTTAATGGGTGGAAGGTGGAGTGTAAGTCCCTTCACACTCTGCATCTATGCCGACTTTCTGACCACGAACAACGCCGCATCAGGTCATGGAAGACCCTTCGTAAATAAATATATAGAAGAATATAAGTTCTGTGCTACCCGAACAAACATCTGCACAAATTAATTAAATGTATTTAATATTGTGATACTGGCGCTAACAACTTAAATGTAGCATTGTATTTAGGATCAGATAAACCCTTCTCTAGACTAGAAACAGTAGACATGTTTGTTTGATTGTGTTATGTAGTATATCTTCATCATAAACGGTAGACATGTTTGTTTGATTGTGTTGCAGAGAATATCTTCATCATAAACAGACTGGGGCTTCATGCAGTGTTACAGGCTCAAATCCGCTACTCTTAACAGGCATTTAAGCAGTTTTTTAATTATTCATCTATTTCATATTATTTATTTTATTAGATATGAATATTTTCCAGAACAGATATTATTATGATGTTGGCAAACCAGTGACACCATCTGTCAGAGAACTCAATAAATAAAATAACTTCCATACCCTCTTGTTCCAATGTCAAAGGTAAATAAAACATTTATAGATGTAAACAACAATTAAAAATAGATGTGTCCACTTCCATAACAATCTGAATGTGAAAGTGAACTTATTTCTCATTGAAAACTCCAATTTGAGTCAAGGTTGCCCTGAGTGTCGTTAAACCTCTTAAAGAGGATAGCATCTCTTTGCATCCACCAGCAACAGTTAACAAATGGCCTTAAGATTTAGATCCAGATACAGCCAATCAGATGTCATAATTCACATATGTATCCAGACACAGCCAATCAGGGTGAATAATGTACGTCAGTCGGATAGGGATCTAGGAAGTTCTGGTTAACTTCATAAAGACTAAAACCATGACGGCACTGCATGGAATGGATTCTGTTCACGTTCCAATTGATTGGATATGACAGTCCTCTGGGGGTCCAGGGCAGACTCTGAACATATAAAGCTCACTTTGGGAAAACTGCACCGCTCTGAACATCATGTGACAGAGCTGTCAACATCAGGTTAGCTGTGCCAGGTGAAATACATGAAATGTTTTTCTTTATAGTTTATACTAAGCCATGCAGGAGTATCTCTATGTGCTGACAAAGTGAAAGGCTTAAGGAGGGCTGGACACTAAGGAGGGCAGGACACTAAGGAGGGCTGGTATGGACACTAAGGAGGGCTGGGCACTAAGGAGGGCTGGTATGGACACTAAGGAGGGCTGGACACTAAGGAGGGCTGGAAACTAAGGAGGGCTGGTATGGACACTAAGGAGGGCTGGTATGGACACTAAGGAGGGCTGGACACTAAGGAGGGCTGGACACTAAGGAGGGCTGGAAACTAAGGAGGGCTGGACACTAAGGAGGGCTGGACACTAAGGAGGGCTGGACACTAAGGAGGGCTGGACACTAAGGAGGGCTGGACATTAAGGGGGGCTGGACACTAAGGAGGGCTGGACACTAAGGAGGGCTGGACACTAAGGAGGGCTGGTATGGACACTAAGGAGGGCTGGACACTAAGGAGGGCTGGTATGGACACTAAGGAGGGCTGGACACTAAGGAGGGCTGGACACTAAGGAGGGCTGGACACTATACATACCTGAGCTTCATAAGGAAACATGAATCCTGCTCTGTCTTCCTGCTGATGCAGCAGCAACAGACGGTCTGTCTATAGGTCGGTCTGTCTGTCAGTCTGTCTGGCTATAGGTCGGTCTGTCTGTCAGGCTGTCTGGCTATAGGTCAGTCTATCTGTCAGTCTGTCTGCCTATAGGTCAGTCTGTCTGTCTGTCGGTCTGTCTGTCTGGCTATGGGTCAGTCTGTCTGTCGGTCTGTCTGCCCATAGGTCTGTTAGTCTATCAGTCAGTCTCTCTGGCTGGCTGTAGGTCTATCTGTCTGGCTGGCAGCCTATTGGTTGGTCTGTCTGTCAGTCTGTCTGTCTGTCAGTCTGTCTACCTATAGGTCAGTCTGTCTGTCAGTCTGTCTGCCTGGCTGGCTATAGGTCAGTCTGTCACTCAGTCTGTCTGGCTACAGGTCAGTCTGTCTGGCTATAGGTCAGTCTGTCTGACAGTCTGTCTGCCTATAGGTCTCTCAGTCTATCAGTCAGTGTCTCTGGCTGGCTGTAGGTCTGTCAGTCAGTCAGTCTGTCTGGCTATTGGTCAGTCTGTCTGTCAGTCTGTCTGACAGTCTGTCTGTCTGCCTATAGGTCTCTCAGTCTATCAGTCAGTGTCTCTGGCTGGCTGTAGGTCTGTCAGTCAGTCTGTCTGGCTATTGGTCAGTCTGTCTGTCAGTCTGTCTGCCTGGCTGCCTATAGGCTGTCTCCTGTTTCCCTCTGCCCTGACAAGGCACAACTTTTAACATCTGGAGGAGAGAGGGTTGCCCAGTGTAATGTCTAACACAAATCAAATACTACTTTTTACTGTTTCATGTCTAATCTGTCCTGTTCATGTCCTAGTGCACATTATGAAAACCGGCTAGCATCAAAGGGTTGACCAGAATGAGCGGCCTGTCCGTCCAGCAGCCCTTTCCACCAAGCAGCAGAGTGACAGCAGCTTCCTGAACACTGAACAGAGCAGGAAGGGGATCTCATGGAGGGAGGAGGGGTGGGGTGTGTGTGTGTGTGTGTGTGTGTGTGTGTGTGTGTGGGGGGGGGGTTAGAGTGTCCATGGAAGGAGGGAGACTGCGGACACAGCTCTGGAAGAGATCAGCAGAGGATGTGATTACAGATAACATTTAGCTCAGAGTATGTCCCCAGTCTGTCTGTCTGTCTGTCTGTCTGTCTGTCTGTCTGTCTGTCTGTCTGTCTGTCTGTCTGTCTGTCTGTCTGTCTGTCTGTCTGTCTGTCTGTCTGTCTGTCTGTCTGTCTGTCTGTCTGTCTGTCTGTCTGTTGTCTTATAGCGGAAACACTGTGTGAGGAGACAGACTGTGTGTGTTAGAGAGATAAACAGTGTGTGTGTGTGTGTGTGTGTGTGTGTGTGGACTAGATCTCTGACATCACCAGCATGCAGTAACTCTTTGCTGCTCATAGACTGTGGCGTTGGTAAACCACAGCATTAACACTGTGGACTATACGCTCCTCTTATAACATAGGACAACAAAAACATTGGGCTTCACTCAAACATACAAAAAGCTTCAGCCTCATTCAAATGAAACCTCATGCCTTAATTAAAACATCATTCAAATGAAACCTCATGCCTTAATCAAAACATAATTCAAATGAAACCTCATGACTTAATCAAAACATCATCCAAATGAAACCTCATGCCTTAATCAAAACATCATTCAAATGAAACCTCATGCCTTAATCAAAACATCATTCAAATGAAACCTCATGCCTTATTCAAAACATCATTCAAATGAAACCTCATGCCTTAATCAAAACATAATTTTAATGAAACCTCATGCCTTAATCAAAACATCATTCAAATGAAACCTCATGCCTTAATCAAAACATCATTCAAATGAAACCTCATGCCTTAATCAAAACATCATTCAAATGAAACCTCATGCCTTAATCAAAACATCATTCAAATGAAACCTCATGCCTTAATCAAAACATCATTCAAATGAAACCTCATGACTTAATCAAAACATCATTCAAATGAGGTCAGCATTAAAAAAAAACTCCTTTATATCCCTGAGAATCTCTTCTCTTGGGCTGGGAATGAATCGTTGAGGTAAGCAGTACGATAGTCCACCGGCTGGTTCTGTCTGTCAGCGGGAAAATAAATAGTTTGAAAGTCCTTCAAACAAAAATGTGCCTAACGTCTCAAAATCCTTGGCCAGCTTGTTCTATAACTGTGCTGAGGGGGAAAGCGTTTGACTAACAGACCAGGATTCTCTGCATGCCTGTGTAGAGACATGTACTCTCTGCATGAGTTCTGGAAGGGGGGCTTTTTATCAAAGCAGTCATTTCCACCTGGAGTACGCTACTTTTATAGGAGGCTGACACTCCATAAACACAATAATGACATCATCATAAACATGTTGTTCTCTCATCTAAAGGACTCAGTTAGAACAGAAACACTTTTATAGAGACTATGATCAGTTCATTAAATGCTTAGTTTATCAGAGCCATTAAAAAGGCTTTTCATAAAAGTCTATTAGAATGCTGAGTCAATCCTCTGACACAGCAGGTTGAATATCAAATTAGAAAACGATTGACGCAAAATATTTCCCATAGTCATGGAAAATGAACAGAACATTTTTCATTTCCCCACTTGAAGTAAAAATGAAATGCTGCTTCCTCTAAAATGCCCAAGGAGACTGAAAACATTGATAATCAGGAGAAAACAATTCTCGCAAGCATGTGAATGTTAACGTATTATTAATGACTGGCTGATTGATGTTTGATGGAGACTCCCCCGGCAGGCAGAGTGAGATGCTCTAGAGCAGGGGTGTCAAACTCAAATACCCAGTGGGCCAAAATGTAAAACCTGAACAAAGTCGCGGGCCAACATTGAACAAATTAACCTTTTAATATGGACCCAAAAAAGTTTTGCTTTAACATTGAATATAGAACAAGCATCGCTTATTACCATACAATATATAATTTAATAGTGGAGACATGCAAAATCGAATTTCAAATGAAAAAACAAATCAATGTCATGCATTTATTAAATTAAAAGTAGTAATTTGGTATTGTCTCGCGGGCCAAATATAATTACCTCGCGGGCCAAATTTGGCCCGCGGGCCAGAGTTTGACACCTATGCTCTAGAGGAACAAAAAGGATAGTGGTTAGTGGAGGAGGTGCTACAGTCATATCTATGATCCATATAAAGATAGTGGTTAGTGGAGGAGGTGCTACAGTCATATCTATGATCCATATAAAGATAGTGGTTAGTGGAGGAGGTGCTACAGTCATATCTATGATCCATATAAAGATAGTGGTTAGCGGAGGAGGTGCTACAGTCATATCTATGATCCATATAAAGATAGTGGTTAGTGGAGGAGGTGCTACAGTCATATCTATGATCCATATAAAGATAGTGGTTAGCGGAGGAGGTGCTACAGTCATATCTATGATCCATATAAAGATAGTGGTTAGTGGAGGAGGTGCTACAGTCATATCTATGATCCATATAAAGATAGTGGTTAGTGGAGGAGGTGCTACAGTCATATATATAATCTATATAAAGATAGTGGTTAGTGGAGGAGGTGCTACAGTCATATCTATGATCCATATAAAGATAGTGGTTAGTGGAGGAGGTGCTACAGTCATATCTATGATCCATATAAAGATAGTGGTTAGTGGAGGAGGTGCTACAGTCATATCTATGATCCATATAAAGATAGTGGTTAGTGGAGGAGGTGCTACAGTCATATCTATGATCCATATAAAGATAGTGGTTAGTGGAGGAGGTGCTACAGTCATATCTATGATCCATATAAAGATAGTGGTTAGTGGAGGAGGTGCTACAGTCATATCTATGATCCATATAAAGATAGTGGTTAGTGGAGGAGGTGCTACAGTCATATATATAATCTATATAAAGATAGTGGTTAGTGGAGGAGGTGCTACAGTCATATCTATGATCCATATAAAGATAGTGGTTAGTGGAGGAGGTGCTACAGTCATATCTATGATCCATATAAAGATAGTGGTTAGTGGAGGAGGTGCTACAGTCATATCTATGATCCATATAAAGATAGTGGTTAGTGGAGGAGGTGCTACAGTCATATCTATGATCCATATAAAGATAGTGGTTAGTGGAGGAGGTGCTACAGTCATATCTATGATCCATATAAAGATAGTGGTTAGTGGAGGAGGTGCTACAGTCATATCTATGATCCATATAAAGATAGTGGTTAGTGGAGGAGGTGCTACAGTCATATATATAATCTATATAAAGATAGTGGTTAGTGGAGGAGGTGCTACAGTCATATCTATGATCCATATAAAGATAGTGGTTAGTGGAGGAGGTGCTACAGTCATATATATAATCTATATAAAGATATGGTTAGTGGAGGAGGTGCTACAGTCATATCTATGATCCATATAAAGATAGTGGTTAGTGGAGGAGGTGCTACAGTCATATCTATGATCCATATAAAGATAGTGGTTAGTGGAGGAGGTGCTACAGTCATATCTATGATCCATATAAAGATAGTGGTTAGTGGAGGAGGTGCTACAGTCATATCTATGATCCATATAAAGATAGTGGTTAGTGGAGGAGGTGCTACAGTCATATCTATGATCCATATAAAGATAGTGGTTAGTGGAGGAGGTGCTACAGTCATATCTATGATCCATATAAAGATAGTGGTTAGTGGAGGAGGTGCTACAGTCATATATATAATCTATATAAAGATAGTGGTTAGTGGAGGAGGTGCTACAGTCATATCTATGATCCATATAAAGATAGTGGTTAGTGGAGGAGGTGCTACAGTCATATATATAATCTATATAAAGATATGGTTAGTGGAGGAGGTGCTACAGTCATATCTATGATCCATATAAAGATAGTGGTTAGTGGAGGAGGTGCTACAGTCATATCTATGATCCATATAAAGATAGTGGTTAGCTGAGGAGGTGCCACAGTCATATATATGAAGGAGCACCTCCTCTCTCTGCTCTGTCCACCACATCTGATCTGAGAACAGCCTGACATCCTAACACAGAGCAGGGAGGGCTGGTGGACATCGCAGTGTGCAGCCTACACAGGAGAGAGGGTTAGGGTTAGGTTACACAGGAGAGAGGGTTAGGGTTACACAGGAGAGAGGGTTAGGGTTACACAGGAGAGAGGGTTGGGGTTAGGTTACACAGGAGAGAGGGTTAGGGTTAGGGTTACACAGGAGAGAGGGTTAGGGTTACACAGGAGAGAGGGTTAGGGTTACACAGGAGAGAGGGTTAGGGTTACACAGGAGAGAGGGTTAGGGTTACACAGGAGAGAGGGTTAGGGTTGACAGATGAACAGGAAACTGAGCCTCAATTCAGTTTATGCTGTCAGAGTCAGGAGAGAACGTCCATGTGCTCTCCAAGGTCCTGAAAGAGTTACAGAACGTCCATGCGCTCTCCAAGGTACTAAAAGAGTTACAGAACGTCCATGCGCTCTCCAAGGTCCTGAAAGAGTTACAGAACGTCTATGTGCTCTCCAAGGTCCTGAAAGAGTTACAGAACATCCATGCGCTCTCCAAGGTCCTGAAAGAGTTACAGAACGTCTATGTGCTCTCCAAGGTACTAAAAGAGTTACAGAACGTCCATGCGCTCTCCAAGGAACTGAAAGAGTTACAGAACGTCCATGCGCTCTCCAAGGTACTGAAAGTGTTACAGCGCAATCATGTGCAAGTGTCCAAGGTTCTGAATGTGATGTTTAGCTTCTCCTACCTCCATCTCCTCCAAAGAGACAGAAGAACTCACATCTCCACTTTACTTTTCTTAGTAATATAATTACAAAATATTTTATATTCAATCCGTTTTTTCAGTGGTGCTTTTGGTGTCAAAGTGTACTGCTTTAGACCTGAGGACCTTTGAATTCAATGCATTGCAAATGCAATGTGTTTCTTTCTTTCTTTCTTTCTTTCTTTCTTTCTTTCTTTCTTTCTTTCTTTCTTTCTTTCTTTCTTTCCAACTTTCCTTCTTACCCCCCCTCATCTGTCTGTTTCCAGGGTTAACTGGTTAACTCTTAGTTGTCTTCATTGCACCAGAGGCAGAAAGT
Organism: Aplochiton taeniatus; assembly: GCA_017639675.1. Classification (NCBI taxonomy): domain Eukaryota; kingdom Metazoa; phylum Chordata; class Actinopteri; order Galaxiiformes; family Galaxiidae; genus Aplochiton; species Aplochiton taeniatus. The sequence goes on along the minus strand of CM030180.1, from coordinate 19,840,057 downwards.
CGGACCGTTTACAGACTTGAAATGCCTCAGTCCTCTCTCCAACCTCCGACCTCTGGAGGCTCCCTGGCCCCTCTTCCCCTAGCAGGGCCTCTGACTGCTGAAGGATGAAACACAGCCATCTTGTGGGCCAGAAGGCCAGAGGAAAGAACTGGAGCTGAACAGCTCCACAGGCCCAGGGAGGGAAATGTTCATTACACATTCAACATGACTGCTCTCCTACGAGCCACCAGCCAGATAATGAACAAGAGGAGGAGAGGAGAAACATTCACACAGACCCCCCCTTCATCTGCCCCCCCCCCCCCCCCCCCCCCCCCCCCCCATGCATGGGAGATTTGATTGTGTATCCAGTTGACTGATGACATGTGGAGATCCTTCAGTAACCCTGCCTGTGGGGGGTGGGGGGTGGGGGGGTGGCAAGGCCCTCCGGCAATACCACGGTTATTCTGTGATCTGCACAGCTGTGCAGGACATCTGCTGATTGGTCCCCAGCCAAGTCCTCGCCCCCAAGCAGCACGGTGCTCTGGGTCGCATATAACAACCACTCTCATCCAATCACAGCAGAAGAACACTTCCCTCAGCTCTGATTGGTCGAAGAGAGGTCAGAGGAGTTAGACTCGGTCTACACTTGGTGTAACAGACATCACCCACAGAGACACAACATAATGGAGCCTACTCCTCCATCATCCCTCTCTCCTCCACAGAGAACATCTACTCCTCCATCATCCCTCTCTCCTCCACAGAGAACATCTACTCCTCCATCATCCCTCTCTCCTCCACAGAGAACATCTACTCCTCCATCATCCCTCTCTCCTCCACAGAGAACATCTACTCCTCCATCATCCCTCTCTCCTCCACAGAGAACATCTACTCCTCCATCATCCCTCTCTCCTCCACAGAGAACATCTACTCCTCCATCATCCCTCTCTCCTCCACAGAGAACATCTACTCCTCCATCATCCCTCTCTCCTCCACAGAGAACATCTACTCCTCCATCATCCCTCTCTCCTCCACAGAGAACATCTACTCCTCCATCATCCCTCTCTCCTCCACAGAGAACATCTACTCCTCCATCATCCCTCTCTCCTCCACAGAGAACATCTACTCCTCCATCATCCCTCTCTCCTCCACAGAGAACATCTACTCCTCCATCATCCCTCTCTCCTCCACAGAGAACATCTACTCCTCCATCATCCCTCTCTCCTCCACAGAGAACATCTACTCCTCCATCATCCCTCTCTCCTCCACAGAGAACATCTACTCCTCCATCATCCCTCTCTCCTCCACAGAGAACATCTACTCCTTCATCATCCCTCTCTCCTCCACAGAGAACATCTACTCCTCCATCATCCCTCTCTCCTCCACAGAGAACATCTACTCCTCCATCATCCCTCTCTCCTCCACAGAGAACATCTACTCCTCCATCATCCCTCTCTCCTCCACAGAGAACATCTACTCCTTCATCATCCCTCTCTCCTCCACAGAGAACATCTACTCCTCCATCATCCCTCTCTCCTCTCCATGTGTGCAGACACACAGACAGACAGACAGGCAGGCAGGCAGGCAGGCAGGCAGGCAGGCAGGCAGGCAGGCAGGCAGGCAGGCAGACAGACAGACAGACAGACAGACAGACAGACAGACAGACAGACAGACAGACAGACAGACAGACAGACAGACAGACAGAGAGTGAGGAGTGCATTGTCTTTTGACGAGGAACTGGCACCATCAGATAAATGGAAACCATTTCTCTAAAGAAAGTCAGCGGTGCTCTTCAGCCTGGCCTCCTTTGGTGACAGTAAATGTTCAGCAGAGCTTTTAGGAGAAACTGGAAGAGCAGCTTTCAGAGTCATTACACACACCTAGCTCACTCTGCCTCTCAGCTTCCAAATCACAGGGCTACAGGGCAGAGAGAGACGCAAATCACCCGCCAAATTGAATGGGTCATTTTGAAACACTTTAGAGAGACATTTTAGCAAATTGCTTGGATTAGATTTGTCCTAAACCAAGAATAAGAAATGCCTTTTTTTCAGTTAAGACTGGAAGAATTCAGTGGTGCAATCTAATAGCACAGTCGCTAGTCCAGAACAGGGTTTCAACAGAAAAGGATAGTGTCATTTGGGTTGCTTTGTTGACCATTCATAATTATAATTATATTGATAATAACTGTACATTAAATGTGCATAGTCCTTTTCTAAATACTCAAAGACCATTCTCAGGGGAAAAGGTTTTGTAGGGGCTCTAGGGGGGGAAATGCTTTGTAGGAGTTCTCAGGGGGAAAATACTTTTTAGGGGTTCTCGGGGGGAAATGGCTTTGTAGGGGTTCTCAGGGGGGAAAGGCTTTGTAGGGGTTCTCAGGGAAGCAGGGGAAAAGGCTTTGTAAGGGTTCTCAGGGAAGCAGGGGAAAAGGCTTTGTAGGGGTTCTCAGATTGTGCTGGTAAGTTAATCTCCGCTTCGAAACACAAAAGTAACCTTTCCAAATGGCTTTGGCTTGTTGCCATTTTGATAGAATCAAAAGGTAGCGCTTTACCTGAAACAAATCAATGTTTTACTAAAGATAGTATCTCTAGGACACAGACAGACTGGCAGGAAGACAGACAGACAGGCAGACAGACAGACAGAGGGGCAGACAGACAGACACACAGACACACAGGCATACTGGCATATAGGCAGGCATACAGACAGGCAGGCAGGCAGGCAGGCAGGCAGGCAGGCAGGCAGGCAGGCAGACAGACAGACAGACAGAGACAGACAGACAGACAGACAGACAGACAGACAGACAGACAGACAGACAGACAGACAGACAGACAGACAGACAGACAGACAGACAGACAGACAGAGGCAGAGAGGCAGAGAGGCAGACAGACAGGCAGAGCTCCTTTCTTCCACACTGCAGTACTTTTCCTGCTCGCTAGTGAAGAGGAATCTGGTCAATAAGTCAACACCGTGTCAACAGAGAATCAATATGAAGCACTGGGTTTGGAGGAAAGATTTGGACTCCTATCTTGGCTCTATATTTCCCCAGCCTTGAGTAAAGGGCAGATGGCAGGAGTTTGTTCTCACTCTATGTGTTTTAATAATCTATAATATTTATCAGTTAAACAATGAGTTGAGTAAAGGGCAGATGGCAGGAGTTTGTTCTCACTCTGGATCCATATGATGTTGCTAAGGTTACAGAGTTACCGGGTAACACTATGTGTTTTATTTAGTCCAGTCAAACAATGGTTTATATCACGGTGACCCTGTAGTTCACTGTGGCTCAGTCTCTCATGATGTCAAAGTAAGCTCATCTTTCAGACTCCTCTGGGGTCCCTTAAAGAGCTGGGCGCTTTGCACTGAGAGGATCTGAGGCTTACATTGACCTGCTCTGGTTCAACACGTAGGGAAGAGGCAGGCAGACAGGTAGGCAGGCAGACAGGCAGGCAGGCAGGCAGACAGACAGACAGACACACAGACGCAGAGAGACAGACACAGACAGACAGACAGACAGACCTATACAGCAGATGACTAAGCCTTTTGTAAGCTTGTAATAACACAGACTGTGACCAGAGAATAATAAAATGTTTTTTCTTTCTGTGTCTCTCTCCATCATTCCCTCAACGCAAAGACTCCATGTGAGTCAGCAAGCTTTGGACCCCCACAGGACATAGCTCTGCTGGCCAAGACCTCAGTGAGTCTGTCAGTCTGTTTACTAGACCAGATCAAACCATGACCAAGACCTCAGTGAGTCTGTCAGTCTATTTACTAGACCATATCAAACCATGACCAAGACCTCAGAGAGTCTGTCAGTCTATTTACTAGATCATATCAAACCATGACCAAGACCTCAGTGAGTCTGTCAGTCTATTTACTAGACCATATCAAACCATGACCAAGACCTCAGTGAGTCTGTCAGTCTATTTACTAGACCATATCAAACCATGACCAAGACCTTAGTGAGTCTGTCAGTCTGTTTACTAGACCAGATCAAACCATGACCAAGACCTCAGGGAGTCTGTCAGTCTATTTACTAGACCAGATCAAACCATGACCAAGACCTCAGTGAGTCTGTCAGTCTATTTACTAGACCAGATCAAACCATGACAAAGACCTCAGTGAGTCTGTCAGTCATGGTGCTGGTTCTTATACTGTAGACCTATTAATGCTGCTGCTTCTCATACTGTAGACCTATTAACAGATCTCACCTTCTAAGAAACACTGTAAGAAACGCTGGATGTTTGACTCATGATTCCACCAAATGGGACTGTTTCACATCACACAATACATCGTCTATAAAAGATTCATATTAGTCACATAAGCTGGGACAAACCCAGATCATCTCCATTTTCAACTAGAGACATTAGTGCTACTTTGTAACAGTGTGACACCCCTCTCATCATATTCCAACCCCAGAAATAATTTTCATAAACGTCTGAACATAGCAGGAGGAGGATTCCTTTCATGTTGCTGTTCAATGGAGCAGGGCTTTAAGACTCATCACGGCTCTGTCTTCTATTCTACACAACGCTCAGATAACGAGTTGCGTTCTGTGTGAGGCACTGACATTCTGAGGCAATCCGCCGCTGTGAAAGCCTCTACACATCAAAGGTAAAGACACAAAGTCTTATTCCCAGAATGGATTAGTCCGTAGGAGTGAGCTGAGCCTCTGCTTGGTTGGCTGGATGGGCAAGGGGACAGGGAGGGAGAGCCTTCCCTCACTCCCTCCTATCTCCACCGGGGAGGGAACTGAAAAGTAACCTGATCATTATGTTAAGTAGGGGTTGTCTCCTTTCTCTGAGAGCGGGCAGGTACGAGGAAGTGTCATGACCATTCCCGGAGGAGCTGGAGAAGAAGGAGGAGGAGAATGGGAGGAGAGGAGAGGAGAGGAGAGGAGAGGAGAGGAGAGGAGAGGAGAGGAGAGGAGAGGAGAGGAGAGGAGAGGAGAGGAGAGGAGAGGAGAGGAGAGGAGAGGAGAGGAGAGGAGAGGAGAGGAGAGGAGAGGAGAGGAGAGGAAGTTATGAGGAATGAAAAAGGTTGCCTACTGTAAATGTTTTGAAGGCAAATCTCCCTTGGACACTCTTAAAGAGCCTTCCTTTAGAACATGGACACTCTTAAAGAGCTTCCTTTAGAACAAGGACACTCTTAAAGAGCTTCCTTTAGAACATGGACACTCTTAAAGATCTTCCTTTAGAACATGGACACTCTTAAAGATCTTCCTTTAGAACATGGACACTCTTAAAGATCTTCCTTTAGAACATGGACACTCTTAAAGAGCTTCCATTAGAACATGGACACTCTTAAAGAGCTTCCTTTAGAACATGGACACTTTTAAAGAGTTTCCTTTCAGTGCTCTATGAAGGACAGCAGCAGGTAATGGAGAAAAATGTCACATGAAATAAATGTAAATATACCATACAGGTGAGACGGCTGCTTCTTGCTCCACTCTCAGTCAGATGCTGAAGAAGCCCAGATGTCTTTTCCTGTCACAGAACGGCTGATCTTTAGAAAGGCATGTGAGGCGGTTCAGAGATGATGCCAGGAGAGATCTCTATCCCAGGCCACTCTGATATGACTGGGGTTGACAACCCTGAAATTAAGGGTTTCCCAGCGTCTCACTGTCATCGCCATGGCGATTTCTTAATAAGGAAGCGTTTGAAATAACAATACCTGCCTGTTATTTTACAGGCAGCTCAATGCACTCCGAGGCTGACATTTAAGTAAACCCACCCACACACACGCACACGCACACGCACACGCACACGCACACGCACACGCACACGCACACATACACACACACACACACACACACACACACACACACACACTCCTAACCGATTGGTTAGCAATATTAAAGCATAAGAACTAATTGTTGATGAGTTCCTTCATTTGTTACTACAGATCATTGTGCCTCTCAATCCTGGGGCTGACAGAAATGTTAGTGGAAGATCTTCTACAAAGACTCCCAGACTCACACAAGATCAAATATTACATAGATTAGCTCACACAAAATCAAATATTACATATTAACTCATACAGGAGCAAATATTACATTGATTAGCTCATACAGGATCAAATATTTCATTGATTAGCTCACACAAGATAAAATATTATGTATTAACTCATACAGGAGCAAATATTACATAGATTATACCAGGGGAGTAAGAGAAGCTAGTCTAAGTGAAGAAGAACAGCCAGGTCTCAGATGGGACTCAAAAAGACATTCACAACAGAATGCCCCAATAAAGACAGAAACTAATCAAATCCAAAATGAAAAAGAGTATCTGTAATCAGTAGGTAAGAGAAAGATCCTGTGCTTCGTGTCATCAGTAAATGATTGAAGACAAGCTGTCATCATGTTTCCACACAGTCAGGGAGAGAGGGGGAGGGTAGGGGAGCAAGAGGGAGAGAGGTTGGGGGAGAGAGGGGGAGGGGGAGAGAGGGGGAGAGAGAGAGAGAGGGTGTGGTTGTGGGAGAGAGCGGGAGAGGGAGAGAGAGAGGGAGAGGGTGTGGGTGGGGGAGAGGGGGAGAGAGGGAGTAGGTGCGGGAGAGAGGGAGTGAGAGGGAGAGGGAGAGAGAGGGTGTGGGTGTGGGAGAGAGGGGGAGAGGGAGAGAGAGGGAGAGACGGAGTGAGAGGGAGTGAGTGGGAGAGAGGGAGTGAGAGGGTGTGGGTGTGGGAGAGCTGCCTGGCTGCATGTAATCACATCTGATTCCCCTCCTTTTCTTAGTGGGGGTGCAGCGGTAACCGACACACCTAAGAGAGGAAGCACGGCTGGAATACTAATCTCTGTAGCCGGTTGGGTGGGATGGAGGTGGAAACTGTGAGGGGTAAAAACCCTCCTGACACAAACACTAAGGACGACAAATCAAAATCTTCAATTAAATAATAAGTCCCATATGGTTTCCATTTCTACCCGTTTCAGGTTGCCATGTAAGCAACACAACCCCCAGAGACAACACTATCTGCAGCAGAAGTCAGAGGTGTGGCTAGGCTGTTAGCGTTAGCTAAGGTTAGTAGTAGAAGTCAGATGGTCAGCTAGGCTATTAGCATTAGCGAAGGTTAACAGCAGAAGTCAGAGGGGCGGCTATGCTGTTAGCATAAGAGTGGTGGAGGAAGTTCACAACTCCTGTACTTGTGTACTTGAGTGAAAGTACAGATACCCTTGCGAAATATTGCTCCACTAAAAGCAGAAGTCTTCAACTTAAATTTTAACTTTAGTCAAAGTACAAAGGTACTTACTTTTAAAAATACTTAAGAATCAAAAGTTAAAAGTAGGCTACTATTATTTAGTATGGGTATGTTTGTCAGGGGCTGCTGACGTGACAAACAGAATATAAAAATACAGTAGGCAAACTTTCTTATTTCTCAAAAAATTGCATTCATTATGAACAGTTTGCCCTCTCAATACTAATTCAACGTACTCAGTTATGTGTGTGTGTGTGTGTAACCCTCAATTGTGTCCCATATGCCATTGTATATCAGAATGTCCATCATCAAGTGCTGTCCCATGTACAGTCAATGGTTCTGTCACATTGTTTTCTTACTGAAGATTGGAGTTCAGATTGAGAAAGGGGCATAGAAAGCAGCTGACTGTGGTTGAAAAGTGCAGGTTATCTATAATAGAGCTTGTTCGTTCATGCAGGTTGTTACCCTTGCAGAATGAGAAAATAGTATTCTTTTACAATTCAGAATAATGCGTCTGTAGCTGCTGTATCTCCACAGGGCTTTGAGATATGGCCACGGGTGTTGCAGTGCCCCGACCTCCGAAGGCAAGAGGCTGTCAGACATTTTCCTAATGCCAGGCTCAGAGTACACAATTTTAGCCCAGTCTACGTGTTCAGTCTACGTGTACAGTCTACGTGTTCAGTCTACGTGTTCAGTCTACGATTCTGCAATCAGTTTCCTCCGCATAGAAGTAACGAGTAGCAACAGAAATCCCCCAAAAGTAGTGGAGTCAAAAGTAGTGGAGTCAAAAGTAGGATATTTTAATTTGAAATGTGGTGGAGTGATATTAAAAAGTCGCCCCCAAAATAGAAACACTTGAAGAAAGTACAGATAATTGAAAAAGCTACTCAAGTACTGTAACAAAGTACTTAATTACAGTAGCATAAGCAGGTTAGCAGCAGAAGTCAGAGGGCAGACTAGCCTGTTAGCATTAGCTTAGGTTAGCAGTAGAAGTCAGAGGGAAAACTAGGCTGTTAGCATTAGCAAACATTAGCATAACCCAGTCAAGCTGCTGCCTCAGAGATAACGAAGTAGGCAAACAAACACTGGGCAACGGGGGAAATCCTCTAACCTCCACGAAAGGAATAAAAAGCATGATAAGATAACCGGATTTGTTTATGAACTGAATAAATCCTGCCACATTAACATAACTTGGCAAATAAACATGATTAATATACTATCAATCTACAAACAGAAATTTTAGGAGACTTAAGTAGCAGCAAATCAGATATTAGTAACATTGTAGTCCTGTTTGGCAAAGCTTTCATACTAAAACTGAAAATATACACACAGCTTAATATATCAGATAAAAAAAAAATTGTTAAACTGGATGTTAGAAAGATTAACATCAAAAAGGAAACTATATTCCTTGAAATTCCTTAAGGGACGACATCTAAGCCTTGAGAAAGGATGCGAATGAAGACAGAAATCGGGAAGAATTAAATCAAATAGAATGAAATAAAACTTAAGGGCCTCCCTGCCCCCTGATGGCATAGTGCTGCAGATGATAAGGTCACAGAGGGGATAGTGCTGTTGAGTCTATAGGTGGTGCCAGTATGGGTGAGTCTATAGGTGGTGCCAGTAGGGTGAGTCTATAGGTGGTGCCAGTAGGGTGAGTCTATAGGGGGTGCCAGTAGGGTGAGTCTATAGGTGGTGCCAGTTTGGTTAACCTATAGGTGGAGCCAGTATAGGTGAGTCTATAGGTAGTGCCAGTTTGGTTAACCTATAGGTAGTGCCAGTAGGGTGAGTCTATAGGTGGTGCCAGTTTGGTTAACCTATAGGTAGTGCCAGTATGGGTGAGTCTATAGGTGGTGCCAGTACGGGTGAGTCTATAGGTGGTGCCAGTACGGGTGAGTCTATAGGTGGTGCCAGTTTGGTTAGCCGGGGCAGGTTGAATCATGGCTAGTCCTTCATATCCTTCATAAAAACATTTTGCTCATCAAAAGCAGCAATAGAGGATCATTTCTCATACAAACAACTCTATTTCTCATAGAACTCATTTCATTGTTGCCTTCGTATTTTTGTGATATTCTTCTATGAGCTTCTTTGTGTGGCTCAGCCAATGGCCTCGCTGTAATTCCGGCCAGTCGGGGTTGATAACAAACACCCTTGCTGAAGAGAATGATAGCTGTATTATTTATTTATTATTATTTCTCCTCGCTGTAACGCTCAATGATCACGGTAGCAGTTTCTGTCATGAGGGGCGGGATTACAATGCTGCATTCCCCTCCAAGCCACAGCGGCCATAAAACAACCAAGGAATGGAATGGAGCCATGAGAAAGAAAACGGCATCTTGTTCCCTTTAAAACGTGGTGTTATTATTAGACTGAAAGAAAGACAAGCAACTGCCAAAATGTAACAATATGTTTCATAAAAGTCCACTCAGCCATGAAATTAGGTGCTCATTGATGAACCCCTCAGGATATGACAAAGACATAATATAACTACAAAGGTACTGCAAAAATGTTTAAAATATAATAATAGTGGTAATATGAGTAGTATTCACTCTATGTCAGTATTAACTAAAGATTCATACAGAGAAACCTATGAATTGTCCAGCTGTATGGAGAGATACAAAATGAAAAGGAAATGGCAGTAGTCAGCTGAAGTTTTTTTTTTTAAGAACAACGATATAAAGAACTGTGTCCTCAATCACAGGAGGAGGGCAAATAATTACTAATCAATTTCTATGGAGATGAAGGTCTCTCCGCTGCCATCCCACTGTGTCAAATGTTGTCTCTATGGATGCACCTCTATCTGAATCCCATGGCTTTATTTCATTTGAATAGCGGTATCTATCAGCTTTACAGGGAGCTCCAGTCCTGCAGTTCAAAACGTCTGCCGCTACACTTTCTTCTTTTTACTACAGTTTTTGGTCTGATTTCGGTTACGAACTGATTGACTAAGCTATAAGGTTACAATACGTCCAGGGTCAGTTTTACTCATCCGTGGGGGAGAATGTCTCAGATCATGGTAAAAAACGTTTAGATGAGTTCATTCCATGTCTAAGTTAGGCCTATCCGTTGGCAGTAGTTGCCAGAAAATCAAAACAGCATATAAACTTGCGCGAGTGAGCGTTAACACAAATGCGTTTACACTTATGTGCACGAACACTGAGTGGACTATTATATTTTAAATACAACATCTATAACTTGTATGGCTAAATGATGAGTTGAACTTTGCACGCTCACAGTCGCTGACATAATAAGACTGTAGTGATCCCAAACTAGAGCATTCGAAGAGCCTGTGAAAACTATCCACGATTTGCGCAAGCGCAGTTCACAGAGCCAGGAAACATGCAGCAGCTTCTCACGTGACAATAACAAATTCACCTTCTGAACTGTGGTCCGAAGTAAATGGCGTGCCCGCTCGGTGTGGGCTAAAGTCACATCAACAGAAACGTTTGTTTGCCTCCAAAAATGCCCCCGTTAAAGTTCTGTGCAAATATTTCATGGCTATTCACTGATCTCCCTGAATTTACGCAGAGAATCTATGCAGCGGCAGCGGCTGGATTTGAGGCTGTCGAAGCTGCCTGGCTTTACGACTCTGACCTCCAAGAACTTCAGAGAGTGAAAAATGCCACTGGAGTGGAAATGGTGCTCATAAACACTCCTCCTGGTAAGACACGGCCGCTAAAACACTTACATTTCCATCCGTTGTATAGACTAACAACACAGGTTGATCGGTTTAAAAGAAATTACATTTTGGACGGGTTTGCAAGTATTATAAATTAACTATTCAAGTATTACAAAACTGGAAAAGGCAATGGTTTCCCGATTCCATGCAATAGAGCCTCACCACTAAAGTCAAATATGACTCTCTGAATTGTCGCTTTCTTGTTCTCATACAAACATCCACTACCAAGAAAAGCATAGGCCAATAGGCTACGAAGGTGGTCCGATTGTGACCAGACGCTCATAATGCGCAAAGTAGCTTCTAGTGATGTGCATAAATGAACGAACGAATCTTTAATAGTTCGAAATAGTTCTATTCATTTACATTAACTGACTCAAATGAGATGACTCATCAAAAAGAGTCGTAGTGCACATCACTAGTAGTTTCCTTGTTGTGCTCTCCCTCTCTCCTTAAAGCATGCACTGTATGCATGGCTTTGACTTTGAACCTACTCTGGAAAAACGAAAAAACAAAATAGAAAATTATAATAAAAATGAATAAATCATACAAGTGGATTGTTTTACCATCCGAGCCTAATTATTAATGCACTATCGAGAGTTACAAACCAGATGTAATATTCAACATTTTAGCGTGTATAAGCGGTGCCCAACATATAACAAATTAGAAGTTCTTAAAAATAAAACTATTTCTATCAATAGAAGAAGGGTTACTGAGAAAGGTTCAGGTTTCTACCACTAGAGGCGCTGTTTTCGCCTTAGACTGAATGGTTGCAAGAACGCGTGCATCAGGCTAGGATAGAGGAGGGAAGACCTTTTAGATTCGAACATTTAGAATGACGCCTGCTTTGTTATTGGATGTAACAAGTGCTGCCCGGCAGTGCTTTGGCCATGGCAGTAATGGGACACTTTAGTGCTACTGAGCATCATCAGCCAAAATGGATGGTGATTGATGACTGTGTTACAGGGGACATGAACGCTGGAGACCTGGGCCTAGCCGCTGTACCGGGGAGAGAGGCAGAGTTCCAGCAGGGTCTGGACCTAGCGCTGCAGTATGCCAGGGCTCTGGACTGCCAGAGGTACACTATAGGGAGTCATACAGACAGACACTGTAACCCCTAGGTGTGATGTACTATACAGTAAGGTTAACTTCTCAATAAAGTCTGTGTTCACCTTACACGTGGAGGAGGGGGGGGTCCCTCCGGTGAACTAAACCCGTAAGGTCAGCTCTGTTCTCTTTGGACTGATGGAAACTATTCCGTATGTATGATGGTCGGCCTAAGGACCCCCCCCCCCCCAGGTGTAACATGAATACATAGACTTTAGTGAGTCGTTAACCTTACCTACTCACACTGCAAACAAATAAAGACGAAATATCTTGTATCAAGCCAATATATCAAGTATCGCTTAATATAAGATAAATTATCTTCCTAAAAATTGTGGATGTTGGATTATTGTTCTATTTCAAGACATACTTCTCAAGATAATGTTCTTGATCTATGGGCAGATAAATGGGCTTGTTTGTCTATCTTTTGAATAAGTTTTATTTCATTTTGTTAGTTTCACTGTGATCCAGTCCAATACATAGACTTTAGTTAACCTTGTGTGTGTGTTCATCACACATAAAGTAATGTGGATCAGCTGGTCTTAATGTGATCATCTAACATCAGGATCCACCTGATGGTCTTAATGTGATCCTCTAACGTCAGGATCCACCTGATGGCTGGACGGGTTCCCACGGGGACCGACCGGGCCACCGTTGCCATGGAGATGGAAGACACGTTTGTGCGGAACCTGAAGTATGCTGCAGATGTCCTCTCCAAGGTAGGTGACCCCGTTCCTACGGTAACGACCCTTCTAAAAAGTGGAGTAGCTATATTTGATTGGCCTCTTTCTTCCCTGCGGCGTCCATATCACTGATAAGCACACTTTTTTCTATGACTTGTGTTTTCAGGAAGGAATCACTGGCTTGATTGAGCCTATCAACACACGGGTAACTGACCCCAGGTACTTCCTGGATACGCCTCATCAGGGTAAGCCAATCAGGGCTTTGCTATCTTAACTGAGTTCTATTGATGCTAGTTTGTTGGTGAAAACAACCTAATTCATAAACATGTCCTCCATGCGTATGAAAACATGAAATGATTACAACGCAGGCACACCAATAAGGAACATTGTATTGAACACTCACTAAGTAGTGACCTTTATGAATATTTGTTCACCGTAGCAGCTGCAATCCTGCAGAAAGTGGGACGCCCTAACATCAAGCTGCAGATGGTGAGCTCCCTCCAATCGTGCTGTATGAATAATTATCTGTTTGGACATGGCATAGTGGCTAAAATGGCTGCCTGGATGGTGTAGTGGTCAAAATGGCTGCCTCTGGATGGTGTAGTTGTCAAAATGGCTGCCTCTGGATGGCGTAGTGGCAAAAATGGCTGCCTCTGGCTGGCATAGTGGTCAAAATGGCTGCTTCTGGATGGCATAGTGGTCAAAATGGCTGCCTCTGGATGGTGTAATGGTCAAAATGGCTGCCTGGATGGTGTAGTGGTCAAAATGGCTGCCTCTGGATGGTGTAGTGGTTGAAATGGCTGCCTCTGGATTGTGTAGTGGTCAAAATGGCTGCCTGGATGGTGTAGTGGTCAAAATGGCTGCCTCTGGATGGTGTAGTGGTTAAAATGGCTGCCCCTGGATGGCATAGTGGTCAAAATGGCTGCCTGGATGGCATAGTGGTTCAAATGGCTGCTTCTGGATGGCATAGTGGACAAAATGGCTGCCTCTGGATTATTAGCGGTTAAAATGGTTGCCTCTGGATGGCATAGTGGTTAAAATGTCTGTCTCTGAATGGCATAGTGGTTAATGTTGATACTTTTCCTGTTTGTCTGTTGGTATGTTGCAGGACATCTTCCACTGGCAGATTATGGACAGCAATCTCACGCTCAATATCCAGAAGTATTTCCCTTTAATTGGTAAGACCAAGAATGCCTTAAATGTATCAAATTCAGGTTCTCTTCACAGACACATTCTCTCTTTCTTTCTGTTTTCAAAGCCCTGAGTATCCAGATACTCTAGTAGAGGTTGTATTAATGAATGCCATTGATATGGATGTTGTCTGTTTGCTCGGGTTAGGGTCAGGGGTTAGGGTTTTATTAATGAAGGCCATTGATATGGGTGTTGTCTGTGTGGTTGGGTTAGGGTCAGGGTTTTATTAATGAAGGCCATTGATATGGGTGTTGTCTGTGTGGTTGGGTTAGGGTCAGGGGTCAGGGTTTTATTAATGAAGGCCATTGATATGGGTGTTGTCTGTGTGGTTGGGTTGGGGTCAGGGTTTTATTAATGAAGGCCATTGATATGGGTGTTGTCTGTGTGGTTGGGTTGGGGTCAGGGGTCAGGATTTTATTAATGAAGGCCATTGATATTTGTGTTGTCTGTGTGGTTGAGGACACGTCCAGATAGCTCAGGTGCCCAGCCGGAACGAGCCGGACTGCCCTGGAGAGCTCAACTTCCCCCTCCTGTTCAGGAGCCTGGAGGAGCTGGGATACCAGGGCTTCATAGGCTGTGAATACAAACCACTGGGTAAGAGACTGTGATCACAGACCGCTGGGTAAGAGACTGTGATCACAGACCGCTGGGTGAGGATGTGGTTGGGACTCCAACTGAAGAAACAGGAGTTTATTTAATTCTTAATAGATTTGAACCACAGTTGTTACTGGCAGTACTCACCATTGTCACGAACTACTGCTTTACCTGCAACAAACTCCTTTCATAAGTGCACATTAGTAAGAAAATATAGTAACAACATATCAAGCAGTAGATGACTTCACACATTGAATAAATAGAGTCATAGAAATGAACATGTGTTCTGCTTGATCTGTTTCAGGGCGCACTGCTGAAGGTCTGGGCTGGCTCCGAGATTACTGGGCCCACAACAAACCCACATAGACTACTAAATATACGAAACATTTCAAACCCACATAGCCTATACTAAATATATGAAACATTTCAAACCTTACCGCTGAGTGAAGTGCTGCGTCATCTTCCACAGAGAGGAACAGTGATCTTCCTCAGACATACCCCAGAGCTGAGTTCAATCAACATGGACACTAAGAGGAAGAGTCTTATTTGGCTTCATTTAAAATTGGACTTGTTTTAAAGACAGCCCAGTTGGCACACTAACAGCTCCTTCCTACGCTGGCATTGACTGAAGAAGGTTGTCTGAAAATAAAGGCTACTATTCCAGAGTCATTTTAAGTTTGTCTTCATTTAACAAAAAAAGATTATCGCAAGTTTTCACCCTGTATTTTCTGATGTTTCATTTGTTGTTTGGTCAACACCGTTATAGAAAGTCAGAAACACTCAAAAGCCTTGTTGGAAAACATTGAAGTGTTGACCCTTCCACAGCATCCATACATTGGCTCTAAATGAACACCATTGGTTTATTAGCAGTATTTCCTACATACAAATCCACATGTATATACATAATGTACATATGCACAGTGTAGGCAGCGTCAATGACCGTATTACAGTTTGTCTTTGCTATTCACATAATCAGTATCCAGTGTTTTCTAACATAACATTTAAACAAAAGCAACTACCATTGAAATGAACTTACAATACTTCACTTTCTTTTATATCCTAAAAAAAAGGACTTTGAACAAATATTTGGTTTCCCTAAGGTGTTGTTGGCTCTGCAGGAGAATGTACATTGAGAGCGTTCAAATGAGTGCCTATGTTATCATAATGAGATATATGCTAGCTACTATGGATGTGCAGGAAGCCAGTGTGTAAACAAAGGTGTACCCCCTGCACCAGTGTGAGAGTCTCTGTAGTCAAATGGAACTAGACTGGGCAAACCAAAACACACCAACCCACTAACAAAGGCACTTCTGGGGGGGGGGGGGGGGGGGGGGTGAAGGTGTATGTGTGTGTGTGTGGAGGTATGTGTGTGTTAAGGTGTGTGTGTGTGTGTGGGGGGGGGGGGGGGGGTTATGGCAGTGGGGTGAACAGGGTGGAAGTCTGACACTCTTTAAAAGAAAACAAAATCAACACAATTCAACACTACAGGCGGCTTTAGGTTTTCATTCCCTTGTCCAGTGTCAAAGGTCAGCCACGTAACAGAACCACCTGACCCGAGTCTCACCTGTCCATCAGGATCAGTGCTTGGTACCAGAGGAGGGTAGGAAGACTCTACACTGTTATTCCACAGGAGACGTAGGCAGACATGTCTTTCATATGGACAGGAAACAGGATCCATAGTCAAGAGTCCAGATGTTTGATAGGAGCTTAGACCAGGGGACATTCTTACTATTCATGGGATGGGGCTTAGACCAGGGGACATTCTTACTATTCATGGTATGGGGCTTAGACCAGGGGACATTCTTACTATTCATGGTATGGGGCTTAGACCAGGGGACATTCTTACTATTCATGGTATGGGGCTTAGACCAGGGGACATTCTTACTATTCATGGTATGGGGCTTAGACCAGGGGACATTCTTACTATTCATGGTATGAGGCTTAGACCAAGGGACATTCTTACTATTCATGGTATGGGGCTTAGACCAGGGGACATTCTTACTATTCATGGTATGGGGCTTAGACCAGGGGACATTCTTACTATTCATGGTATGGGGCAGAGAGGAGCCACAGGTGTGAGTGTGTGTACAGGACTAGAGCAGTCCGGTCCATAGGTTGAAGCAGGCTGTGTTGATCACAGACTCCAAATGATGGTACATGGATACAAGCTGGGGCGGGGGGCTGTTGCTAGGCTGGGGTTGGGATGGCAACGGCTCCCGAAACACCACGCGAAGGCTCTAAGAGAAGAATGATAAGAGACTGATCAGTGACCCTAACAGTGACCCTAACACAGTGACCCTAATGATGAGCAAAGGTTTTCATCTGCCAACAACGTCAACAGCATTGTTGTGCTTCCAACTGTCTTACTTGATCTATGTTATTAATAGAGGAATAATTAACATAGGGTTGAAGTTGATGAACTATTATAACACATCCATGAAGGGCTGGGAGAGAGAGAGAGAGAGACACTCACTGTTTTCCCAGCTGCAGTGTTGAGGAAAACCAGCACAAAACAGTCTGTGAACTTTTGGTTCAGAACCGCCTTCAATACAATCACATTAGAAACAGAGTCAGAACCGCCTTCAGTAGAATCACATTAGAAACAGAGTCAGAACCTTCAATAGAATCACATTAGAAACAGAGTCAGAACCTTCAATAGAATCACATTAGAAACAGTCAGAACCGCCTTCAATAGAATCACATTAGAAACAGAGTCAGAACCTTCAATAGAATCACATTAGAAACAGTCAGAACCGCCTTCAATAGAATCACATAAGAAACAGAGTCAGAACCGCCTTCAATAGAATCACATTAGAAACAGAGTCAGAACCTTCAATAGAATCACATTAGAAACAGTCAGAACCGCCATCAATAGAATCACATTAGAAACAGAGTCAGAACCACCTTCAATAGAGGAATTACACGGCTGGATGTACACACACACACACACACACACACACACACACACACACACACACACACACACACACACACAATTCTCCTTCAGACTGCCCTAACCCTAATCCTGAAGGGGCTGGTTATGCACTCCTCATGTCAAACCAGAGGTCTCGCTCTTTACTATGACACACGTGTTACTCTGGGGGGCACACAGGAGTTAGGAAGAGAGCTGAGGGGGTTCAAAGGTCAAGGATGAAAAGGTCAACGGGAGGATTAGAGGAACACTTCTAAAACACAATGCTGAAAAAGAGGTCAGGGAGTTATATGAGTGGTGGTCTGTCAGACTCCTCTGTGTCTAACCTGTCTGTGTGTCTAACCTGTCTGTGTGTCTAACCTGTCTGTCTTATCTGTCTGTATGTCTAACCTGTCTGTCTGTCTGTCTGTCTGTCTGTCTGTCTGTCTGTCTGTCTGTCTAACCTGTCTGTCTAACCTGTCTGTCTTATCTGTCTGTATGTCTAACCTGTCTGTGTGTCTAACATGTCTGTTTGTCTAACCTGTCTGTCAGACTGCAGCATGACTCCTCTGCGTCCAACCTGCAGCAGGTTGTGTGTGTGTGTGTGTGTGTGTGTGTGTGTGCACGCGTTCTCACCAGGTACTGGACGCTGTTGTCGTCAAAGTGTCTGCAGCTCTGAGGGAAGCGCGTCAACAGAACTTTAATCAGACTCTGGTACCAGCTGGGACTCATAGACAGGAAACAGTCCTGGAGGGAGGGGGGGGGGATAGGGGGAAGACAACAACAGTGAAAAGAGAAATAAAATATAAGAAATATCAAATATCAATGTAAAAGAATTGAAAAAATAGATAGCAATGCCTCTACGTGTCAACTCCCTTCTCTATAAAGGAAGCACTGCTGACATGGAACCAGCCCATAATACGTCAGTGCTTCAGTCTCTACAGCTCTAGCTGCAGCAGGGGGTCGCCGTGGGCAACCCTCCAGACACTAACTCCCACAGTGCAGCTCAAGCACCCGCCATCAAAGACTCATCAGCACGCACGGATGAGTTCCCCCTTATCGCCCGGGAACAGACACAGATCTATATTTGTGTTTTTAATGAGCCTTTCTTTCTGTCAGAAGTGTATTTAATAATTGTCAGCCAGTCTTATGAGAAGGACACAGTAAGCTGGAGGGAGAGCTCAACTTTGACACAGTGTTTCTGGAGAAAACATGGCCAACATCCTACAACAAAAACAACTGCTAAGTT
>CM030180.1:19791496-19811496 GCA_017639675.1 Aplochiton taeniatus | reverse complement strand
TGTATAGTTACCTTAGGGCTGTATAGTCACTAACCTTAGGGCTGTATAGTCACTAACCTTAGGGCTGTATAGTCACTAACCTTAGGGCTGTATAGTCACCTTAGGGCTGTATAGTCACTAACCTTAGGGCTGTATAGTCACCTTAGGGCTGTATAGTCACCTTAGGGCTGTATAGTCACTAACCTTAGGGCTGTATAGTCACCTTAGGGCTGTATAGTCACTAACCTTAGGGCTGTATAGTCACCTTAGGGCTGTATAGTCACTAACCTTAGGGCTGTATAGTCACCTTAGGGCTGTATAGTTACCTTAGGGCTGTATAGTCACTAACCTTAGGGCTGTATAGTCACCTTAGGGCTGTATAGTCACCTTAGGGCTGTATAGTTACCTTAGGGCTGTATAGTCACTAACCTTAGGGCTGTATAGTCACTAACCTTAGGGCTGTATAGTCACTAACCTTAGGGCTGTATAGTCACCTTAGGGCTGTATAGTTACCTTAGGGCTGTATAGTCACCTTAGGGCTGTATAGTCACCTTAGGGCTGTATAGTTACCTTAGGGCTGTATAGTCACTAACCTTAGGGCTGTATAGTCACCTTAGGGCTGTATAGTCACCTTAGGGCTGTATAGTCACTAACCTTAGGGCTGTATAGTCACTAACCTTAGGGCTGTATAGTCACCTTAGGGCTGTATAGTCACCTTAGGGCTGCATAGTTACCTTAGGGCTGTATAGTCACCTTAGGGCTGTATAGTCACCTTAGGGCTGTATAGTCACTAACCTTAGGGCTGTCCTCGCTGCGGTGTCGGTTATAGGAGAAAGACGTTCGTCCTTCGGAGGACAGAGAGCTTAGCATGGATGCTCGCGCCCTGGCAACACTGCTGGGTAGAGGTTCACCATTCAGCCAAACGGTTGTTATGGCAAGCAGTACTTTCCCTTCAAAGGTAATCTAATGTAGTTTGTGGAGTTGAATAGGACATTGAATGTACTTTGCAAAGGTTAATAGCCAATTTAATAGGTAATAGCTAACCAGACCTGGTACTGGGTCTGGGTCTGATACTTGGTGGACTGGGTCTAGGTTGTGGTACTGGGTCTGGTACTAGGTGGACTGGGGCCTCGGTTGTGGTACTGGGTCTGGTACTGGTACTGGGTGGAATGGGTCTGGGTTGTGGTACTGGCTCTGGGTTGTGGTACTGGGTCTGGTACTGGGTGAACTGGGTCTGGGTTGTGGTACTGGGTCTGGCACTGGGTGGACTGGGTCTGGGTTGTTGTACTGGGTCTGGTACTGGTACTGGGTCTGGTAATGGGTAAACTGGGTCTGGGTTGTGGTACTGGGTCTGGTACTGGGTGAACTGGGTCTGGTACTGGGTGAACTGGGTCTGGGTTGTGGTACTGGGTCTGGTACTGGGTGACCTGGGTCTGGTACTGGGTGAACTGGGTCTGGGTTGTGGTACTGGGTCTGGTACTGGGTGAACTGGGTCTGGTACTGGGTGAACTGGGTCTGGGTTGTGGTACTGGGTCTGGTACTGGGTGACCTGGGTCTGGGTTGTGGTACTGGGTCTGGTACTGGGTGACCTGGGTCTGGGGTCTGGTACTGGGTGACCTGGGTCTGGGTTGTGGTACTGGGTCTGGTACTGGGTGAACTGGGTCTGGGTTGTGGTACTGAGTCTGGTACTGGATGACCTGGGTCTGGGTGGTGGTACTGGGTCTGGTACTGGGTGAACTGGGTCTGGGTTGTGGTACTGGGTCTGGTACTGGGTGACCTGGGTCTGGGTCGTGGTACTGACCTGCGTGTGGGGGACTGGGGGCGGACCTGCACCAGGATGAAGCCCATACTCTGGAGGTACTGCACGTACTGCTGCAGGAAGGCACTGGAGATGTCCTGGAGCCAGGACTCCTCCTTCACCCGGCCTGGCAGCAGGTCCGCTGAGTCACTGCTGTAGCTACGGTCCCGACCAGACGCCGTGGAGTCACTGGACCGGTGACGCTTCTACAGGGGGGGGGGGGGGGGGGGGGGCGGGGCAGGGGGGTGGAGAGAGGGATAGAGAGGAGAGATAGAGAAGGAGAGACAGACAGAGAGATAGAGAGGGATAGAGAGAAAGAGACAGGTATGGAGAGGGATAGAGAGGAGAGATAGAGAAGGAGAGAGAGACAGAGAGATAGAGAGGGATGGAGGGATGGAGAGGTAGAGGGATAGAGAAAAGGAGAGACAGATAGAGAGGGATAGAGAAAAAGAGACAGAGATAGAGAGGGATAGAGAAGGAGAGATAGAGAGAGATAGATGGAGAGAGCGATAGAGAAGGATGGCAAGAAAGAAAGATAGAGAGGGATAGAGAGATGGAAAGATAGAGAGCAATAGAGAGAAGGAGAGCGATATAGAGAGGGATAGAGAAAAGGAGAGATATACAGTACTGTGCAAAAGTTTTAGGCAAATGCTGGCAAAAATTTCAAAGCAAAGAGTGGTCACAGCAAATATTGTTTGATTTAGATTGTTCATTTGTTCATTCACTTTGCATTTAGTTCATTGATAAAAACAAACTATTAGCACTTAGATTTTTGAAAGCATTCTTACTTTACACACCTGCCTAACCCTTTTGCACAGTACTGTATATAGTGAGGCTGAGGTGTACCCTAGGCCTAAGCCAGTGGTTCTCACCTCAGTCCTCAGGTCCAGGTGTGTGATCTAGCACACCTGCTGTAATTAGTCAACGCCTGGCTGTCTTAATTACATCAGGTGTGCTAGATCAAACACCTGGCATGGCTGGAGGGACGAGAGGACTGAAGTGAGAACCACTGCCCTAAGCCTAGAATGATGCTTATTGGGTTCAGGGTCTGGAGGTGAGAGGTCAGGCCCTGGAGGTGAAAGGTCAAAGGTTACCTTGGCGGGCGGTGGGATGAGCTGCTCCTCCTGGATCTGCTTCCGGAACACGGGGTCAAAGAGCAATGGGGTGGCACAGTAGTGAACCAACCTGGAGGACTGCTTCAGCGTGTCCAGATCCAACACCTACACACACACACACACACACCACACACCACACACCACACACACCACATACACACTAGCTCAGGTGACGAGAGCAGCATGGAGTAGCTAGATAAACCAACTCGTACACATGGCCATGACAGCCAGACCATAATATGAGTTATAGACTTGTGTAAGAAGGATGCCCTCCCCCAAGTGTCTCAGCTACCTTTCTCATCAACCCTCAGTAACAGTGTGTGTGTGTGTGTGTGTGTGTGTGTGTGTGTGTGTGTGTGTGTGTGTGTGTGAGAATACTTATTGAGGTGTGTGTGTGTGTGAGGATACTTACTGAGATGGGCATGTTAGACTGAGCTGACCTCTGGTGCCATGTATCAAACAGACGCTCAATCTTCACCAGCCTATCCATCTCTATCAGCATGGAGTCAAGGAAAGAGACAAAGAGACAGAGAGACAGAGAGAGAGAGAGAGAGAGAGAGAGAGAGAGAGAGACAGAGAGACAGAGAGACAGAGAGAGAGAGAGAGAGAGAGAGAGAGAGAGAGAGAGAGACAGAGAGACAGAGAGACAGAGAGAGAGAGAGAGAGAGAGAGAGAGAGAGAGAGAGAGAGAGACAGAGAGACAGAGAGACAGAGAGACAGAGAGAGAGAGAGAGAGAGAGAGAGAGAGACAGAGAGACAAAGAGACAGAGAGACAGAGAGACAGAGAGAGAGAGAGAGAGAGAGAGACAGAGAGACAGAGAGAGAGAGAGAGAGAGAGAGAGACAGAGAGACAGAGAGAGAGAGAGAGAGAGAGAGAGAGAGAGAGAGAGAGAGACAGAGAGAGAGAGAGAGAGAGAGAGAGAGAGAGAGAGAGAGAGAGAGAGAGAGAGAGAGACAGAGAGACAGAGAGACAGAGAGAGAGAGAGAGAGAGACAGAGACAGAGAGACAGAGAGAGACAGACAGAGAGACAGAGAGACAGAGAGACAGAGAGAGACAGAGAGACAGAGAGACAGAGAGACAGAGAGAGAGAGAGAGACAGAGAGACAGAGAGACAGAGAGAGAGAGAGAGAGAGACAGAGACAGAGAGACAGAGAGAGACAGACAGAGAGACAGAGAGACAGAGAGACAGAGAGAGACAGAGAGACAGAGAGAGAGAGAGAGAGAGAGACAGAGAGACAGAGAGACAGAGAGACAGAGAGACAGAGAGAGAGAGAGAGAGAGAGACAGAGAGACAGAGAGAGAGAGAGAGAGAGAGACAGAGAGAGACAGAGAGACAGAGAGACAGAGAGAGAGAGAGAGAGAGAGACAGAGAGACAGAGAGAGAGAGAGAGAGAGACAGAGAGAGACAGAGAGACAGAGAGACAGAGAGACAGAGAGACAGAGAGAGAGAGAGAGAGAGAGACAGAGAGACAGAGATAAATGATGAGATCAATGTTGATGATGTAATTGAATAATTTTGATAATAATGTGTAAGTGTAATGGCTGCTGTGGAGACACAGACCTCTCCTTTCTGCAGCCTTGGCTTCCAGTAGCTGAGCTCCATGTCTCCCCACCACGTCCCCCCCTCCCTCCAGAGAAGCGGTGCCCAGGGGCCGGAACACGCCCAGGTCCCTGAGGGCCTCCTCAAACAGCAGCAGCTCGGGGGGGCCGCCACGCCCTGACCCCCCCCCTGGGCGGGAGGGGTCCTGGCTGAGGGGCGGGGGCACGGGGCTACGTAGCAGGGCGTCAGGCTCCATGGTGGGAGTGAGGAACGGGTTAGGGTCCTGGAGGGGGGGTGGAATGAAGAGAGAAAGAGAGGGGCAACAAGAGGAGGAAGGAGAGAGGAAGAGGAAGGATAGGGGAGGAAAGAGAGGAGGAAGGAGAGAGGAAGAGGAAGGAGGGGAGGAAGGAGAGAAAGAGAGGAGGAAGGAGAGAAAGAGAGGAGGAAGGAGAGAAGGAAGGAGATGTAGTTAGGAAGCGATTAAGCTTGAAGGATTTTGTTCCTGTTATTCAATGAAGACTGAAGCAGACCCCAGATCAGCCCCAGACATTATCAGCAGACCCCAGATCAGCCCCAGAAAAGATAAAAGATTTGTTTGGAATTGTCTTAGACAACACTGTAATTAAGCTTATCCATGTTTAGTTAAAAGATAACGCTAACCCTAACCCTTAGACAACACTGTAATTAAGCGTATCAACCTTTAGTTAAGCAAAAGATAACACTTGAGCATTTGTTGGAGAAGTTCTGCACTGCAAATGTGGAGAATAAAAAGCCTCTGGCCTCAGTTGTGCCTTGATGGACTACAGAAGCAGGGTTGAATGAGCTCAAACAGGAAGGGGGGTCTGGGATGTGTAGTTTGTAATGTCAGGGACATTGCTAACATGTTGTCTGCTGTCCTCCCACTCCTCTCAGGGGAACTTTGGGGCGAGTTAGCTCAACAGAGCAGCTACTAGGCAGCTGGGCCAGACCTGGAGGATATGTGTGTGTGTGTTTGTGTGTGTGTGTGTGTGTGTGTGTGTGAGTGACTCTGCTTATATATGTTTGTGTGTGTGTGTGTGTGACTCTGCTTATACGTGTGTGTGTGTGTGTGTGTGTGACCCTGCCCCCACTCCTCTTCTACCCCTGTGGGGGGTGAGGGGGGGCAGTGGGACAGGGGGGCAGGCTGGTGTGACAGATGATGGGCTGCCAGGCTAATTGTTCTGCTGCTCTGCCCGTCCGTCTGTCAGAGGAGCGATTAGGAGTGAGGGTGGCGGACGGAAACTTTGTGTTCTTTGGTGCTGTAATGTCCTTCATGATAAATGAATCTAGGGAAGCTTTGTGTTCTTTGGTTCTGTAATGTCCTTCATGATAAATGAATCTAGGGAAGCTTTGTGTTCTTTGGTGCTGTAATGTCCTTCATGATAAATGAATCTAGGGAAGCTTTGTGTTCTTTGGTTCTGTAATGTCCTTCATGATAAATGAATCTAGGGAAGCTTTGTGTTCTTTGGTTCTGTAATGTCCTTCATGATAAATGAATCTAGGGAAGCTTTGTGTTCTTTGGTGCTGTAATGTCCTTCATGATAAATGAATCTAGGGAAGCTTTGTGTTCTTTGGTTCTGTAATGTCCTTCATGATAAATGAATCTAGGGAAGCTTTGTGTTCTTTGGTTCTGTAATGTCCTTCATGATAAATGAATCTAGGGAAGCTTTGTGTTCTTTGGTTCTGTAATGTCCTTCATGATAAATGAATCTAGGGAAGCTTTGTGTTCTTTGGTTCTGTAATGTCCTTCATGATAAATGAATCTAGGGAAGCTTTGTGTTCTTTGGTTCTGTAATGTCCTTCATGATAAATGAATCTAGGGAAGCTTTGTGTTCTTTGGTTCTGTAATGTCCTTCATGATAAATGAATCTAGGGAAGCTTTGTGTTCTTTGGTTCTGTAATGTCCTTCATGATAAATGACTGAAAGGGAAACATGAACCTTTATTCTTTAATACTTGACAGACGCATATTTCTAAATACACAGGATGCTGATAGTGAGCACATTTAAAACCCCTTCTTTTATTTTCAGAATTACCCTTGCAAAGAAAATGATGATCAAATGGAAGAGGGCTTCAGTCTAATGATTGATGCGCTATTGCTACGAAAAAGTGGCAACTAAGACCTGTGTCCCTCCCTCCCCCTTCCTCCCCCACCTTTCCCCCTCCCTCCCCCACCTTTCCCCCTCCCTCCCCCTCCCTCCCCCTCCTTTCCCCCTCCCTCCCTCTCCCTCCCCCACCTTTCCCCCTCCCTCCCCCTCCCTCCCCCACCTTTCCCCCTCCCTCCCTCTCCCTCCCCACCTTTCCCCCTCCCTCCCCTTCCTGTGCCCCTCCCTCCCCCTCTCTCCCCTCTCTCACCGCAGAACACAGAAACACAACCGCTAGAACAGACTGATCTGCAGAACACAGAAACACAACCGCTAGAACAGACTGCTCTGCAGAACACAGAAATACAAACGCTAGAACAAACTGCGCCGCAGAACACAGAAACACAACCGCTAGAACAGACTGCTCTGCAGAACACAGAAACACAACCACTAGAACAGACTGCTCTGCAGAACACAGAAATACAACCACTAGAACAGACTGCTCTGCAGAACACAGAAACACAACCACTAGAACAGACTGATCTGCAGAACACAGAAACACAACCACTAGAACAGACTGCTCTGCAGAACACAGAAACACAACCACTAGAACAGACTGCTCTGCAGAACACATAAATACAACCAGTAGAACAGACTGATCTGCAGCACACTTCAGCTCTGTGTAGTGTGTGCGTAGTGTATATTGTGTAGCCTGTATTGTGTAGTGTGTATTGTGCATTGTGTATTGTGTAGTGTGTATTTTGTAGTGTGTATTATCTAGTGTGTCTATTGTGCAGTGTGTGTGTATTGTGTAGTGTGTGTGTAGTGTGTATTGTGCAGTGTGTGTATTGTGTAGTGTGTATATTGTGCAGTGTGTGTATTGTGTAGTGTGTGTATTGTGTAGTGTGTGTATTGTGTGTGTGTATTGTGCAGTGTGTGTATTGTGTAGTGTGTGTATTGTGTAGTGTGTGTATTGTGTAGTGTGTGTGTGTATTGTGCGGTGTGTGTGTATCGTGTAGTGTGTGTATTGTGTAGTGTGTGTATTGTGTAGTGTGTGTATTGTGTAGTGTGTGTGTGTATTGTGTAGTGTGTGTATTGTGTAGTGTGTGTATTGTGTAGTGTGTGTATTGTGTAGTGTGTGTATTGTGTAGTGTGTGTGTGTATTGTGTAGTGTGTGTATTGTGTAGTGTGTGTATTGTGTAGTGTGTGTATTGTGCGGTGTGTGTGTATCGTGCGGTGTGTGTGTATCGTGTAGTGTGTGTATTGTGTAGTGTGTGTATTGTGTAGTGTGTGTATTGTGCGGTGTGTGTGTATCGTGTAGTGTGTGTATTGTGTAGTGTGTGTATTGTGTAGTGTGTGTATTGTGTAGTGTGTGTATTGTGTAGTGTGTGTGTGTATTGTGCGGTGTGTGTGTATCGTGTAGTGTGTGTATTGTGTAGTGTGTGTGTGTGTGGTTGTTCACCTGCTTGGGGTCATCATGTGCGGGTGGTTCAGAGAAGCAGCAGTGATGGAACAGACCCATCTTCTGGTTGAGCAGGCAGTGCACCACATGAGCCCGGGCATTCTGCCACTGCAGCAGCCGCACCAAGCCCCGGGTCAGACACGCCCCCAGGTCCACTGACCAATTATAGGTGGACAGGGTCACCTGCTCCCACGGCAACCACACACACAGAGGTCAAAGGGTTAGAACTATCAAACACACATTATTATGGGTTAGCTTTAGACCAGCTAGATGTATCTATCAAACACACATTATTATGGGTTAGCTTTAGACCAGCTAGATGTATCTATCAAACACACATTATTATGGGTTAGCTTTAGACCAGCTAGATGTATCTATCAAACACACATTATTATGGGTTAGCTTTAGACCAGCTAGATGTATCTATCAAACACACATTATTATGGGTTAGCTTTAGACCAGCTAGATGTATCTATTAAACACACATTGTTATGGGTTAGCTTTAGACCAGCTAGATGTATCTATCAAACACACATTATTATGGGTTAGCTTTAGACCAGCTAGATGTATCTATCAAACACTAATATGTCATCCAGCATGTCTACCATGTATATAACTATGTGTGTGTCACCTTCTTGTCCAGGATGTGGACCAGCAGGAACCTCTGACGTGGGGCTCCTCCCCCTCTCCAACCCGGCCCCACGCCCAGCCAATCAGACTGCTCCAAGGCCTCGAAGCGCTGGAAGCCCTTAAGTGCTACATTAGACAGCAGGGTCAGAGTACACACAAACGGTAGGGTCAGAGTTCACACAGACGGCAGGGTCAGAGTTCACACAGACGGTAGGGTCAAAGTTCACAGACAGCAGGGTCAGAGTTCACAGAGACGGTAGGGTCAGAGTTCACACAGACGGTAGGGTCAGAGTTCACAAAGACGGTAGGGTCAGAGTACACACTGACGGTAGGGTCAGAGTTCACAGACAGTAGGGTCAGAGTTCACACAGACAGTAGGGTGAGAGTTCACACAGACGGTAGGGTCAGAGTTCACACAGACGGTAGGGTCAGAGTTCACACAGACGGTAGGGTCAGAGTTCACACAGACGGTAGGGTCAGAGTACACACTGACGGTAGGGTCAGAGTTCAGACAGACGGTAGGGTCAGAGTACACACTGACGGTAGGGTCAGAGTTCACACAGACGGTAGGGTCAGAGTACACACTGACGGTAGGGTCAGAGTTCACACAGACGGTAGGGTCAGAGTACACACTGACGGTAGGGTTAGAGTTCACAGAGACGGTAGGGTCAGAGTTCACACAGACGGTAGGGTCAGAGTTCACACAGACGGTAGGGTCAGAGTTCACACAGACGGTAGGGTCAGAGTTCACACAGACGGTAGGGTCAGAGTACACACAGACGGTAGGGTCAGAGTTCACAAAGACGGTAGGGTCAGAGTTCACAGACAGCAGGGTCAGAGTTCACAAAGACGGAAGTGTCAGAGTTCACACAGACAGCAGGGTCAGAGTTCACACAGACAGCAGGGTCAGAGTTCACACAGACAGCAGGGTCAGAGTCCACACAGACAGTAGGGTCAGAGTTCACACAGACAGCAGGGTCAGCGTTCACACAGACAGCAGGGTCAGAGTTCACACAGACAGTAGGGTCAGAGTTCAAACAGAGAGTGGGGTCAGAGTTCACACAGACAGTAGGGTCAGAATTCACACAGACAGTAGGGTCAGAGTTCACACAGACAGTGGGGTCAGAGTTCAGAGGCACTGTCGTTTTGAGTCTGTGAGGTGTGTGATACCACAGTTCTGTGACAGTATGTGACTGGACCATCTCTGGTCTGTAAGGAGAAACGGGTTTTACAGACAGACAGACAGACAGACAGACAGACAGACAGACAGACAGACAGACAGACAGACAGGCAGGCAGGCAGGCAGGCAGGCAGGCAGGCAGGCAGGCAGGCAGGCAGGCAGGCAGCTGCAGGGTTGAAACCTTAATGCCAGGCGCATACAATTACTGAGGGAGTTATTACTAAAACATATTACTAAAGTTTATATAAGTGCTGTGGTGGGGAAGTCTAACAGAAGTAATTTAAAACTATTAAACAAAGAAATATTTCAAAATGGTTAGGTGTCTTTTCTGGTTAAAGTGCTGCTATGTCTGACAGGTTCAGAAAAGGGTGAACATGCAGGATGGAAAAAATATCTTAATGTAGCAACATCAAGCTAACCATTTAATCTGTGTTGAAAACATCAAGCTAACCATTTAATCTGTGTTGAAAACATCAACCCTGCTCAGACTACATCCTATCGTTGATTGACTTCATTGTTGCTGTGTTAGACTGGCCTAGTCCAGTGGTGGAGCAGTGGAGTAAACAGTCTCTGTTAAAATACAACCCTCTTTAAAATGGAGGACAGGAAAGTGTGGGAGGCCTCAGACTTACGTGTGAATCTACGAAGGCCAGGGGGGCAATCCTCATCTGAACTCTCATCTGAGGGCAAGCACACAGCATGGCAGACACAGCCACAGACAGGCAGATCAAACTACAACTACAGCAGAGGGCCAGGGACAATCCACGCCAGGAAGTAGGCAAATGGAACAACACTTGCATAGCTTTGTAACCTCATCAATTAATACAGATTATATTTAAATTTACATAAAAATTCTTTATATATAATTCATTGCATATTTATTTACTTGGATTGGTCCCCAACCCTGAGCACAGAGAGAGAGAGAGAGAGAGAGAGAGAGAGAGATAGAGAGAGAGAGAGAGAGAGACAGAGAGAGAGAGATGCTTGCAGAGTAAATACACAGTAACAGAATGCTTTGAAATGCAAAGCGCCAAAGCCAAGAACCGATCTGTAAAAGTAGCGTTATCGTGGCTAATCTGTGTCTGTGTATAACTGTGTGTGTAAAAGTAGCGTTAGCGTGGCTAATCTGTGTCTGTGTATAACTGTGTGTAAAAGTAGCGTTAGCGTGGCTAATCTGTGTCTGTGTATAACTTTGTGTGTAAAAGTAGCGTTAGCGTGGCTAAACTGTGTGTGTAAAAGTAGCGTTAGCGTGGCTAATCTGTGTCTGTGTATAACTTTGTGTGTAAAAGTAGCGTTAACGTGGCTAATCTGTGTCTGTGTATAACTGTGTGTAAAAGTAGCGTTAGCGTGGCTAATCTGTGTCTGTGTATAACTGTGTAAAAGTAGCGTTAGCGTGGCTAATCTGTGTCTGTGTATAACTGTGTAAAAGTAGCGTTAGCGTGGCTAATCTGTGTCTGTGTATAACTGTGTGTAAAAGTAGCGTTAGCGTGGCTAATCTGTGTCTGTGTATAACTGTGTGTGTAAAGTAGCGTTAGCATGGCTAATCTGTGTCTGTGTATAACTGCCGCCTCATTGGCTGATGGAGAGAAGATGTTTGCTTAGGACTGTGTAGGTTCTAGGAGAACAATTCTACAATTGCAAATGAGGAAAATGCCTATCTAGTGCTAGCAGGGAGAAGGAAGCAAAGTGGAACCCAAGCAGGAGTCAGGTCCACGGTTCTCTTCAAAATAAAGAACGAGAGTTCACCGCAACGTTTCCAAGCTGTTAGCTCACTGCTGTTCCATGCAGACATTCAACAAAGACAAAGGGCTGAGCCGTCGTGGCTGTCCATAGATCTGGAGAAACTAGAACGGACAGTAGATCTAGAGCCAGGCTATCTAAGCCTGCATGGTGGGGGGCGTAGCAGGGGGGGGACGATGACTTCACACCTACCAAGATAGCAAAGGAAGTAACTATGGAAACCCACTGTTGACAGGGGCGGGGCCTCAGCCGGTACCTTGCTCTGTGCTGCAGTGCCATTGGTGGAAGTTGCGTCCAATAAGAATGAAGCTTCTAGAGGTGGCTGGTGGTTGGCTGAAGCGTTGTGTGAGATGCAGGGGAACATAGATGTCGCCCTGAGGAGAACTGAGCAGAAAAACATCGTCAGTACGTCCAAGCTATCCTCATACCAAGGGATCTGCAGCTTTAGGCAAGTTACATTTAGGATCGTTTTCAGCAACGCTCACAATGAAAATTGAGAACAATTTCAAAATAACAAAAAATCTCTAAAAAGCATGCAGTGTTGCTTAGCAATGTAGCTTACGTGCTAGCTATGGCCTGCTCCTCTCAATAGAAGACTGACCTGCTCCTCTCAGTAGAAGACTGACCTGCTCCTCTCAATAGAAGACTGTCCTGCTCCTCTCAATAGAAGACCGACCTACTCCTCTCAGTAGAAGACTGACCTGCTCCTCTCAATAGAAGACTGACATGCTCCTCTCAAAAGAAGACTGACCTGCTCCTCTCAATAGAAGACTGACCTGCTCCTCTCAATAGAAGACTGACCTACTCCTCTCAGTAGAAGACTGACCTGCTCCTCTCAATAGAAGACTGACATGCTCCTCTCAAAAGAAGACTGACCTGCTCCTCTCAATAGAAGACTGACCTGCTCCTCTCAGTAGAAGACTGACCTGCTCCTCTCAATAGAAGACTGACCTACTCCTCTCAATAGAAGACTGACCTGCTCCTCTCAATAGAAGACTGACCTGCTCCTCTCAAACACATTGATGGTGGTGTCCTGGTTATGTGTCTGTGGTTATGTGTCTGTGGTTATGTCACCGTGGTTACGTCAGTGTACTGACCTGCTCCTCTCAAACACCTTGACGGTTGTATCCGTTGCCAAGGAGCTGACCAGGTTGACGATCTCTGCCAGGATGGAGGGGAGCAGGAAGAGAGAGGTGAATTCTGCTGTGCCATGCTGGATAGAGGGGCAGCCTGAAAGAGAGACAGAGAAAAAAATATATATATAATAATAATAATAATAAAGAAATACACTACTACAAATAATACTACAGATTAGTCTGAACTCTGCTGTGTCATGCTGGATAGAGGGGAAGCCTGAGACAGACACAGAGAAATATAAATATACATAATAATAATAATATATATAATACTTAGACATCTGAGTCAACCACAGAGATAATACTTTGACGCCTGAGTCAACCACAGATTACTCTGGCCACGTAGAGACACAGAGATAATACTTAGACTTGAACAGACTTGAACAGCTTAACTGTGAATGGATTCTTTTCGTCCTCCATGGTTTAATTGTAGTTTTAGTCTTGTGTAGTCTTAACTCCTGTTCAGTCTGTGTTTGTTGTTCTATGTTTGGCCTCAACTCTCAGACTTCCAATGCTAACATACAGGACAAGCTCTTGGTCCTGCTTGGTCCAATAGTATCGTCAGCAAAACTAGTCTGGTTCGTTGTCTAGTGTGTGTGTGTGTGTGTGTGTGTGTAGTCACCCAGTCTGGTCATGAAGGAGATCCAGGCCTGACAGGTGTGTTGGTACAGAGGATGGAGAGTCCCAACGTCACCCTCCTCCAGCAGAGAGACATGTCTCCTGAGGACACACACACACACACACACACACACACACACACACACAGGTACACACACACTCCTAATAAATATACAACAAATACACAACGTCAGGTCGTTGGTTCTGTTTCTATGTGGAGCTCAACATTGGGTTTACCTGTAGGTGTGTTTACCTGTGGATGTGTTAACCTGTGGGTGTGTTTACCTGTGGGTGTGTTTACCTGTGGGTGTGTTTACCTGTGTGTGTGTGTGTGTGTGTGTGTGTGTGTACCTGTGAGTCTGCTCCAGCTCCACGGCCACAGCCTTCTCCTGACTCCACTGCTGCTTGATGTTCTCCGTCTTGTGTCTGCGTCGTGTTGCCCGACCTTCCTCCCCTCTCTCCTGAACGATGTCGTCTGTGGTTTTGGGACTCCCTGGCTCAGAGGAGTCTGGCTTACTCTGACACACAGTCCACAGCACCCATGTTAACCGTGTTAAGACTAGCAGGCTCTAGGTGACTGCAGAACATTAGCAATGATAACAATGTTAAACGTTAATGGCTAACTGAACGGATCTAACTCTGTCCTAAAGGAATATACATATTTATTTATTATGACATAAAACCATTTCAAGTCAGAGACTTCTCAGCCAATGGTGTGGGTCAGAGACTTCTTAGCCAATGGTGTGGGTCAGAGACATCTTAGCCAATGGTGTGTGTCAGAGATGTCTTAGCCAATGGTGTGAGTCAGAAGTCAGACTGACCAGGATTTCCCAGAAGCTCCGGCGGGTGCTCCTCCCTGTCGGGGTGGTGGACTCTGGAGTGACAGTCCCCGTGGCTACGGTCCCCGTGGCAACCGAGGTGGGAGTGGACATGGCTCCTGGGGCGGGGCTTAGAGTGATGGGGGCAGGGCTTAGAGTGATGGGGGCGGGGCTGTTCTTAAAGACACTAGAGCCACTACGCTGACGAGGGCCCTCCTTTACCTGCTGAGAGGGAGGAGCAGGACTCAGGAGGCCTGAGGAGAGGAGAGGAGAGGAGAGGAGAGGGGAGGGGAGGGGAGGGGAGGGGAGGGGAGGGGAGGGGAGGAGAGGAGAGGAGAGGAGAGGAGAAGGGTAAAACAGCATCACAAATTCAAGATTGTCATACTAGATGAGTCCTGATCAGTGTGTTCTATGTTAACTGATTGATCATTGGTTGGTTTTATGTTATCTGATTGATCATTGGTGGGTTTTATGTTAATTGGTTTATTATTGGTTAACTGGTCCTCACTGTTAGTCTGGTCTGTGGTACTGAACGCCTCCAGACACAGCGGATTGGTCAGGACCCGGAGTTCCATGATGACGTCACAGAGGGCGTGTCTGAGGGCCCCTCGGAGTTTATCTGTGAGCTGAAGGGGACTAACGTTCCCCTGCTCCCAGATGTCGAAACGGACACGTACATGTGGCCCTGTGACACACAGGCGCGCGCACACACACACACACACACACACACACACACACACACACACACACACACAGGTCATCTCACCAAGTCAAAGGACTACCACATTGCAAAAGCAGTCAAAATAAAACACACTTTTAATTAAAAAAAAATTCTCCCCAAAGTAGTAACAACTGCAAGATCAACCATGAGGATCAGAACAGACTTTTATTTTGACGAAGCCCTAAACTGAATCAAACCATGAGGATAAGAAGTAGATGAGAAGAGACTTTTATTTTGACGAAGCCCTAAACTGAATCAAACCATGAGGATAAGAAGTGGATGAGAAGAGACTTTTATTTTGACGAAGCCCTAAACTGAATCAAACCATGAGGATAAAAAGTGGATGTGACAAGACTTTTATTTTGACGAAGCACTAAACTGAATCAAACCATGAGGATAAGAAGTAGATGTGAAGATACTTTTATTTTGACGAAGCCCTAAACTGAATCAAACCATGAGGATAAGAAGTGGATGTGAAGAGACTTTTATTTTGACGAAGCCCTAAACTGAATCAAACCATGAGGATAAGAGTTGGATGTGAAGAGACTTTTATTTTGATGAAGCCCTAAACTGAATCAAACCATGAGGATAAGAGTTGGATGTGAAGAGACTTTTATTTTGATGAAGCCCTAAACTGAATCAAACCATGAGGATAAGAGTTGGATGTGAAGAGACTTTTATTTTGATGAAGCAATATACTGTGATGATCTAGCACTCGCTTAATCCCTCTAGGATAAATACGTTGTGATGTTGACGGAAAGGATATTCAAACTCATGTAATGTTGTTAGAGTGGCACATTTACAATCCCAGGTCAAGAGGGGGACCTACCATTTAGAGGCTAATAACCTGGAGTAATGGACTGTTGATTAATGAAGCCATTTATATCATAGTCAGTCGATACGTTCTGATTGATGAATATATTTATATTATAGTGCAGTTGATACGTTCTGATTGATGAATATATTTAAAGCATAGTAGTCAATAAGTTTAAACAGGCCCTTTCTGATTTGTTTGAATCTAACACAGATGGCCTGGCCTCTGGTAGGTGCTCTATCTGGAGCACCAACCATGAAGCAGCACATCTCAAATGTTAAGCCAATCATCTCATCTATTCCTAACTACTTTTGTATATGCTGATGTGAATTTTCTTATTTTTTGTTGTTGTTGTATTTACTATATTTCTTCTTGGACAAGTTACCGGTTAAGAACACCTTTGAGGGGACATGCTGTTCATAACTTGCTCTCTACCGCACCAGCTAGTGGCTAACAACTCTCATCTCTCATCTTCCTCTTCCTCTTCCTCCAGCTGACAGGCTTTAGAGAATCTAGTGGCTAACAACTCTCATCTCTCATCTCTCATCTTCCTCTTCCTCTTCCTCTTCCTCCAGCTGACAGGCTTTAGAGAATCTAGTGGCTAAAAACTCTCATCTCTCATCTTCCTCTTCCTCTTCCTCCAGCTGACAGGCTTTAGAGAATCTCTCACCGGAGCTCAGGTCGTTGGGCTCCACCTTAGTGACGGTTGTCAGGGCGTCAAAGTTCTCTGGCTTTAGGGTGATGCTGGAGGCATCTCCTCTGAGTGATGTGGTGTTGTTGTAGTCCTGACCCACAGCCTGTAGGGGGCAGCCCTGAGCGTCGACAAAGGACAGGGCAATGCAGGCGATTCCTAAACACAGCGAAGAGAAGCTCCAGATTACTGAACAGTGTCTTCACCAAGCATGACCGAATCTAAACCCAGCACTGAACAGTGTCTTCACCAAGGATGACAGAATCTAAACCCAGCACTAAACAGTGAGTCAGTAGAACAGGTGAGTCAGGATGGAAGGGAGAACAGGTGAGTCAGGATGGAGGGAGAACAGGTGAGTCAGGATGGAAGGGAGAACAGGTGAGTCAGGATGGAGGGAGAACAGGTGAGTCAGGATGGAAGGGAGAACAGGTGAGTCAGGATGGAAGGGAGAACAGGTGAGTCAGATGGAAGGAAAACAAGTGAGTCAGGATGGAAGGGAGAACAGGTCAGTCAGGATGGAAGGGAGAACAGGTGAGTCAGGATGGAAGGGAGAACAGGTGAGTCAGGATGGAGGGAGAACAGGTGAGTCAGGATGGAACGGAGAACAGGTGAGTCAGGATGGAAGGGAGAACAGGTGAGTCAGGATGGAAGGGAGAACAGGTGAGTCAGGAGGGAAGGGAGAACAGGTGAGTGAGGTCAGGTGTAGGGCTGCTGTACTATGTGCTCACCTTTCCCTCCGGTTCCCTGGCCTCCAGGTTTGTTGTACAGGTAGATGTCTGCGTCGGCCATCTCACTGCTCTGCAGGAACAAGTGCTGCATGAAGAGAGACCACATACAGAGCAGAGACTGAGTCAGCCCTTTGTTTCATCCAATGACAGGTAAAGAAAGATTCTTTCTCTGCTCGAGAGCATATTGAGTATGTATATTATGTGTGCTATATGTCTATGTCTATATACAGTATATTGGAGCAGAGCATATTGAGTATGTATATTATGTGTGCTATATGTATATGTCTATATACAGTATATTGGAGCAGAGCATGTTGAGTATGTATATTATGTGTGCTATATGTATATGTCTATATACAGTATATTGGAGCAGAGCATATTGAGTATGTATATTATGTGTGCTATATGTATATGTCTATATACAGTATATTGGAGCAGAGCATGTTGAGTATGTATATTATGTGTGCTATATGTATATGTCTATATACAGTATATTGGAGCAGAGCATATTGAGTATGTATATTATGTGTGCTATATGTCTATGTCTATATACAGTATATTGGAGCAGAACATATTGAGTATGTATATGTCTATATACAGTATATTGGAGCAGAGCATATTGAGTATGTATATTATGTGTGCTATATGTATATGTCTATATACAGTATATTGGAGCAGAGCATATTGAGTATGTATATTATGTGTGCTATATGTATATGTCTATATACAGTATATTGGAGCAGAGCATATTGAGTATGTACATTATGTGTGCTATATGTATATGTACAGTATACTCCATTGACCTTAAAGTGGTGCTGGCTGTTGCTGTCGGTGTACTTGGGGACATGGAGGAAGATGAGCAGGTTCTGCTGGAGGTAGTGGGCCACAGTGTGAAGCCAGGGGACACAGTAGAGGGGCAGGCTGAACACCATCACCTCTGTGGCCTCAGACCCAGAGGGCTGGATGAACTGGAGAGGAGGAGACACACATTATGAACCAATCACAGCTAACACACAGGCCTGGTGGGCGGGGCATGGGGCAGGAGGGGAATGTGGTAGGCTGTTGCTTCTGTCAGTCAAATTAGCTATATGGTTTTACCAGTGCATTGCAGTGACGCCACACATACACACAACCAGCCACAATGCCAGACAGACAGACAGTCTGCCAGCCAGTCAGCCAGTCAGCAACACAGCCAGACAGACAGTCAGTCAGCTACACAGCCAGTCAGCCAGTCACTAGTTGCCGTAGTTACCTCCACGTCGGCTGGTGTGAGTTTACAGTTCCTTAGCAACATGACGGTGATGATGTCCAGTGTGGTCTCATCCAGACGCTTCCTCAGCACCTTTACCAGCTCACCTGTGATCTCTGGACCTGCACGCACACACACACACACACCACCAGTTATCTCTGGACCTGAACCAACACACACACACGCATACACAGTGACCAGTGATCTCTGATCATCCATCAGACGCTGCCTGGGAAGTAAACTATCAGACTGGTCACATGACCTCGGAGGTTTCAGTAAAAAAGTCTCTCTCTCTCTCTCTCTCTCTCTCTCTCTCTCTCTCTCTCTCTCTCTCTCTCTCTCTCTCTCTCTCTCTCTCTCTCTCTCTCTCTCTCTCTCTCTCTCTCTCTCTCTCTCTCTCTCTCTCTCTCTCTCTCTCTCTCTCTCTCTCTCTCTCTCTCTCTCTCTCTCTCTCTCTCTCTCTCTCTCTCTCTCTCTCTCTCTCTCTCTCTCTCTCTCTCATTGTTTCAGTAATAAAGTCTCTCTCCATTCATTATTTGCTGTCAGATTAGCCTTCTGCTTCACAGGAGAAACACCTCGGCAGTTTTTCTCTCTGATGTAATGTATGTAAATCCTTTGTTTGTGAGGAGGATTGGATACTAGAACTGCTGAAGTGAACCATGAACACCATTAAGAAAAACAAGTAGATTCATAAATACATAAAAAAAGGGTTGTCAACAGTCGTGGCAGGGAGGGGAAATAAACCCAGAGAGGATTTGAATAAGTCTGGCAGAGCAGCCTGTCGGCATGCCAACTGGAGGCACAGAACTCTGAGCCACAGTGCCCCCTAGACGGCCATCACAGGTACTAGAAGTAGAGAGAGAGGGAGAGAGGGAGAGAGAGAGGGAGAGGGGCATAGAGGTACAGACAGACCCTCTTACTGGTCATCACAGGTACAGAGGTATAGATATATATATATATGTATAGATAGAGGTATATACAGTGGGGCCAAAAAGTATTTAGTCAGCCACTGATTGTGCAAGTTCTCCTACTTAGAAAGATGAGAGAGGTCTGTAATTTTCATCATGGGTACACTTCAACTATGAGAGACAAAAATGAGAAAAAAAATCCAGGAAATCACATTGTAGGATTTTTAAAGAATTTATTTGTAAATGATGGTGGAAAATAAGTATTTGGTCACCCACAAACAAGCAAGGTTTCTGGCTCTCACAGACCTGTAACTTCTTCTTTAAGAAGCTCTTCTGTCCTCCACTCGTTACCTGTATTAATGGAACCTGTTTGACCTCGTCATCTGTATAAAAGACACCTGTCCACAGCCTCAAACAGTCAGACTCCAAACTCAACCGTGGCCAAGACCAAAGAGCTGTCGAAGGACACCAGGAAGAAAATTGTAGACCTGCACCAGGCTGGGAAGAGTGAATCTGCAATAGGCAAGCAGGTTGGTGTGAATAGATCAACTGTGGGAGCAATTGTAAGAAAATGGAAGACATACAAGACCATTGATAATCTCCCTCAATCTGGGGCCCCACGCAAGATCTCATCCCGTGGGGTCAAAATGATCATGAGAACGGTGAGCAAAAATCCCAGAACTACACCGAGGGACCTGATGAATGACCTGCAGAGAGCTGGGACCAAAGTAACAAAGGCTACCATCAGTAACACACTATGCCGAGAGGGAC
>CM030180.1:19726496-19786496 GCA_017639675.1 Aplochiton taeniatus | reverse complement strand
ATGCGTGCTAACCCCACATTGAGACAGCAGCGTTCTGTCTGCTCTATTTCTATGCTCTCTGACCTGGAGTGGGAGTACACCTCCACTCTGTCCTGCTGCACCTTGACGATGAGCCAGAAGCCGGGCATCAGAGGAGGCTGCCCTGCCTCCTGCTCGTCCATGGTGGAGCTCTCACACTCAGAGTCACTGCTGCCACCGTCATAGCCTGCCCACACACACACACACACACACGCACACGCGCACGCGCACGCGCACGCGCACGCGCACGCACACGCACACGCACACGCACACGCACACGCACACACACACGCACACGCACACACGCACCCACACACCCACACACCCACACACCCACACACATATTTTATTTTAAAGCCAAACCTGTTCCAAATCAAGCTCAAATCTTCTATTTTCGAAATTAAAATGTGACACTTGTTGTGCAGGGAGCATGTTTGATGCCGGTATATAACCCCCCCCCCTAGTCCATCCTAACCCCCCCCCGGCCCCCGTCCTCCCCTAACCTTCCCCCCTAACCCCCCCCCTCCCCTTGTCTCACCCAGCATGTCTGAGTCCATGCTGCCTTGGCTGGACACCACACTCTGGACTCGGCTGGGCCTCAGTCTGCTGCTGGAGCCGCCTGGGAAACACACACACACACACACACACACACACACACACACACACACACACACACACACACACACACACACACACACACACACACACACACACACACACACACACACACACACGCGTGCACGCACACGCACACGCACGCACAGAAAGCTTTTAATATTTCTGACATGTTTCACAAGCAGTGTGTGTGTGTGTGTGAGAGAGTGTGTGTTACTCACTGTGAGTGGTAGACTGCACAGACTCAGCCAGGCTGACAGTGGAGGGGGTCTTGGGGGGGGTGGAGGTGTGCTCTGAGGGCCGATCCAGACTGCCTCCGCTGGGCTGGAGCTGGGGGGTGGTCGTCTGGCCTCTGTCCCCAGCCAAGGTGACTGATTCCTGGGCAGGAGGCTCCTCAGCGTCGGCCCTGCTGGGTCTGGGTGGGGCGCTGTGGCCCAGGGGAGACGGGGGGACTTGGTCTCGGCCTGGGCCATCACCAGCTGGCTTCTTCTCCTCACACATCTCCTACACACATTTAAGAACATTAGAATCTTTTATAAGGAGCTGTGTTTAACATGGATGAGTGATGAAGAGGAGCTGGGTGTTTAACATGGATGAGTGATGAAGAGGAGCTGGGTGTTTAACATGGATGAGTGATGAAGAGGAGCTGGGTGTTTAACATGGATGAGTGATGAAGAGGAGCTGGGTGTTTAACATGGATGAGTGATGAAGAGGAGCTGGGTGTTTAACATGGATGAGTGATGAAGAGGAGCTGGGTGTTTAACATGGATGAGTGATGAAGAGGAGCTGGGTGTTTAACGTGGATGAGTGATGAAGAGGAGCTGATGAGTGACGAACATGATCTGACCAGGAAGCAGTGTGACCAACCTGAGGCTCTAGCCCCGCCTTCTCCAGCTCCCCATCTCCACTCTCCGTGCTGTGATTGGCTGGAGCCTGGCCGCTGTCCTCCATCTCTGCAGAGTGATTGGTTTGTTGGGAGGCCCTGCCCTCAGGGTGGGCGGTGCTCTCGGAGAGGCGCTTGGCTTCCTGGATCCTGTGTGGGTGGAGTCGGCTCAGGGACAGGTAGTAGAAGTTACCCTGCTCTCCGTTCAGCAGGTAGCCATGGAAACACATCCTACGGAACTCCTGTTGGGGAACACGTGAAGCATGTTGGGGAACACGTGAAGAATGTTGGGGGACACGTAGCAGCAGAGGTTATGTTTCTCGTTGTCATTTTGACGGACAGGGTCATAAAAATTCCGTCAGAATCTATTAGCCTATTACCCGTCAGATAGATTATACTAAGGGTAAAAAAAGACCAACAGAAATACAGATTGTGCTGCCACTGGCTGATTATTGTTACTTTTAATGGTAGGGTTACCCTCTAACCCTAACCCTCTCCATCCACACCTCTTTAAGAACCTCTCTCTCTCCATCCACACCTCTTTAAGAACCTCTCTCTCTCCATCCACACCTCTTTAAGAACCTCCCTCTCTCCATCCACAACTCTTTAAGAACCTCTCTCTCTCTCCATCCACACCTCTTTAAGAACCTCTCTCTCTCTCCATCCACACCTCTTTAAGAACCTCTCTCTACATCCACACCTCTTTAAGAACCTCTCTCTCCATCCACACCTCTTTAAGAACCTCTCTCTCTCTCCATCCACACCTCTTTAAGAACCTCTCTCTCTCTCTCCATCCACACCTCTTTAAGAACCTCTCTCTCCATCCACACATCTTTAAGAACCTCTCTCTCCATCCACACCTCTTTAAGAACCTCTCTCTCCATCCACACCTCTTTAAGAACCTCTCCCTCTCCATCCACACCTCTTTAAGAACCTCTCTCTCCATCCACACCTCTTTAAGAACCTCTCTCTCTCTCCATCCACACCTCTTTAAGAACCTCTCTCTCCATCCACACCTCTTTAAGAACCTCTCTCTCTCCATCCACACCTCTTTAAGAACCTCTCTCTCTCTCCATCCACACCTCTTTAAGAACCTCTCTCTCTCTCCATCCACACCTCTTTAAGAACCTCTCTCTCTCCATCCACACCTCTTTAAGAACCTCTCTCTCTCCATCCACACCTCTTTAAGAACCTCTCTCTCTCTCCATCCACACCTCTTTAAGAACCTCTCTCTCCATCCACACCTCTTTAAGAACCTCTCTCTCTCCATCCACACCTCTTTAAGAACCTCTCTCTCTCTCCATCCACACCTCTTTAAGAACCTCTCTCTCCATCCACACTTCTTTAAGAACCTCTCTCTCCATCCACACCTCTTTAAGAACCTCTCTCTCCATCCACACCTCTTTAAGAACCTCTCTCTCTCTCCATCCACACCTCTTTAAGAACCTCTCTCTCCATCTACACCTCTTTAAGAACCTCTCCCTCTCCATCCACACCTCTTTAAGAACCTCTCTCTCCATCCACACCTCTTTAAGAACCTCTCTCTCCATCCACAACTCTTTAAGAACCTCTCTCTCCATCCACACCTCTTTAAGAACCTCTCTCTCCATCCACACCTCTTTAAGAACCTCTCTCCATCCACACCTCTTTAAGAACCTCTCTCTCTCTCCATCCACACCTCTTTAAGAACCTCTCTCTCCATCCACACCTCTTTAAGAACCTCTCTCTCCATCCACACCTCTTTAAGAACCTCTCTCCATCCACACCTCTTTGAATTTCTGCAGCGACTGCTCTGGCCCAAAGACAAA
This sequence comes from Aplochiton taeniatus, assembly GCA_017639675.1. Lineage (NCBI taxonomy): Eukaryota > Metazoa > Chordata > Actinopteri > Galaxiiformes > Galaxiidae > Aplochiton > Aplochiton taeniatus. The sequence goes on along the minus strand of CM030180.1, from coordinate 19,783,172 downwards.
CTGCAGGGGCACCACCTCATGATGGCAGCCTGGCCGCCGCCCACTGGAGTGGCTCACATGACCCGCCACCTTCTGCAGCGTCGCCGTGGTGATCCCCCGGGAGTGACGGAGGGCCGACACAATCTCATCCTCCAGCAGCCAGCGGATCTACACACAAACACACGCACGCACACACACACACACGCACACACTCTCTTAGTATTATTATATTATACACAATCTCATTATCATCATGTAGGGTCAGGGTATGAGTGAGGGGTAAGAGGTTAGGGTTAGGGGTGAGGGGCTAGAGGTTAGGGGTTAGAGGTTAAGGTAGTGACTGACCTCTTCCATGGTGGCTAATACAGCCAGTCTATGAGGGTGAGGGAGCTTGGCCAAGGGATCTGCTCCCGAAACCCTGTGACACACACACACACACACACACACACACACACACACACACACACACACACACACACACACACACACACACACACACACACACACACACACACAGCAGTCAATGATGATAGCATGGCTGTTATGTGGGAGACAACCAAATGTAATGAATGAATGCAGCCGTGAAGAGATCCAATGGAGTCTTCCACTTCCTGGTACAGGTCATGTGACTTAAGTCATGTGACATACTCGTCGGCGCTGACCCCACGGAGACCAACCATGTGACCCGTCAGCTCGTCGTCAGAGCGGTAGGATGAGGGTTGCCCCGGCGACCGGTTGAGTGACATGCTGCTCTCTGATGTGTATCTGTGAATATAAAGGTCAGGACTCTGATGTCATAAAAACAAGTGTTCTGTTCTTCATAAGTACATCCCTATCAATAAGGAAAAAACGGAGCAGAATGTCTTCGTTTACAGTTTAGAATTTAGAATGTTTTCATTTACATTTTAGAATGGGTTCATTTAGATTCTAGAATTTAGAATGTCTTCATTTACATTTTAGAATGTCTTCATTTACATTTTAGAATTTAGATTGTTTTCATTTACATTTTAGAATTTAGAATGTTTTCATTCTGACCTGTTGTGTGTGAGTTCAGAGGTCAGGAGATCCATCTCCAGCGGCAACGTCAGGACAAAGATGTCCAGTGTGACGGACAGCTCATTGAGATCCACCGTCTGGAGGGAGTCAGCATTCTCCAGACAGCTGATCACCTCACCTACACACACACACACACACACACACACACACACACACACACACACACACACACACACACACACACACACACACACACACACACACACACACACAGTCCATTATAGGGTTCTGCTGCCCCTGCCTCAGCCTGTTTCCAGAGGAAGGTCCACTCACCCAAGCAGGTAGGCAGGGTCTGCATGGGGCGGGAGCCATGGCAACTCTTCATGTTGACGGAACACGTCAGGTGGACAAACAGGGGCGGCATCTCATGCTGCAGCCCCGCCCCCTCCTGCAGCGAATCCCCATCCAGGATGCTGAAGGAGTCCTCGTCCTGGTTGACCGTGTCGGACTCAGAGGGAGACTGGCTGGCTCCTGCCCGGGACCTGCTGCTGCTGGCGCCCCCGCCTGGACGCTCACGGTACTCCACCTCTAAGTCTGTGTCACTCTCCGTCACGATGCAGCAGCCTGACACTCTCTCTGTTCAACACAGAACAGGAGCACATAGAAGAGACACAACACAGAACAGAATAGAAAAGAATAGAATACACAATAGAATAGGAAATACCAGAATACAGAATAGAATAGAAATACAGATTTCATGGCTTCTCATTTGCTTTAACAAATTGAAGAAAATAAAAAAATTATCAAAAGCCAAACATCCACTAGACACACACACAGCGTTACACACTACAGCTATAGCTAAATGAAAACCTCCTGTTTCAATAGATCACCATCTTCAGACGCAGGCTCTGCCACACACACACTCACACTCACACTCACACTCACACTCACACTCACACTCACACTCACACTCACACTCACACTCACGTCTCACGTCTCACGTCTCACGTCTCACGTCTCACGTCTCACGTCTCACGTCTCACGTCTCACGTCTCACCATCTTCAGTAGCAGGTTCTGCCACACACTCACACTCACACTCACACTCACACTCACACTCACACTCACACTCACACTCACACTCACACTCACACTCACACTCACACTCACACTCACACCATCTTCAGTAGCAGGTTCTGACACACACACACACACACACACACACACACACACACACACACACACACACACACACACACACACACACACACACAGCAAGCATGTCTCACCATCTTCAGTAGCAGGTTCTGCCTCCGACACCACTTCCTCATTGGGCCTCCTCCTCTCCTCATCATCATCATCATCATCATCGTCGTCATCATCGTCAGAGTTCTCCTGGAGGACACAAACCACACAGGCCTTTATCTGCGGTTCTCACGGTAACAGCCACGGGCTACAAGCACCAGGGCCACATCGCTGACATGATGAGTAGAAACATCCTAGAGACAACAGACTCTATGCTGCTATGTCTATGAAACAGGGGATCATAGGTCACTGAAAAGCCCTACAGCGCAGGGTATTGTGGGTAATAAGGTGGTGCCTACCTCTTTCTTAGACGGGGACGGACAGTAGAAAAAGTAATGGGGGTTAGAAGGCACCGTTTTGAAATACTGAGCTCCGATCTCCATGAACTTGTCCTGTTGGATAGACACACCAAATATAGACGTAAATTATTATACATATATAATATAACATACATTATATAATATTCATTTATAATATATATATATATAATATATCATATAACAACCTCCAGTTCTAATCAGAGGCATTATAAAAATAACAATTCATAAAGTAAAAAATAAACATCCTATAGATTCTCCTTATACATATTGTAAAAACAATGACCTGCAAAATGCAGCAGCATCTCAGTGACAGATCAGGGTTAGGGTTAGGGTCAAGATTAGGGTTACCTGAATGATCCTGTGCAGATCAGGGTTAGGCTTATGGTTGGGTTAGGGTTAGGGTCAAGATTAGGGTTACCTGAATGATCCTGTGCAGATCAGGGTTAGGGTTATGGTTGGGTTAGGGTTAGGGTCAAGGTTAGGGTTACCTGAATGATCCTGTGCAGATCAGGGTTAGGGTTGGGGTTGGGGTTAGGGTTATGGCCTACCTGAATGATCCTGTGCAGATCAGGGTTAGGGTTAGGGTTAGGGTCGGGGTTAGGGTTAAGGTTAGGGCCTACCTGAATGATCCTGTGCAGGTTAGGGTTAGGGTTACAGTTGGGGTTGGGGTTAAGGTTAGGGCCTACCTGAATGATCCTGTGCAGATCAGGGTTAGGGTTAGGGTCGGGGTTAGGGTTAAGGTTAGGGCCTACCTGAATGATCCTGTGCAGGTTAGGGTTAGGGTTACGGTTGGGGTTGGGGTTGGGGTTAAGGTTAGGGCCTACCTGAATGATCCTGTGCAGATCAGGGTTAGGGTTAGGGTTAGGGTTGGGGTCGGGGTTAGGGTTAAGGTTAGGGCCTACCTGAATGATCCTGTGCAGGTTAGGGTTACGGTTGGGGTTAAGGTTAGGGCCTACCTGAATGATCCTGTGCAGATCAGGGTAAACCTCACACTTCTGCTGGGAGTGGATCAGAGACAGAGGGAACTCTGGGATTCTGGGAGAGTCCTCTCGGAGCCGGGAGAAGGCAGGAGAACATCTTCCTCCTCTGGACTCCGCCTCACTCACATCCTCCATGTCAATACTGGACCAGAACCACAAACACCATCACATCCTCCATGTCAATCCATGTGTGTGTGTGTGTGTGTGTGTGTGTGTGTGTGTGTGTGTGTGTGTGTGTGTGAGAGAGAGAGAGTCTCACCTGGATGTGGAGGCCAGAGCAGACCTCTCCACCTGGCCTTCCTCCTCCGTCTCTCCGATGATGAAGGTGGTGGGCGGGGTACGGCTTTGACATCTGACCCCGGCGGCCTCGTGCCCCTCTCTGAACTCCCGGACGTGGCCGCACAGCGTCTGCAGGAAGGAGGTGATGTCCATTTCCTGCAGGGACTCCTCACAGTAGTCCATGGCCGTCAGCACGTCCTGGGAGCTCACAGGGTACGACTGCTGCAGGCTGCCGAACACTCCTGATTGGATAGGAAGCAGGAAGTTACTTGGATAAAAGATGTTGTACACTACTGATTGGATAGGAAGCAGGAAGTTACTTGGATAAAAGATGTTGTACACTACTGATTGGATAGGAAGCAGGAAGTTACTTGGATAAAAGATGTTGTACACTACTGATTGGATAGCAAGCAGGAAGTTACTTGGATAAAATATTTTGTACACTACTGATTGGATAGCAAGCAGGAAGTTACTTGGATAAAATATTTTGTACACTCCTGATTGGACAGGAAGTCACTTAGATACTGAAGTTATGGGTTAAGAACACTAAACACTGTTTTTCAGAATCAGAACACGTAGATCCCTGTTTTATCTGTTGTTTCAGGTAAGGTTATAATAATTATTATTATTATTACCTCTGGCATAGAGATAGGGTTAGTATTATTCTGTGTGCTCGCGCCTTGTGTTTATTTGTTGTTTTGAAGGTATTATTATTATTATGTTGATGATTACCCTTGACGTAGCTCTGCTGGTAGTGTTCCTGCAGCAAGCTGCAGTAGTGTGCTAGCTCCTTGTGTTTGTGTGGGTGCACCACCACGTCTGACCAGGAGGAGGTGCTGCTGCGCTCCTGAGACAGAGACCTGCAGACCAGGACACAGAGGAAGTGGAGACACAGCCGAGCATTAGAGACAGAGAGGTTGTTGATTGGCAGCAGCAGGAAGCAGGAAGCAGAAAGTAGGAAGCAGAAAGCAGGAAGCAGGAAGTAGGAAGCAGGAAGTAGGAAGCAGGAAGCAGAAAGCAGAAAGTAGGAAGTAGGAAGCAGGAAGTAGGAAGCAGAAAGCAGAAAGCAGGAAGCAGAAAGCAGGAAGCAGGAAGCAGGAAGCAGGAAGCAGGAAGTAGGAAGCAGGAAGCAGGAAGTAGGAAGTAGGAAGTAGGAAGCAGGAAGCAGGAAGCAGGAAGCAGCAGTGAGCCGTGCTACCTGAACTTCATCTGCTGACTGATGTCCCAAGAGTCTGATGTTCCAGGTCTGCTGTCCCCCAGGGAGGAACACAACCACACACACACACACACACACACACACACACACACACACACACACACACACACACACACACACACACACACACACACACACACACACACACAGGGTTAGACAGCATGGACATGGACACACACACACACACACACACACACACACCCACACAAACACACACACACACACACACACACAAGGGGTAAGGGTGAGGGGCTGGATGAGGGTGGGGGTTAGGGTGAGGGTGAGGGTTAAGGGCTGGGTTAGGGTGAGGGCCTGGGTTAGGGTGAGGGGGTGTTTACCTGAAGAAGATGTCTGGGGGCTGGCGGTTAGTGGTGGGGTGGACCAGCTGTTCCTTCAGGGAGTCTAAGGAGCAGTTGTAAACGTAGACGGGGCAGCGCGGGCGGGCGGGGTCACTGGAGTTCTGTCTGGACACCGGGCTGCTGAAGCTGATGTGGAACTCCTTCCTCTGGGGCTCCGAAAACTGAACACCATCTCTCTCCCCTGAGTTACATATAGATGGAGAGATGGAGAGATGGAGAGAGAGAGAGAGAGAGAGAGAGAGAGAGAGAGAGAGAGAGAGAGAGAGAGAGAGAGAGACGGGGGGAGAGCGAGAGAAAGAGAGATATAGAGAGAGAGAGAGAGAGATAGAGAAATATAGATAGACGGGGGGAGAGGGAGAGAAAGAGAGAGAGAGAGAGAGAGAGAGAGAGAGAGAGAGAGAGAGAGAGAGAGAGAGAGAGAGAGAGAGAGAGAGAGAATGATTGGAGCACTGCACCAGAGTTCTAGCAGTACAATCATAGACTGTATGTATAAGTGGATGTAGCTTCCGGGTCTGAAAAGTGAAGCCTATGGGGAAATGCTGTAAACCTGCATTCTTTCTAATAGCCAGCAGGGGGGAACTCCATTGGTTGCCAAAAAAGTATTCCGATTGTTTGGAATTCTATGAGAAAATGACCCTACTTTTCACTTACTTTATTACACCAGTAAACATTTTCCTTTCAAGTTTATGGTCTCAATCGCAAGTTTCAAGTCTTTTTCCATACAGCATGATGTTCATTTGAGAAACGATGGTAAAATAGACGATAAAGCAGGGCATGCTTTAGGGCGTGGCTAACTTGTGATTGACACTCAATGATACATTTCCCTGTCACTGTTAACATTCACTAAGAAAAAATAACGTTACTTAACGTTAACCTAAGATTTACAGAACCAATTTTAAAACACAATGTTAGAATAAATATGTTTTACCAGGGGTTAACTTAACGTTACACAGTTTAACGTTATCTTACGCCGTATGTTGAAAAAAAACAAGATGGCGACGGCCATGAATCAAAGATGGCGACGGCTGAAACGACAAACTCGAGGCTTCAAAACGGTAGTCCACAAACCAATGGGTGACGTCACGGTGGCTACATCCACTGATATATAGTCTATGAGTAGAATACAGCGTATCTACTATGTAATTGATGTCATTCAGAATCGGCCAGTCCTTCACCCACCAGCAGCAGCCCTGTTTGAGGCCCTGCTGTCTCCGCCATGAGGCTCCTCTCCTGGGCCGCCAGCAGCAGCAGCAGCCCCTCTCTGGAGCTCTGTCTCAGGAGAACACAGGGGGGAGCCGGAGGGTCTAGACAGGCCGCTCAGACCCGCCTCTGACTCCACCTCACACCTGCAATCATAACAACAGGGTTAGGGTTAGGAGTCATGGTTAGGGTTAGGGGTCATAGTTAGGGTGAGGGGTCTTAGTTAGGGTTAGGGGTCACAGTTAGGGTTAGGGGTCATAGTTAGGGTCAGGGGTCATAGTTAGGGTCAGGGGTCATAGTTAGGGGTCAAAGTTAGGGTCAGGGGTCATAGTTAGGGTCAGGGGTCATAGTTAGGGTCAGGGGTCATAGTTAGGGTCAGGGGTCATAGTTAGGGGTCAAAGTTAGGGTCAGGGGTCATAGTTAGGGTCAGGGGTCATAGTTAGGGGTCATAGTTAGGGTCAGGGGTCATAGTTAGGGTCAGGGGTCATAGTTAGGGTCAGGGGTCATAGTTAGTTAGTGGACTGTGAGCAGCCTCCTCCCACCATTACCTCTCGTGAGCGCTGACTGAGCCAGAGAGACAGACGGGTCGAGGGGACCTGGTGCTGGGGGTCATGGGGGTCAGAGGGGTCAGGGGGGTCAGGGTGTCCTCTCCCTCTTCCTCCTGGACTGCACTTTGCTGCTCCATCTCCAGAGCAGACGACATCAACATCTGGAGGTCTGGAAGGTTTAGACATGGAGACATGGAGCTTTGAACTACAGAGAAGTAGCAGCATCTGTTCCTGGGAGAGGATGTACTTAGATATATAGATGTGTGTGTGTGTGTGTGTGTGTGTGTGTGTGTACCTGAGAAGGTAGCAGGCAGGAAGGTGAGGAGGATCTGTTGCTGGGAGACGATGTACTTAGCGTAACATCTCCACTGAGGATGAGGAGAACAGGCTCTCTGTTCAGTGGGAGGCTCCTCATCTACCAGGTCAGCATTACTGAAACTCTACACACACACACACACACACACACACACACACACACACACACACACACACACACACACACAGGTTATTAGTTGCGTCTGAGAAATAGAGCGATGTATACACAGGTGTAAACCTAACACCTTTTAAAACAGATCTAAAAAGCCTTTGCGGCATACAAGGTGGAAACTAGTTGACCTATTGGAATGAGACCCAGCCCAGTGTTGGAGGACCTATTGGAATGAGACCCAGCCCAGTGTTAAAGGGCCTATTGGAATGAGACCCAGCCCAGTGTTAAAAGGCCTATTGGAATGACACCCAGCCCAGTGTTAGAGGACTTATTGGAGCCCCAGGGTTCACCTGCAGGGTGCTATTGGAATGAGCCCCAGGGTTCACCTGCAGGGTGCTGTTGGAATGAGCCCCAGGGTTCACCTGCAGGGTGCTGTTGGAATGAGCCCCAGGGTTCACCTGCAGGGTGCTATTGGAATGAGCCCCAGGGTTCACCTGCAGGGTGCTGTTGGAATGAGCCCCAGGGTTCACCTGCAGGGTGCTGTTGGAATGAGCCCCAGGGTTCACCTGCAGGGTGCTGTTGGAATGAGCCCCAGGGTTCACCTGCAGGGTGCTGTTGGAATGAGCCCCAGGGTTCACCTGCGGGGTGCTATTGGAATGAGCCCCAGGGTTCACCTGCAGGGTGCTGTTGGAATGAGCCCCAGGGTTCACCTGCAGGGTGCTATTGGAATGAGCCCCAGGGTTCACCTTCAGGGTGCTGTTGGAATGAGCCCCAGGGTTCACCTGCAGGGTGCTGTTGGAATGAGCCCCAGGGTTCACCTGCAGGGTGCTGTTGGAATGAGCCCCAGGGTTCACCTGCAGGGTGCTATTGGAATGAGCCCCAGGGTTCACCTGCAGGGTGCTGTTGGAATGAGCCCCAGGGTTCACCTGCAGGGTGCTATTGGAATGAGCCCCAGGGTTCACCTGCAGGGTGCTGTTGGAATGAGCCCCAGGGTTCACCTGCAGGGTGCTGTTGGAATGAGCCCCAGGGTTCACCTGCAGGGTGCTGTTGGAATGAGCCCCAGGGTTCACCTGCAGGGTGCTGTTGGAGCCTGTAACGTCCTTGCTGCTGCCAGGCGTTGTGAACGACGCCACCCCATCCTGTCTGTCTCCCAGACACTCCTCTGAAACACAGCATAGAAATAGAAAATAGAACAGCAGGATCAAGACACACCGCCACAACAGTAACCCACAGGAGAACACACACCAACAACAGCACAGCACACACCAACAATAGGTACCATTACATCAGCTCCTTCCTTTAAGTCTGTGATTTAAGACTGAGACTTCTTAACCACTTTGCAAGACCAGCCCATTTCCACTCTGATAAGGAGTGTGGATTACCATTATTGGTTTGAAAGGTGCAATCAAAATGAAAGTTTGTTGTTATTTATTTGTTGTTATTTCTAGAGGTCGTTATTCTTGTCAGTAGGAGGCGGTCTGACCTCTGAGGGGGCGGGGCATGGAGAAGAGAGGGGTGTGTCCGTATCTCTGCCGTTCCAGGATGTGGGACATGAGGACGGAGCTCTCCCGCTCCCCCAGAGGAACCTCCCTGTCCGTCAGCTCCTGCTGCAGACTGCAGTGGAACAGGCTGAGCAGTAGCTCACTGGACAGGCAGGGGGCGCCGTCCACACGCTCCTCCTCGCTCTCTGCTGAGCACAGACAGAGAAAGGCACCGCCTCTAAATAAAAGCCCACATAGGAGGACGCTGGGGTGCAGCTCAACGTCTTCAGCGCTCCAGGGCAAGCAAAGAGTTAACAACAAAGTGTACATTTCAGTGACCTCCTCTGTGATAGACAAAGCAGGCTCTAATATGCATTATCCTGCTCCATATCTCACCACACATTATTTACCTCTCTCTCTCTCTCTCTCTCTCTCTCTCTCTCTCTCTCTCTCTCTCTCTCTCTCTCTCTCTCTCTCTCTCTCTCTCTCTCTCTCTCTCTCTCTCTCTCTCTCTCTCTCTCTCTCTCTCTCTCTCTCTCTCTCTCTCTCTCTCTCTCTCTCTCTCTCTCTCTCTCTCTCTCTCTCTCTCTCTCTCTCTCTCTCTCTCTCCACCCTCCTCCTCCTTACCTTCGCCGAGCGTGAGGAAGAAGATCTCAATCTGCTGGCACTTAGGAAGCAGCTGGATGAGGTCAAACTGGAACGGGACAGAGTGGATCCCATCCTCTGAGACAGGGCTGGGGGGTTCTCCTGAAACAGAGACAAAACCACCTCAGCTAACCCTATATATATATCCATCACACCTCAGCTGTAATGTAAGCTAACCCTATTTATATATACATCACACCTCCAGAGAGACAAAACAACCTCAGCTAAGCCTAAATATGTATCCATCATACCTCAGCTGTAATGTAAGCTAACCCTATATGTATATCTATCATACCTGCTGCGTCATGGAGCTGATTGGCTGGAGGAGACACCTGCTCCTTGTTCAGACACAGCTGGCTGAGGTGTTCAAAGGTCATCATGGTGGACATGCAGGTCAGATCCCTGGGGAAGATCTGCATGCACACACACACACACACACACACACACACACACACACACACACACACACACACACACACACACACACACACACACACACACACACACACACACACACACCACCAGTAAACCAAGGTTCTAGCCTGCAGGAAATGCTCCCTGTAGCCCCATTCAGAGTGTCCATGGTATACAGTGTGCTGCATACAGCCCCTTTGGAAGAGTGTAGGGGTTAAGGTTAGTGTGTGTGTGTGTCTATGGGACTGACAGGTTAGGGATAGTGTGTATGTGTATCTCTGGTACTGATGGGTCAGTGTGTGTGTGTGTGTGTATGTGTGGTACTGGTGGGTTGGTGTTTACGTGTGTGTGTGTGGTACTGGTGGGTTAGTGTGTGTGTGGTACTGATGGGTTAGTGTGTGTGTGTGTGTGTGTGTGTGCGTGTGTGTGTGTGGTACTGATGGGTTAGTGTGTGTGTGTGTGTGTGTGTGTGTGTGTGTGTGGGGGGGTACTGATGGGTTAGTGTGTGTGGTACTGATGGGTTAGTGTGTGTGTGGTACTGATGGGTTGGTGTGTGTGTGTGTGTGTGTGTGTGTGTGTGTGTGTGTGTGTGTGTGTGGGGGGGTACTGATGGGTTGGTGTGTGTGTGTGTGTGTGTTTGTGTGTGTGTGTGTATGTGTGTGTGTGTGTGTGTGTGTGTGGTACTGGTGGGTTGGTGTTTACGTGTGTGTGTGTGGTACTGGTGGGTTAGTGTGTGTGTGGTACTGATGGGTTAGTGTGTGTGTGTGTGTGTGTGCGTGTGTGTGTGTGGTACTGATGGGTTAGTGTGTGTGTGTGTGTGTGTGTGTGTGGGGGGGGGGGGGGTACTGATGGGTTAGTGTGTGTGGTACTGATGGGTTAGTGTGTGTGTGGTACTGATGGGTTGGTGTGTGTGTGTGTGTGTGTGTGTGTGGTACTGATGGGTTGGTGTGTGTGTGTGTGTGTGTGTGTGTGTGGTACTGATGGGTTAGTGTGTGTGGTACTGATGGGTTAGTGTGTGTGTGGTACTGATGGGTTGGTGTGTGTGTGTGTGTGTGTGTGTGTGTGGGGGGGGGTACTGATGGGTTAGTGTGTGTGGTACTGATGGGTTAGTGTGTGTGTGTGTGTATGTGTGTGTGTGTGTGTGTGTGTGGTACTGACGGCCTGAGGGACCTCCTGGTAGGTGAGGCCCTGGAAGAGGCGGTGCTGGTCCAACGGGCTGAACACGGTCCCGCTCTGAGGCTCCACCCAGCACTCAGTCACCAGGTGCAGCTCTGTGTCGCCATCGATGGCCTCCACCTCTGTGTCCAGATCATCGTCTGTAGAGAAACTGGAGAGACAGAAAGAACAGCTACAGCTACCAAATACATTACAGTAAAGATCTAAGAAACTGGAGAGACAGAAAGAACAGCTACAAAATACATTAAAGTAAAGATCTAAGAAACTGGGGAAGTTGAGGACGGCTGGATCCTGAAAATGTGAACCGTGTGAGAGTGAGAACAGTGAGGGACCACTGTAACAACGTGTCAGGATCTCAATGCTTTCCCTTCTAAATGGCTTGGTAAGGCTGATTTACAAGTAGCAGACAACACTTACCTGTTATTTTTGTATTATTATAATTAATAATAAACACTTACCTGTCCTTAGTGGAAGTGGAGTGAGGAGGGAACAGAATGTACTGGACGATACAGGTGGGCCTCTCTCTGTCCAGATCCACCGGCATACCCTTAGTAACAACACAACGCAATAACAACACCTCAATAACAACCCTAACCCTTAGTAACAACACACCTCAATAACAACCCTAACCCTTAGTAACAACACACCTCAATAACAACCCTAACCCTTAGTAACAACACACCTCAATAACAACCCTAACCCTTTGTAACAACACACCTCAATAACAACCCTAACCCTTAGTAACAACACACCTCAATAACAACCCTAACCCTTAGTAACAACACACCTCAATAACAACCCTAACCCTTAGTAACAACACATCTCAATAACAACCTTAACCCTTAGTAACAACACACCTCAATAACAACCCTAACCCTTAGTAACAACACACCTCAATAACAACCCTAACCCTTAGTAACAACACACCTCAATAACAACCCTAACCCTTAGTAACAACACACCTCAATAACAACCCTAACCCTTAGTAACAACACACCTCAATAACAACCCTAACCCTTAGTAACAACACATCTCAATAACAACCTTAACCCTTAGTAACAACACACCTCAATAACAACCCTAACCCTTAGTAACAACACACCTCAATAACAACCCTAACCCTTAGTAACAACACACCTCAATAACAACCCTAACCCTTAGTAACAACACACCTCAATAACAACCCTAACCTTAACCCTCAAGAAAACACACCTCAATCACAGCCATGAAAACACACCTCAATCACAACACAACAGCCATGAAGCAATACAGAGTTAATAAATACTGAACTTCACTACAGATAATGTTCATATAAATAGCATTTAGATCAACTGTTACAGATGTGTTAGGAAGACACCATACACATCTAAACTCAACACTCAAAGCCTGATGAAGGTCAAATGGACCGTTAGTAAAGGCCATTGAGAAAGGACATGCTGTCCCAGGTTGTTTGATTCGTGTACCTTCATAGGTAGCTCTATCACCATGTTCACAATGCCCTCTCCACTGGCAGCAAAACGGAAGCCCTCCGCCAGACGGATCCTGGAGAAACATCAAAACCAACACACTCTCAGGAGTCCATTCAGCAGAGCAAACAGTTGATTATTATTATTATTTTTTAACCTGAAAGCACAATTTCTGTTGGAGAATTACAATTTGTATAGGAGAATCCTCAAGCTAAAAAACATATATATAAATGCTTCCGTTTAAAAAACTGTTCTATTAGCATAGCCACATTTACACTGCTCGGTAAATAAAGGTTGTTGGTGCAAACCCCACAGGGCTGCAGTCCACTCCCCCTATTCCCAGAACACCCAGCAGGTTCACTTTATGGATACTGGGAGATTAACTACAGCTATGCATGCTAAACCAGTTCCCCTGGACATCCAATATAACAGGAAGTAGAAATTCACTCCAAGAAGTGCTATCTAACAGGAAGCAGGAAATAGGAACTCACTCTGAAAGGTTCTATCTAACAGGAAGTAGTAACTCACTCTGAGAGGTTCTATCGAACAGGAAGTAGTAACTCACCCTGAGAGGTTCTATCAAACAGGAAGTAGTAACTCACTCTGTGAGCATGGACAGGAAGTAGTAACTCACTGAGAGCATGGACAGGAAGTAGTAACTCACTCTGAGAGCATGGACAGGAAGTAGTTACTCACTCTGAGAGCATGGACAGGAAGTAGTAACTCACTCTGAGAGCATGGACAGGAAGTAGTAACTCACTGAGAGCATGGACAGGAAGTAGTTACTCACTCTGAGGGCATGGACAGGAAGTAGTAACTCACTCTGAGAGCATGGACAGGAAGTAGTAACTCACTCTGAGAGCATGGACAGGAAGTAGTTACTCACTCTGAGAGCATGGACAGGAAGTAGTAACTCACTGAGAGCATGGACAGGAAGTAGTAACTCACTCTGAGAGCATGGACAGGAAGTAGTAACTCACTCTGAGAGCATGGACAGGATGTGGGCGACAGCCTGCAGTGAGACGGCCAGCCCCGCCCCACTCTGCACCGCCCACACCCAGCGCTGGTGCAGGAAGTAGTAACTCACTCTGAGAGCATGGACAGGATGTGGGCGACAGCCTGCAGTGAGACGGCCAGCCCCGCCCCACTCTGCACCGCCCACACCCAGCGCTGGTGCAGGAAGTAGTAACTCACTCTGAGAGCATGGACAGGATGTGGGCGACAGCCTGCAGTGAGACGGCCAGCCCCGCCCCACTCTGCACCGCCCACACCCAGCGCTGGTGCAGGAAGTAGTAACTCACTCTGAGAGCATGGACAGGATGTGGGCGACAGCCTGCAGTGAGACGGCCAGCCCCGCCCCACTCTGCACCGCCCACACCCAGCGCTGGTGCAGGAAGTAGCGCGACAGCGACGCCAACGTGGACGAGGCTGTACGATTGGCTGCCACGCTGAGGGGTGTGGTCATACTGGAGGGCTGGGAGAAGGTCTCCATGTTGAGAATGAAGGGGGTGCGAAAGTCTGACGGCAACTTATCGTACCTGGAGGGACGAGTTCAACATTAAATACATACAGCATCAGCTTATCATAACCAGAGGAGTTGAACATTAAATACATACAGCATCAGCTTATCATAACCAGAGGAGTTGAACATTAAATACATACAGCATCAGCTTATCATAACCAGAGGAGTTGAACATTAAATACATACAGCATCAGCTTATCATAACCAGAAGAGTTGAACATTAAATACATACAGCATCAGCTTATCATAACCAGAGGAGTTGAACATTAAATACATACAGCATCAGCTTATCATAACCAGAGGAGTTGAACATTAAATACATACAGCATCAGCTTATCATAACCAGAAGAGTTGAACATTAAATACATACAGCATCAGCTTATCATAACCAGAGGAGTTCAACATTAAATACATACAGCATCAACTTGATAGCAAAGTGCATTAAATTAGCAGAGCTCACGGTTCAAGTTAACCTAAACATCTTTTAAATATTAGAGAGGATTCTATGGATTCTAGTGTTAGCATGTCAAACAGTAATCTATGGATTCTAGTGTTAGCATGTCAAACAGTAATCTATGGATTCTAGTGTTAGCATGTCAAACAGTAATCTATGGATTCTAGTGTTAGCATGTCAAACAGTAATCTATGGATTCTAGTGTTAGCATGTCAAACAGTAATCTATGGATTCTAGTGTTAGCATGTCAAACAGTAATCTATGGATTCTAGTGTTAGCATGTCAAACAGTAATCTCCGTTCAATGGAACAACAGGCCCCATAACATGGTATTTCATTTTGAAATCCAATCGAGTTAATACTATTATTCCTATTTGCAAAGGTAATATAAAAACTCAAGGTAAACATCTGTTTGAGTCTCCTAGCTGAGTATAGATCTTAGTATACTAGCGACCTGATAAGTAGCTTCTCCAGAGGTTTGTTTAGGACCACCACACAGGGACGGTCTGAGAGGCCAGGCTTAGGAGCAGGAAGCGGGGGGGACATGGAGGGTGACGGCCGGCCAAGGATCTTCCTCTTGGTCTTGGGCGTGGCCTCCTTGTTGGAGACTCGGTGAGGAAAACGCAGCCTGAGAATCTGTTCCTTCAGGTCATCCACGATCTAACCAGGGAGAGAGAACAGAGGGCAGACTAATGGGAGAACAGACAGGACAGAATCTGTTCCTTCAGGTCATCCACGATCTAACCAGGGAGAGAACAGAGGGCAGACTAATGGGAGACAGACAGGACAGAATCTGTTCCTTCAGGTCATCCACGATCTAACCAGGGAGAGAGAACAGAGGGCAGACTAATGGGAGAACAGACAGGACAGAATGACCAGGAAAACTACCTTGTTAAGGCTGTGCCAGGCTGGTGCTACCTTGTTAAGGCTGTGTGCCAGGGTGGTGGTACCTTGTTAAGGCTGTGCCAGGGTGGTGCTACCTTGTTAAGGCTGTGCCAGGGCGGTGCTACCTTGTTAAGATTGTGCCAGGCTGGTGCTACCTTGTTAAGGCTGTGTGCCAGGGTGGTGCTACCTTGTTAAGGCTGTGCCAGGGCGGTGGTACCTTGTTAAGGCTGTGCCAGGGTGGTGCTACCTTGTTAAGGCTGTGCCAGGGCGGTGCTACCTTGTTAAGGCTGTGCCAGGGTGGTGGTACCTTGTTAAGGCTGTGCCAGGGCGGTGGTACCTTGTTAAGGCTGTGCCAGGGCGGTGCTACCTTGTTAAGGCTGTGCCAGGGTGGTGGTACCTTGTTAAGGCTGTGCCAGGGTGGTGCTACCTTGTTAAGGCTGTGCCAGGGTGGTGGTACCTTGTTGCGGGTGTGTGCCAGGGTGCCGATGGGGAATCCCAGCCGTAGGACCATGCAGGGAGCCTTGGAGATCAGACGGACCAGGTAGAAGGACGTTGGGGGTTGATCTGTGGAGCTGGAGAGACCACACACACACACACACACACACACACACACACACACACAACAACACATACACATATTATACTCATTATTTATAAAGAGTGCATCTATTTTAATATCTGTAAATGTGTATGTCTGTATGGTCATCTCCCATAGGACCTCACTGAAAAATAGCTTTTTATGGCCCATCAGTCTGTGTATCACATGTATATCAGCTTGACGTAGGAGTATCCCTCCACCAGAACAAAGCTGCTGAAACTACATTTCCCATCAGTCTGTGTCTCACCTGTATATCAGCTTGACGTAGGAGTATCCCTCCACCAGAACAAAGCTGCTGAAACTACATTTCCCATCAGTCTGTGTCTCACCTGTATATCAGCTTGACGTAGGAGTATCCCTCCACCAGAACAAAGCTGCTGAAACTACATTTCCCATCAGTCTGTGTCTCACCTGTATATCAGCTTGACGTAGGAGTATCCCTCCACCAGAACAAAGCTGCTGAAACTACATTTCCCATCAGTCTGTGTCTCACCTGTATATCAGCTTGACGTAGGAGTATCCCTCCACCAGAACAAAGCTGCTTGTGTCTCTGAGAAGGGAGGTGAGGGCGGAGTGAGAGATGCGGCACTGGATGGTGCTGAAGCGCCCATTACTCCCCGCTGTGTGGAGGTGCTTGGGAACAGGACTGGGGGGGAGAGAGAGAGAGAGAGAGAGAGAGAGAGAGAGACATTAGAGTGGGTATTCTACTGTTAGCCTGTTAGCCCTGGTATTCTACTGTTAGCCTGCTATCTCTGGTTTTCTACTGTTAGCCTGCTATCTCGGGTATTCTACTGTTAGCCTGTTAGCCCTAGTATTCTACTGTTATCCTGTTAGCCCTGGTATTCTACTGTTAGCCTGCTATCCCTGGTATTCTACTGTTAGCCCTAGTATTCTACTGTTATCCTGTTAGCCCTGGTATTCTACTGTTAGCCTGCTATCCCTGGTATTCTACTGTTAGCCTGCTATCCCTGGTATTCTACTGTTAGCCCTAGTATTCTACTCTTATCCTGTTAGCCCTGGTATTCTACTGTTAGCCTGCTATCTCTGGTATTCTACTGTTAGCCTGTTAGCCCTGGTATTCTACTGTTAGCCTGCTATCTCTGGTATTCTACTGTTAGCCTGTTAGCCTTGGTATTCTACTGTTAGCCTGCTATCCCTGGTATGATGCTTTTAGGCTGTTATCCCTGGTATTCTACTGTAGTGAGCCTGTAGTGACCCTGTAGTGAGCCTGTAGTGAGCCTGTAGTGACCCTGTAGTGAGCCTGTAGTGCACCGAGGGAGAGAGGGAGTGAGCCTGTAGTGAGCCTGTAGTGACTCTGTAGTGAGCCTGTAGTGACCCTGTAGTGAGCCTGTAGTGACCCTGTAGTGAGCCTGTAGTGACCCTGTAGTGAGCCTGTAGTGACCCTGTAGTGACCCTGTAGTGAGCCTGTAGTGACCCTGTAGTGAGCCTGTAGTGAGCCTGTAGTGAGCCTGTAGTGAGTGACCCTGTAGTGACCCTGTAGTGAGTGACCCTGTAGTGACCCTGTAGTGACCCTGTAGTGCACCGAGGGAGTGAGCTCACACATCGTGCTCCAGCATGATGGCGATGCGGTGCATGTGCAGCCATCTCTGCCACACGCTGGCGTCCATGGAGAGGATGGGCTTCCAGTAGGAGGCAAACTGGGACTGAGCGGAGTCTTTGGAGCGGCTATGCTGCAGGGACAGCACCTGGAGGAGGAGGAAGAGGAGGAGGAAAAGGAGGAGGAGGAAGAAGATGAGAATGAGGCAGAGGAAGAGGAGGCGGAAGAGGCAGGAACACCCTCTGCCTATAGAAAGGTTCCACAACAGAAGTGGATTATATGGGCCCGTTTGATGGCTGTGTCAGGGACTTAATGTCTCCAATGTGTTTGACAGTGTCAGTGTTTTAGATACCAGACGTATTGGAAGGAAAATATGTTGTTAGCATAGCCGCTGAAGAGTGTAGTGTTAGTGTGTGGGGGTACTGGGTGTGTGTTGTCTATGAGGTGTGTAGTGTTAGTGTGTGGGGGTACTGGGTGTGTGTTGTCTATGAGGTGTGTAGTGTTAGTGTGTGGGGGTACTGGGTGTGTGTTGTCTATGAGGTGTGTAGTGTTAGTGTGTGGGGGTACTGGGTGTGTGTTGTCTATGAGGTGTGTAGTGTAAGTGTGTGGGGGTACTGGGTGTGTGTTGTCTATGAGGTGTGTAGTGTTAGTGTGTGGGGGTACTGGGTGTGTGTTGTCTATGAGGTGTGTAGTGTTAGTGTGTGGGGGTACTGGGTGTGTGTTGTCTATGAGGTGTGTAGTGTTAGTGTGTGGGGGTACTGGGTGTGTGTTGTCTATGAGGTGTGTAGTGTTAGTGTGTGGGGGTACTGGGTGTGTGTTGTCTATGAGGTGTGTAGTGTTAGTGTGTGGGGGTACTGGGTGTGTGTTGTCTATGAGGTGTGTAGTGTTAGTGTGTGGGGGTACTGGGTGTGTGTTGTCTATGAGGTGTGTAGTGTAAGTGTGTGGGGGTACTGGGTGTGTGTTGTCTATGAGGTGTGTAGTGTTAGTGTGTGGGGGTACTGGGTGTGTGTTGTCTATGAGGTGTGTAGTGTTAGTGTGTGGGGGTACTGGGTGTGTGTTGTCTATGAGGTGTGTAGTGTTAGTGTGTGGGGGTACTGGGTGTGTGTTGTCTATGAGGTGTGTAGTGTTAGTGTGTGGGGGCACTGGGTGTGTGTTGTCTATGAGGTGTGTAGTGTTAGTGTGTGGGGGTACTGGGTGTGTGTTGTCTATGAGGTGTGTAGTGTTAGTGTGTGGGGGTACTGGGTGTGTGTTGTCTATGAGGTGTGTAGTGTTAGTGTGTGGGGGTACTGGGTGTGTGTTGTCTATGAGGTGTGTAGTGTTAGTGTGTGGGGGTACTGGGTGTGTGTTGTCTATGAGGTGTGTAGTGTTAGTGTGTGGGGGTACTGGGTGTGTGTTGTCTATGAGGTGTGTAGTGTTAGTGTGTGGGGGCACTGGGTGTGTGTTGTCTATGAGGTGTGTAGTGTTAGTGTGTGGGGGGTACTGGGTTAGGGGTGTGGGGGGTACTGGGTTAGGGGTGTGGGGGATACTGGGTTAGGGGTGTGGGGGGTACTGGGTTAGGGGTGTGGGGGATACTGGGTTAGGGGTGTGGGGGGTACTGGGTTAGGGGTGTGGGGGATACTGGGTTAGGGGTGTGGGGGGTACTGGGTTAGGGGTGTGGGGGGTACTGGGTTAGGGGTGTGGGGGATACTGGGTTAGGGGTGTGGGGGGTACTGGGTTAGGGGTGTGGGGGGTACTGGGTTAGGGGTGTGGGGGATACTGGGTTAGGGGTGTGGGGGGTACTGGGTTAGGGGTGTGGGGGATACTGGGTTAGGGGTGTGGGGGGTACTGGGTTAGGGGTGTGGGGGGTACTGGGTTAGGGGTGTGGGGGATACTGGGTTAGGGGTGTGGGGGGTACTGGGTTAGGGGTGTGGGGGATACTGGGTTAGGGGTGTGGGGGGTACTGGGTTAGGGGTGTGGGGGATACTGGGTTAGGGGTGTGGGGGGTACTGGGTTAGGGGTGTGGGGGGTACTGGGTTAGGGGTGTGGGGGATACTGGGTTAGGGGTGTGGGGGGTACTGGGTTAGGGGTGTGGGGGGTACCGGGGTGGTAGAGCCAGGGGGGATGTAGAAGAGGGGCACTCCGTTCTTGGTGCTCTCTGGGATGGTGTAGTTCTCAGGCAGAGAGTTGAAGGACTGCAGGTGGACCAGCATTTGGTCTGTCTGGGTGATGCTGCAGGAGAAACAGGAAACACCAATGACATTCAGGACAACAACAAGGGAGATGCTTCTACTTTTCCAAACCGGCGATAGCTGAGATGAAGATGTGGTTCTTTCAAACGCAGTAGAGAGTAAAGAATTATCAATTACTACACCCTGGAATGTCTAAACCCCTAACCCTGAATGCAAATAAAGAGACGAGAGGGTAGAGAACCCCGAACCCTGAATGAAAGCTAAAGAGAGGAGAGGATAGAGAACCCCTAACCCTGAATGAAAGTTAAAGAGAGGAGAGAATAGAGAACTCCTAACCCTGAATGAAAGTTAAAGAGAGGAGAGAATAGAGAACTCCTAACCCTGAATGAAAGCTAAAGAGAGGAGAGGATAGAGAACCCCTAACCCTGAATGAAAGCTAAAGAGAGGAGAGGGTAGAGAACCCCTAACCCTGAATGAAAGCTAAAGAGAGAAGGTGACCTCTGACCTCTGCAGTGTACTCCAGAAGCGGCGTATGACGGAGGTACGGTAGGGACTGGAGATCGGCTTCCTCAGGGTGCAGCTGGAGAACAAATGAAACGACACATTACATCAAACAGCTGATCTCATCTACAGTCCCCTAACCTAACAACACATTACATAGTATAG
This sequence comes from Aplochiton taeniatus, assembly GCA_017639675.1. Taxonomy (NCBI): domain Eukaryota; kingdom Metazoa; phylum Chordata; class Actinopteri; order Galaxiiformes; family Galaxiidae; genus Aplochiton; species Aplochiton taeniatus. Next base: position 19,762,533 of record CM030180.1, on the reverse strand, counting down.
CTGATCTCATCTACAGTCCCCTAACCTAACAACACATTACATAGTACAGCTGATCTCATCTACAGTCCCCTAACCTAACAACACATTACATAGTACAGCTGATCTCATCTACAGTCCCCTAACCTAACAACACATTACATAGTACAGCTGATAGATCTCAGTCTGCTCTAAACTGTAACAGGTAGTAACCTAACCTTGATATGGTTTGCAGCTTTTATGTTGTGACAAGTGTGTGGAACATGCTCTGTAATGGGGCAGTTCACCCTTTCCAGCCGGAACGCTCTGATTTCGGTCAAAATCTTTATTATTATGACTTTATGTCGTAGAGGATGTCGTTGCAGTGATGAAATGTTTTTTGTTGTTGTTATTATTATTATTATGACCTGATGTCAGAGAGGATGTGGTAGCAGTAATGTAATGTTTGTTATTGTTATTATTATTATTATGACCTGATGTCAGAGAGGATGTGGTAGCAGTAATGTAATGTTTGTTATTATTATTATTATGACCTGATGTCAGAGAGGATGTGGTAGCAGTAATGTAATGTTTGTTATTATTATTATTATGACCTGATGTCAGAGAGGATGTGGTAGCAGTAGTGTAATGTTTGTTATTATTATTATTATGACCTGATGTCAGAGAGGATGTGGTAGCAGTAGTGTAATGTTTGTTATTATTATTATTATGACCTGATGTCAGAGAGGATGTGGTAGCAGTAATCTAATGTTTGTTATTATTATTATTATGACCTGATGTCAGAGAGGATGTGGTAGCAGTAATGTAATGTTTGTTATTGTTATTATTATTATTATGACCTGATGTCAGAGAGGATGTGGTAGCAGTAATGTAATGTTTGTTGTTATTATTATGACCTGATGTCATAGAGGATGTGGTAGCAGTAATGTAATGTTTGTTATTGTTATTATTATTACTATGACCTGATGTCATAGAGGATGTGGTAGCAGTAGTGTAATGTTTGTTATTGTTATTATTATTATTATGACCTGATGTCAGAGAGGATGTGGTAGCAGTAATGTAATGTTTGTTATTGTTATTATTATGACCTGATGTCATAGAGGATGTGGTAGCAGTAATGTAATGTTTGTTATTGTTATTATTATTATTATTATTATGACCTGATGTCATAGAGGATGTGGTAGCAGTAATGTAATGTTTGTTATTGTTATTATTATTATTATTATGACCTGATGTCAGAGAGCATGTGGTAGCAGTAATGTAATGTTTGTTATTGTTATTATTATTATTATGACCTGATGTCATAGAGGATGTCGTAGCTGCCCTCCATGGTCACCTCCACCCAGGTGGAGCGTTTGGCGGGCTCCAGTGGCCAGGACGCCATCACCACATACTCTATACGCATGTTGTGTTTCCATAGCAACACCAGCTTCACCTCCAGCTGAGTGCCCCCTGCAAGTCAGGAAGGGAAACAACACACATCATCATCATCATCATCATCATCATCATCACCACCACCATCACCATAATCGTCATCATCTTAGGTCTTAGGGATAGGGGTTAGGGTTATGGTGATTGTGTGCAGATGGTGCGGTGGTTAGGGTTAAGGTGACTGTGTGTAGAGGGACTTAGGGTTAGGGTGACTTTGTGCAGAGGGTCTTAGGGTTAGGGTTAGGGTGACTGTGTGCAGAGGGTCTTAGGCTTAGGGTTAGGGTGACTGTGTGCAGAGAGGGTTAGGCTTAGGGTGACTGGTGCAGAGGGTCTTAGGGTTAGGGTGACTGGTGCAGAGGGTCTTAGGGTTAGGGTGACTGTGTGCAGAGGGTCTTAGGGTTAGGGTGACTGGTGCAGAGGGTCTTAGACTTAGGGTGACTGGTGCAGAGGGTCTTAGGGTTAGGGTTAGGGTGACTGGTGCAGAGGGTCTTAGGCTTAGGGCGACTGGTGTAGAGGGTCTTAGGCTTAGGGCGATTGGTGCAGAGGGTCTTAGGGTTAGGGTTAGGGTGACTGTGTGCAGAGGGTCTTAGGGTTAGGGTGACTGGTGCAGAGGGTCTTAGGGTTAGGGTTAGGGTGACTGTGTGCAGAGGGTCTTAGGCTTAGGGTTAGGGTGACTGTGTGCAGAGGGTTTTAGGGTTAGGGTGACTGGTGCAGAGGGTCTTAGGGTTAGGGTGACTGTGTGCAGAGGGTCTTAGGGTTAGGGTGACTGTGTGCAGAGGGTGTACCTTTGGTGAGGTTGATTTCCCTGATGGTGTACCTTTGGTGAGGTTGGGTTAGGGTTAGGGTTAGGGTTAGGGTGACTGCAGAGGGTGCACCTTTGGTGAGGTTGATTTCCCTGATGGTGTACCTTTGGTGAGGTTAGGGTTAGGGTTAGGGTTAGGGTGACTGCAGAGGGTGCACCTTTGGTGAGGTTGATTTCCCTGATGGTGTACCTTTGGTGAGGTTAGGGTTAGGGTTAGGGTTAGGGTGACTGTGTGCAGAGGGTGCACCTTTGGTGAGGTTGATTTCCCTGATGGTGTACCTTTGGTGAGGTTGATTTCCCTGATGGTGTACCCTTCCCGGAGTCGCACGGACACCACACTGACCAGGTTAGCGTGCACCTCCTTCTCCGTGTGCTTCTTTCTCCTCATCACCAGAGACGGGTTCCCGCTCGCAGACACCAGGTGCTCATTAAACAGCTTGTGCTGCGAAACTGAAAAACATCAAAGGATGAGCCGGAGATTAGTACCCAGAATGCACATGTCCACCATATTATGCAAAACTCTAATCTCTAATATAGCTTTCTGTTATTTGCTTCATGTGTGTTCTTCCCACAGTAATACTCTGGGTGTGTGTGTGTGTGTTCTTCCCACAGTAATACTCTGTGTGTGTGTGTGTGTGTGTGTGTGTGTGTGTGTGTGTGTTCTTCCCACAGTAATACTCTGTGTGTGCGTGTGTGTGTGTGTGTGTTCTTCCCACAGTAATACTCTGTGTGTGTGTGTGTGTGTGTGTGTGTGTGTGTGTTCTTACCACAGTAATACTCTGTGTGTGTGTGTGTGTGTGTGTGTGTGTGTGTTCTTACCACAGTAATACTCTGTGTGTGTGTGTGTGTGTGTGTGTGTGTGTGTGTGTGTTCTTACCACAGTAATACTCTGGGTGTGTGTGTGTCCTTACCACAGTAATGCTCTGGGTTGATGTCCTCCCCAGTCTTCAGGAAGGAGTAGGTGAGGAAGGCCCTGTGGTAGGGGTTCATCTCCTGGCTGCTGGGCTCCAGCTCAGGACAGCAGGCCATGTAGGAGCCGAAGGTGGCCAGGGACAGGAACTTCATCAGCTCCACGTTGGGGATGTAGCCCAAGCTGCAGTCGTAGGAGTAGGTGCCCCCCACCTGCCACACACAGCGAAAGGAGGAACAAGGACCATAATAATATCACCATCGAAACCAACAGAGGAGGGTGTCCTTAGGGAGGAGCCCGGCGGACATGTTGGATTACCTGCACAAAGGAGCAGGAGATGGTTCCACTCCGGAGCTGGTTGAGCAGAGTCTCACACACCACCACGTCAGGAACACTGGTGACTCCGTCTGTGATGATGATGATCCCTGATGATGATGATGGTTAGGGTTATAATGATGGTTTTATATGATATATTTCACTTTCGATTTATATTTGAAGGTTATACTTTAATGGCCTACCTGCGCTGGAGTTTGGGGGCAGCAGCTGGAGAGCCAGGATCCCCTGACGCACCATGCTCACCAGCCCCACATCCGCCGTCACCATGGTGACGCCCTGCCGCCTGGAGGGCCGTTCCTCCGTGTTGTCACCATGGAGACCAGTGCACGGTACTGGCCCCTCCCACTGGGAAGGACAAACATCAAACATCTCGTCTTTCAGGAGGCATCCTTTTTAGGTTTTACTATAACCCCATAGTCACAACTATGCCTCACTTATCAGCTTTTTACTGTTCATTCAGAACATTCACTTCTATTGGCTCTAGCTCTAGAGTTGTTTATCAGAATACTCACTTTTTTGGCCCTAGCTCTAGAGTTGTTTATCAGAACATTCACTTCTATTGGCTCTAGCTCTAGAGTTGTTTAGAAGAACAATCACTTCTATTCGCTCTAGCTCTAGAGTTGTTTATCAGAATACTCACTTTTTTGGCCCTAGCTCTAGAGTTGTTTATCAGAACATTCACTTCTATTGGCGCTAGCTCTAGAGTTGTTTAGAAGAACAATCACTTCTATTGGCTCTAGCTCTAGAGTTGTTTAACAGACCATTCACTTCTATTGGCCCTAGCTCTAGAGTTGTTTAACAGACCATTCACTTCTATTGGCTCTAGCTCTAGAGTTGTTTAACAGACCATTCACTTCTATTGGCTCTAGCTCTAGAGTTGTTTAACAGACCATTCACTTCTATTGGCTCTAGCTCTAGAGTTGTTTAACAGACCATTCACTTCTATTGGCCCCAGCTCGAGTTGTTTAACAGACCACTCACTTCTAGTGGCTCTAGCTCTAGAGTTGTTTGGAAGAACAATCACTTCTACTGGCTCTAGCTCTAGAGTTGTTTAACAGACCATTCACTTCTGTTGGCCCTAGCTCTAGCCCCTCTCCTCACCTGGCCATACTGGTGCTGCTGCTGTAAGACCTCGGCCATGTTATTCTCCACTGCTCTGAGCTGCAGGTAGATCTGCAGCAGGAACTGGTCCAGGTTGGTACACTCCAACTGGCAGCCCTGCACCAACACCTGTAACCATAGATACGGCTATTACATTACATCACACCTGTATCTATATATACAGTTATTACATCACACACCTGTAACCATAACACACACACACACACACACACACACACACACACACACACACACACACACACACACACACACACACACACAGGGGGTGATGGCCTCACCTGGTGTGAGCTGAGGCCGATGATAGAGGAGTAGGCCAGGATGGTGATGAAGATCTCAGGCTGGAACACCAGGGCAGTGCCTGGGACTTTGAAAGGTCGAGCAAGTCCCGCTAAACATCTGGACAAGGCATGAAACACGGCATCGAAGATCATCTCCCCTGTGCTGTCATCCTAAAAGAACAGAGAAGAAACCTCTGTTTGGAATGTGTGATATGATGATAAGATCATCTCCCCTGTGCTGTCATCCTAAAGGAACAGAAAAGAAACCTCTGTTTGAGATGTGTGATATGATGATAAGATCATCTCCCCTGTGCTGTCATCCTAAAGGAACAGAAAAGAAACCTCTGTTTGGGATGTGTGATATGATGATAAGATCATCTCCCCTGTGCTGTCATCCTAAAAGAACAGAAAATAAACCTCTGTTTGAAATGTGTGATATGATGATAAGATCATCTCCCCTGTGCTGTCATCCTAAAGGAACAGAAAGGAAACCTCTGTTTGAGATGTGTGATATGATGATAAGATCATCTCCCCTGTGCTGTCATCCTAAAAGAACAGAAAAGAAACCTCTGTTTGAGATGTGTGATATGATGATAAGATCATCTCCCCTGTGCTGTCATCCTAAAAGAACAGAAAAGAAACCTCTGTTTGAGATGTGTGATATGATGATAAGATCATCTCCCCTGTGCTGTCATCCTAAAGGAACAGAAAAGAAACCTCTGTTTGAGATGTGTGATATGATGATAAGATCCTCTCCTCTGTTTGAGATGTGTGATATGATGATAAGATCCTCTCCTCTGTTTGAGATGTGTGATATGATGATAAGATCCTCTCCTCTGTTTGAGATGTGTGATATGATGATAAGATCCTCTCATATGTTTGAGACGTGTGATATGATGATAAGATCCTCTCCTCTGTTTGAGATGTGTGATATGATGATAAGATCCTCTCCTCTGTTTGAGATGTGTGATATGATGATAAGATCCTCTCATATGTTTGAGACGTGATATGATGATAAGATGTGTGCTAATATGCTGTGGAGCTGTGTGAGGGTGAGCGGGAGGGGGATAATGGGGGCTAGATATTAAATAATAATAACTATACGACATGCATTATCCTGTAAAAAGAGAAAGAAGCCCAGAGGGACAGAAAGAATCAAGACAGGATCACTTCCTCTTCATGGCCAACCAAAATAGCCATGTCATCACAGTATGATATATGGCACGAGTGTCAAATACACACAGCCATTTAGACCATTACTATGTCTCTAACTAACCCTATAAACACACACAGACATTTAGACCATTACTATGTCTCTAACTAACCCTATAAACACACACAGCCATTTAGACCATTACTATGTCTCTAACTAACCCTATAAACACACACAGCCATTTAGACCATTACTATGTCTCTAACTAACCCTATAAACACACACAGACATTTAGACCATTACTATGTCTCTAACTAACCCTATAAACACACACAGACATTTAGACCATTACTATGTCTCTAACTAACCCTATAAACACACACAGCCATTTAGACCATTACTATGCTTTCTGGTGGGTGACTTATTAGGTTAAGAATTGAACCTAATGAGGAGTGTTGTCCTACCACGATCCCGGTGGAGGGGCTGAGGTCCAGCTCGATGATGAAGCGGTACCGGCGGGCTAGGAAGGTGGCCCGGGTTGATGGCACCAGCAGGTACGGGTTTGTGGATGGGGAGAGAGCCGGCTGCCATCCCTTTGGCAAAACGCTCAGCAGGTCTAGCTCATTTTCTGAGTTTAACTGTAGAGGAAATGTTAGAACAGCAAATCAGAAAGACAAAGTGTTAAGGCCATGACTACATTCATGACATCAATATAAAGACGACAACATAACCATGCATAGGCTACATTTCAAATTGAAATAAAAGTATAGTATATTCAGGATTAAACTAGTTATTGAAGAAGATCTAGGTTTATATCAAGTCCAGAATACAAGAACACACAATAGATGTGGTCAGAGGTACAGTACCAGTTCAGACGTGGATGCTGGCCAGATGACCTGATTGAGTTTGCCAAGGAACCAAGCAAGGCGTACATTTCTAGAGATGCGGTACTCCTTTTTCATTAACAAATACACCTGGTCGGCCTCCTCCACCTCCAAAATACAAAGACAGCAGGTCAAAGCAGTGTCCCATTAAAACTAAATACCTAAAACATTATCTAGACTATGAAAGAAAATTTGACTGAAATTAGAATTTCAACAGTTACACTGCTATATAATCGGGTACTTAGACTCCTTATCTCCTAAATGTATAGTACTATCCGTTTGGCTGGACTAGGAGATTAGCAGGACGCTTGAAGTGATTGTCATGAGCAGAGCTGGTGAACCCAGCATCAGGAGTCATAAGGAAGAGGCCTCAAAGGATCTCCTAATGCTGTTAGGCCAACCCCTATTTCTGCATGTCAAAACTGTTGCAAAATTCAATTACCAATCCAAATTAACAATCTAGTCTAGACGTGTGGTTTAGTCAACCCGCCTTGTGAGTAAGTGGCCTTGGGACAATACATTCAAGTAACATATATAGACTCGACGGTGTCGCTCTCGGCTTTACAGTGTGAACCTGGGCTAGTTCAATTGACAGGCAATGACAGCCATAATTTAAAACATCTCAGTAGTCGAGTGTGCAGTGTTTCGTTGCCAGCTGACTCTTATGTGCTCTCTGTCTGACATAGCAGGTGGTCTGACCCGTATTACTAGTTGGCATATAAGTTAGCGGCAGTATATAAAGGCGAAATAAGAAAACGACGTAGAGGACTCACAATATAGTATTTGTTTTAAGTTACCTCATTGTCCTGTCTCTCTGCCATGCCTTGTGTAGCATAACTTGCAGGTCAGTGTAGACTCTGGGGATATTTCTGTAGACCTCACATAAACGCTACACCTTCTTATTAATGTTTCCATGCAGCACCCAACGCTGGGGACTGTTTGCAGTTCGTTTTTGTTTATTTGGTTAACTTGTATCTGAACAGGAAGTAGCTGACTCCTGTTCTTTACCGGTGGACAACAGCAAAGATAATGTTCCGGTTTACTGAGAGTCGCTGAGTTTTGTAATATAACGTTGGTTTGATTGAAAGTTATAGCTGTAGTTATCATTTACTTTATAGATGAATCTTTATTCGAAGAATGTTATCCAAATAAAGTGGCAGGAGCAACGGACAGACAAAAAAGTTTACATTCCTGCACGGAAGACATTAGTAGCGCAGTTATTGTTTACTTCCGGTAGTTTTATTTACCTTTCTGACTGGCTAAGCGCTAATCGCTACGCTTTTCACTAAGCGTATATTATCAAACAAGTCACCCTTTTAGGAACTTAAACAGCAATGCAGGTAAACATGTGTATGAAAAAAACTTCATTTTATAAGATGAATTGAAAAACCGATGAATGCTTTGTGTGAGACTCGTTGGAGCTAAAGTATTAGCCCATGCTACGAAGCTATGATTGTATAAAGCTAACGTTAATAGTACCCGGAAATAACAATGATAGATGAAACTATAGCTGTTATAAAGCCAAAGAAAATGGCTTGTATCAGCAGCTATGCAGTGGCCGTGAGAAGTTCTTAGAATTAACGGCAAGGTATAGTTACGGTATTCCTGAAATGTAAGTTAATGTTGTGTAAGTATTTGGTTAATAAGTGATAACACACTAACTGAGCTATGATGGGTCTCAAAGAAATATTATTCTTCCATAAATCCCAGTTTATCTACCGTCAAGTAATGTTACATAAATCATGTTATTTCAGAAGTCAAGGCACAGCTTTATGACACTATTGATTTACACATCTAGGTCAAGTCTAGTGTCAGAATGGGACTTGTATACTACTCGTATTTTGATCTGTCTTTCCTCATGCAGCAACGAGAGGAAAAGCAGCTAGAGGCAGCGGTCGATTCCCTCATCACACGTGTGGCACATCTCAAAAATGCCCTTCATAGTTTTATCTACAAACTGGAAAACGAGTATGAACGATTGACATGGTAAGTTAGCCTCTAACAGCACAATCGTGTTGCTTTTGATTTTCTCAGGGCAGTGAACCCTTGTGTTTCTAATATGCAGGCCCTCGGTTTTGGACAACTTTGCACTTGTGTCGGGGCAGCTGAATACCATCAACAAACTATTAAGGAACGAGAAGACACCGTCGTTTCGAAACCAAGTCATCATCCCTCTCCTGCTGTCCCCAGATCGGGACGAGGATCTAGCAGTGAGTATCTCTCTTTCCATAACAAAGTCCTTCCTCTCTGGAATCAGATTCCTTACCTCACGCTAATCATATCACCGAAAAAACAAGCCACATTATTTTACATTAGCCAGTACATACTCAATGACTGTACAGTGGTAAACAAACTAGTTTGGAATAGAATCTGTTGAAATTAAAATACTGTTGTCCTCTCCAGAAACTGACTGAGCAGCGTGTGCCTGTGTTCAGCCATGAGATTGTTCCGGACCACCTGCGCACCAAGCCAGACCCAGAGGTGGAGGAGCAGGAGAAGCAGCTGGCTGTGGAAGCGGCCAGAATCGGACCTGAGGCCGCCCAGGTAACTAACTACCAGGCTGGTGGCCATGATAACCACGAGGTCTATTAGCCCCTTAACCATGAGGCCCGTGACCATGGTAACCGCGAGCTCAATTGTCCCCGTAACCATGAGGCTTGCGGCCATGGCAACCACAAAGTCAATTGTCCCTGTAACCATGAGGCTTGTGGCCATGGTAACCATGAGGCTCGTGGCCATGGTAATCACCAGGCTTAACCCTGCCAGCCTTTGTCACACTGTTGAAACATTATTTAGAATTGGTTCATATTTTTGGCCTTGGCGTGAATCACATCAGTTTTTGAGTCAAGCATACATTTTTGTATTTTCAACAATTTTACACAATACTGGCTACTTTAATGATAAGAAACCAGTAAATGAGCGTTAAATAGCATATTCTTGTCCCTTACAGAAACAGATCCAGACGTTGAATAAGCTGTGTTCTAATCTGCTGGAGAAACTCAATAACCCTCGCGACGACAGAGATGGAGAAAGCTCTGGTAAAGTCTCTTTATTAAGACGCCTGTTAGATAACGCTTCTCCTTCCTTTTTTATTAAGACGTCTGTTAAACTAACTGATAAGCGTTATCTTTAATTAAGACGTCTGTTAGATAACGTTTAGCATTAGTTTCTGAGTTGGTAAAACAAGTCCTCAAGTAGTCTGTAATTTAAAAGCAGGGGGTGTACTTATGTACTTAATGCCTATTACTGAGGCTGTAGTCTGTAATATAAAAGCAGGGGGTGTACTTATGTACTTAATGCCTATTACTGAGGCTGTAGTCTGTAATATAAAAGCAGGGGGTGTACTTATGTACTTAATGCCTATTACTGAGGCTGTAGTCTCTCCTGGGTTTCAGCCATACGACAGAGTAAGCCCTCCTTCAACTCCAACGACACCAGTGCACTGGTTGCGGCCGTGGCATTTGGCAAAGGGCTGTCTAAGTGCCGCCCCCCCGGTCAGGGGGCCCCAGGGCATCCAGGACAAGGAGCCATGATGTCAGGGGGGCCCAGCCTGCAGCAGGTCACCATCGGGGGGGGACCCGGGCAGCAGGCGGGCATGGGGGGGCAGGGTCCTCCACAGCAGCAGGGACAGCCAGGTAAGACAAGGGAAACTTTTACCATCAGTGGAAATGGGAGAAAGCATCTTATAAGATGACTCTGAGTTTCTATAGGTACAACCTAATAGCTTAGTAGACAGGCTTACAGCCACAGTAAGCTATTCTGAGTGTGGGGCTGGTACCAGAATTAAAGCTATTCAGAGTGTGGGGCTGGTACCAGAATTAAAGCTATTCAGAGTGTGGGGCTGGTACCAGAATTAAAGCTATTCTGAGTGTGGGGCTGGTACCAGAATTTAAGCTATTCTGAGCATTGGGCTGGTACCAGACTTAAAACTATTCTGAGCGTTGGGCTGGTACCAGAATTAAAGCTATTCTAAGCGTTGGGTTGTGTATTTAACAGACCACTGTGTGTGCTGGGAGAGCTTGCTATATTTAATATGTACATGTCTAAATGTTGTTGCTGTTGTTGTTGTTGTTGACATGTCTAAATGCTGCTGCTGTTGTTGTTGACACCATGTCTAAATGCTGCTGTTGTTGTTGTTGACACCATGTCTAAATGCTGCTGCTGCTGTTGTTGTTGTTGACACCATGTCTAAATGCTGCTGCTGTTGTTGTTGTTGACACCATGTCTAAATGCTGATGTTGTTGTTGTTGACACCATGTCTAAATGCTGCTGCTGTTGTTGTTGTCGACACCATGTCTAAATGCTGTTGTTGTTGACACCATGTCTTAATGGTGCTGTTGTTGTTGTTGACACCATGTCTAAATGCTGCTGTTGTTGTTGTTGACAACTTGTCTAAATGCTGCTGTTGTTGTTGACAACTTGTCTAAATGCTGTTTTGCTTCTGTGACCACTGATGGTTCTTTTCGTTTGTTCAGGGAAAATGCCAAGCAGTATCAAGACCAACATCAAGTCAGCCTCAGGCATGCATCCATACAACAGATAAACCCCTTGTCGTCTGGTCCGGTCCGGTCCGGTCCGGTCCGGTCCGGTCCGGGTGGCTGTAGGGAACAGTTCACATGATTATCTTTTACATAATTTCACTCATTATGAAATCAGAAATGTACAACATTTATGTACCACTAGATGGCAGTGTGTTTCCAGTTACTCTGAGAATGGATGGAATTTTGGGGAGGGGGCTCTCCTGGTGCGATATTTTGAATATTGACAATAAAAAAATATTTCATTAATAAATCCTGTCTTTATGTTTTATTTGTTGTTTAGAATTATTAACTTTGTATGTATCTAATATGCATATTTTAAATTTTGGAAAGATTCATTTACCATTCAAATCTGGCCATAACCACTTTTGGCAGAGCTAAACCAAAGGCTAGTGAGAACACTAAAATCTTAGAAATGACTTCACTGATAAAGCGGTCCCATTGTATAATCTAGATCTTTGCTGTTTGCAAAGCTGTTTTTCTTCGACTCTGAGGAGTGATTGATAATGTAGATATGTAGCTGGACGGAGCATTCCTATTTTCAACTGTAGAATGGGCCTCATGGTGTCTGCTCAGTGTTGTAAAAATGTGTTTTACCGCACATACGATACTTATATCTCCCCATTATGAATAATATAGCAGCGGTGAGAGTAATGTGGCCAGACGTTGCGCTGGCCTGATAATGTCAAAGTGACTAAAGGAGCGAATGAGAAAGTTCGTGCCGACGTTTGGGGGGAGGCGGGCTCACTCGCCCGCTTGACTGTCCACTTCAATCCCTGTCCCGCTGAGTAGCCGCAGCGGGCGGCATCCGACAAGGACCGCGGCGCTGTTACAGGTCGGCAGAGTGACCTACATACACCCTCTGTTCCCAAACGCACGGACGTCTCGCTGTGTCAACCACCTCGGTCACGAGCAGTGCTGAGACAGCCTAAAGCTGCAGAGGGTCACACCGCGTCTTGCTGCGTTATAACTAAATAGCCTGAAAACAAAGTCTCCAAGGTTCTCCTATTTTTACAATCCCGAAGACGCTTTGAGAGCTTTGTGCAAAGAGCCCTGGTTGAACTATTATTTTTGTTTACATTTTTTTTTGAAAGTTAAGAAAATAAAAAGTTTGGAAAAAAGAATAAAAAGTATATTTTTAAATCGTTCAAATAAATTATTAGAGGACAGAGGTATTCTAATGCACTCCTCATTCCTGCCTTGTCTCTAAGGAGCACTGAGATGAAAGTGTTAATGAGACAGACAGGGCCCGGGCTGACCCGGTGACTTTCAATTATCACTTAAAGGATGATGCCATTACCACTGCTACATTATGTGAATCCTCGTGCCAAATATTTCCGCCAAATCTGTCGACAATTAGTAGCAAGATAATTGCCTTCTATGGCGTTAAGCAAATGTGCTCAAATTACGGATTTTTCTTCTTTTGTTAGTCTAGTGCTGTAAAAGCAAAGTATTACAACTGAATGTATATTTATTTCCCCAGTCAAGGTCAGCCTACAGGGGGATTGAGAGAATCCTCTGACGGCACAATAAAGGACCTCTGTCTTAACGGCTGACTTAGAGGACATGATGAATACAGTTATACAGACTAGGGTTTACGCTTTGAGTGTGGAATTATTTTAGTCAAAATGATTCCAAGCAGAAAAATATGTTTTTGACTTTCACAAAAGTGAAATTTGTTGCTCATTCTCAATTTGTTTGAGGGTGTGCTGGAATGAAAAATGATTGTGTGACTTGTGAGCTTGATATTTTTGAGGGCAAACTTCTGTTCGCGAATGGGGTGGAAAGCGAATACAGCAACGACCCCTTAAGTCATGCCGGTACCTACAAGAAATATTATTATACTTATTTACTGTATTAATTTTTCCATTCTTTGTGTGATGTGTTGTCAATTCATGTAAACTAGCTCAATTGAAAATGTGTTGTGTGCATATCATGCTATATGGAACCATAGTTTGAAGTATTTCTGAATAGAAGGGTGGGTTTGCGGCGCTCTGAGAGATTGACCAGTGCGTGACCTGGCAAGCACCATTTTTAAACCATGTGACTGCAGGGAATTTGCATGGCAAATGTGATACATGTGTGCGGTAGGCCTAATTGTTTTGCAACCGTAAGGTAGCCTATAGTTGGTTTTGTACTATTTTTGAAAGTCTCTCCCAAAATGTTGGCTTTATTTTTATTTATTTTTAACAAATATAACAGATGTTTGCATCCGAATATCAAGCTCCTCAAGGTCGCACTTAAGCATTTTTCTTTAAAACTCCCCCAAAATGGAAAATAAGAAAATAACGGGAACATTTATTGGGGGGGGGGGGGGGGGGGGGGGATTGTCGTACACGTACATTGTCGTATGACTTTACACTATACTAACGCACATATATACCTATACATATACCTATTTCTTTTTTCGGTGTATGGGGTATCTAGACTCATTGGTCCCAGGAAACGCTATACTCCTGCACGCGCTCGCTCTCCTAAGAAAGTCTGTTTGGAATGTACTGTATTGTAACGGTAAATTACCACTTATTTGTAAATAGCTCAATGTATTATTTCAAACGTTACGCAAAACCGTTTAATATGCAATTTATTATGATGTTATAAAGGGGAAATTACCAAAAGGTGTATATGGGAACATTAGGCTACTGTGGGCAAATAGCTGTAGAAATAAAGTATCAGTTATACATGTTTTATTCTATAATTTGGTGGATGTATAATTTATAAAAGGACAATTGAAAGTAGATGGTTTGTGTGTGTGTGCTTGCCAAATTGGAGTTTACCCACTTCTCCTGGAAACCTTTGATAGAGGTAAAAATGTTTTGCATAGCGTACTCACTTTGACACTAATAATTCTACAGTCAGCCACTAGGGGTCAGTCCCGTCTCAGTACGGAGGCTTTCCTTATTTGAGACCCTTTATAAACGAAAGGCAATGACAGCATGCGTAACTCCTTAAGATTCTAAACGGACATATTTTGAATTGTGCATTGTAGAAGACATAAGAACCATCTTTGACACAGAATGTCTATATGTGGGCTTTTATGCATTTGTGTCTGTCTGTCTGTCTGTTGTATGTGGCTGCTGGCTGGCTGGCTGCCTGTGTGGGTGTGTGTGTGTATGTGTGTGTGTGTGTGTGTGTGTGTGTGTGTGTGTGTATGTGTATGTGTGTGTGTGTGTGTGTGTGTGTGTGGCAGTAAAACGCGACCTGACAGCTGCCTCCCACAACATTTTAAAGTGGGGTACACAAACCTTCGGGCTGCCTCACTCATCCCACCAAACATCTAACCAGAGTGACAAACCTCCTCCCCACACTGAGGATTACTTTATTTAACGTCCCCAAATATACACAACCATCGAACAAACGAGCATCAGCACAAGGCTTGGAAATGGGCCAAATTGCTTTCAGTAGAAAAAGAAGTGAAGAGAAGGCTGCATATCTGCAACAAATCTCGACAATATACACACCACAAGACAAACTCTCTCCTCCCTTTCCATGAATATTTTCCTAATTGCATTCAAAGGACATCAGGGGTAATGTTGTCACAGTACTACCTTCAGTGGTCTCAGAAAATGAAAAATACACAAAGTATATGTCTGTTGTTGCTTCTCATGGACTGTGTGTGTGTGTGTGTGTGTGTGTGTGTGTGTGTGTTACTGTGCTGGGTCTGTAGTGGACTGTAGTTAGCCCAGACCAGCAGGGCTATATCACCGCAGGCAGCCATACTTTCTGGATCCTCTCCAGAGAAAAATACTTACATATTTCCCTTCATTTGTGATTTATGTTTGGGAAAGATAACTTGGCTTTGATGTCTTAATTTTTTTAAGGATGTCTCCGGGCAACGTTTCAAAGGGATATTTGTTCCATTTTGTGTTTGAAAGGAGAAGATAAGGTCGGTATATTAGGGACCATGCCATTGCCTTTAGGCTAAACATCATAATTCAATATCCCCAGACTCAGACTCCTACACCAGAAACACCTCTCTGATTCTGCGTCACGGTTTCCAAAGGCCTTCCAGGCCCACACTACACACAGAGCTATGGAATCTACTCAGACCTAAGGCAGTGCTGATGAGAACCCATGCATTAGTCTAAGAGTGAAGAGGACAGTAATGAATATCCCTGTGAGTGCTTAGTGCACAGTGTTAGGGTTAGGGTCCGGGCCATTGCAGGGGAAGTGTTAGGGTTAGGGTCCAGGACCATTGCAGGGGAAGTGCTAGGGTTAGGGTTAGGGTCCAGGACCATTGCAGGGGAAGTGCTAGGGTTAGTGTTAGGGTACAGGACCATTGCAGGGGAAGTGCTAGGGTTAGGGTCCGGGCCATTGCAGGGGAAGTGTTAGGGTTAGTGTTTGGGTTAGGGTCCAGGACCATTGCAGAGGAAGTGCTAGGGTTAGTGTCAGGGTTAGTGTTAGGGTCCGGGCCATTGCAGGGGAAGTCTTAGGGTTAGTGTTAGGGTTAGGGTCCAGGACCATTGCAGGGGAAGTGTTAGGGTTAGGGTTAGGGTCCGGGTCATTGCAGAGGAAGTGTTAGGGTTAGTGTTAGGATTAGGGTCCGGGCCATTGCAGGGGAAGTGCTAGGGTTAGGGTTAGGGTCCGGGGCCATTGCAAGGTTAGGGTTAGCAAATCAAACCCAGTATCAGCTAAACAAAGTCACCCTGGGTTTTTGTTTATAGCACTTCAATAGAATACAAATGTTGTGTCAACTGACTACAGGTCTCAACACCTTTTAAAGAAGTACTGCCATTACTGACTCCCAATCCTTTTAGGTTTGAAAGAGAGCTGTATTCAGAAACCTGTGCGTGCGTGCGTGCGTGCGTGCGTGCGTGCGTGCGTGCGTGCGTTAGCGTTCGGGAGCCGGCTCCTTACATGCCTCCAAAGTGCAGTCAAAATAAGCACTTTGAAAAGAACAAAGAAAAATCACATGTAATTATATTCTAACTTGGATATATTCACATGCAATTATATTATAACAAGGATATATTCACATGCAATTATATTAGAACGAGGATATATTCACATGTAATCATATTATAACAAGGATATATTCACATGTAATTATATTAGAACGAGGATATATTCACATGTAATTATATTATAACAAGGATATATTCACATGTAATTATTTTATAACGAGGATATATTCACATGTAATTATATTCTAACTTGGATATATTCACATGTAATTATATTCTAACGAGGATATATTCACATGTAATTATATTCTAACGAGGATATATTCACATGTAATTATATTATAACGAGGATATATTCACATGTAATTATATTCTAACTTGGATATATTCACATGTAATTATATTATAACGAGGATATATTCACATGTAATTATATTATAACGAGGATATATTCACATGTAATTATATTATAACGAGGATATATTCACATGTAATTATATTATAACGAGGATATATTCACGTGTAATTATTTTATAACATGTTTAGAGTGTCACTTCCACTGTTTCCGTTACGCTCTGTCACATTGGCTGCTCCGCTCGGATCGTATGGGAAACCTTTCCACTGAAGTTGATGTTTCATTTCTCCTCTTTTTAGTCGAGGAAAGATGAAGAAAAGCCACGCCGGATAAATTAGAGCAGAATTCAACATCCTTTCTCTGGGGGAGGGAGATAAGTGAGCTCCCCGCCTTGCTAGGAGCAGCCATACCCATGCCTTAGGGAGGGGAGGGGAGAGGAGAGGAGAGGAGCCCAGCACAGGGTGGGAAGAGGGGGGGGGGGAGGGGGAGAGGGAGGGAGGAAGAGAGGAGGCGAGATGAAGTGTCTGCCATAAGCGCACAGCTTTCACTCACATTGAAAACTGAGAACATGTCCTCCTCACAGCCTCTGCTCTGGAGCCCGCTCAGCAGTGAAAACATGTCCTCCACACAGCCTCTACTCTGGAGCCCGCTCAGCAGTGAAAACATGTCCTCCACACAGCCTCTACTCTGGAGCCCGCTCAGCAGTGAGAACACGTCCTCCTCACAGCCTCTGCGCTGGAGCCCGCTCAGCAGGGATGTCATGTCTGCCCCTCTGACGAGTTAGGACGTGGTCCAGCGTCCACAACGTGTAACCACAGTAGCTAGTGACCCTTGACCCTGTCACTAAGGTCTAGAGGAGAGGGCAGAAACTTTAGGATTGTCTACATTTCTACATATCTACATATCTATGTGTGTGGATGTCTACATATTTACATATGTGTGTGGATGTCTATATATATACATACAGTATCTATGTAAGTGGATGTCTACATATTTATATATCTACATATTTATGGTCACAGAAATAAAGATACAGACAGCAATATCCAACCAAAGGAACTATTTATTTCGAATATGCATCACCAGTACAAATAAACAGACCATAAATGTACGTCTTAAAAAAACAAGTTTCCATTTAATTTCATTTTGAAAATTTTATTTTACATATTCAAAGATCTTCAAAGTTACAACCTGTCATGAAAAAGTCTCTGAATCCTTATAGAAAAGGAAGAAACAGTAAAAACACTGCCGTACATTTTAATTGAAGAACTCAACACATGCAACAAAGGAAAACATTTTATGTATTTTTTTTTTATTGCTCAATTCCTTCTTCGGCATTTTTTTTATTTTATATTCAAAAACTAAAAGCACCATTACCTGAAGCTTTTAATATTTTTTGGAATATGGTGATACTGAACAGGCAATGAGGAAAAAGAGGCTTAGCATTCTATTGGAAAAGCAATGAAAAAATAAAAAGGCTTAGCATTCAATTGGAAAAGCAATGAAAAAATTAAAAGGCTTAGCATTCTATTGGAAAAGTAATGAGAAAAATAAAAAGACTTAGCATTCTATTGGAAAAGCAATGAAAAAGTAAAAAGGCTTAGTATTCTATTGGAAAAGCAATGAGAAAATTCAAAGGCTTAGCATTCTATTGGAAAAGTAATGAGAAAAATAAAAAGACAGCATTCTATTGGAAAAGCAATGAAAAAATAAAAAGGCTTAGCATTCTATTGGAAAAGCAATGAAAAAGTAAAAAGGCTTAGCATTCTATTGGAAAAGCAGTGAGAAAATTCAAAGGCTTAGCATTCTTAAGGGCTATCCTGTGTGCCCTGCCACTTCCACTAATATCTAGATTAAAAGCATTAACACATTTAATTAAAGCGAGTTTACTCTTCTGATGCTCCATCTAAGCCTCATTAAAACCTTCTGAATGATGTAACCTACGGTAGCAAACTGTAAAACAATGCACAATACTAGCCCACTTTATAAATATATAAAATCACAGCTTAGGAGCCAGGAGTGTAAAGAGGAGCGTAAAGAGGCCTGCTGTTCTCAGTCACTGGTGTATTTATTCATGGATTTTAAACAGGTTTACTTGTAATGATTTGGTTCAGCTAAACTGTCACATTAGGTTGGCCTAAGTGACAAAATGGAGGCTCCCAAAGTGACTGTCAAAACACAGCTTCAAAAATAACGTTCATCCCATTTCAAATCTGCAAAACTGCCATGTAGTAAACATATCTACATACAAAAATCGATTTTGGGCTACTTTACAAATTTCTGCTAGAACTGAAATTCTATCTTTAAAATGTAGTCTAGCAAGCTGACGAAAAGAGCAAAAATAGGTGAAAACAGTTATTCACAACACAAGAACCAAAAACATTTCCAAACATTTTCTGATTCTTTCAGATTATTTGTTTGCGTTAAATGCTGCTGTGTAATGTGTTCTGATTGGTTTAGAGTACAGGTTGCTACTGACATTGTAGAATTGTTTTTGATAACACAATTTTACAAAAAGATGAAAGAAAGACAGTTGTTAAAACTGATCCCAATATAGATACAAAATGCCTGCTGTAATATTTTTTGGTATCAAAGTATTGTACGGTATGATGAATATTTCCAGAATATTATTTAAAATAATGTACCTATAAATGTATGGCCAAATACAAACATTTACAAACACCAAAAGTCACAAAATAAATGTTCACATTTTGGATTTCCCGGTTGAAGGTACAAACACTGTCATGGAGTGTTATTTTAGACACGTGTCTGTCTGTCTGTCTGTTATGCTTGTTTCGCTCAGAGTGACATTGTGGTTTTGGTTACCAGCAGTATTTGGCTATTATGACAATGGCATATAACAATGTACAAATGTTTTATTCCATAAATAGATATATCCACTTAGGTAAAAAGCGAACAAATAAGTGCATCCCTTACTTGAAACCACCAAATGGTGCAACATGTTTTGACTATATAACCCTAACCCTAACCATTACATGTTTTGACTAACCCTAACCCTAACCCTAACCCTAACCATTACATGTTTTGACTATATAACCCTAACCCTAACCATTACATGTTTTGACTGTATAACCCTAACCCTAACCATTACATGTTTTGACTATATAACCCTAACCCTTACATGTTTTGACTCTATAACCCTAACCCTTACATGTTTTGACTCTATAACCCTAACCCTACCCCATTACATGTTTTGACTATATAACCCTAACCCTAACCATTACATGTGTTGACTATATAACCCTAACCCTAACCATTACATGTTTTGACTGTATAACCCTAACCCTAACCATTACATGTTTTGACTATATAACCCTAACCCTAACCATTACATGTTTTGACTATATAACCCTAACCCTAACCATTACATGTTTTGACTATATAACCCTAACCCTAACCATTACATGTTTTGACTATATAACCCTAACCCTAACCATTACATGTTTTGACTATATAACCCTAACCCTAACCATTACATGTTTTGACTATATAACCCTAACCATTGCATGTTTTGACTATATAACCCTAACCCTAACCATTACATGTTTTGACTATATAACCCTAACCATTGCATGTTTTGACTATATAACCCTAACCCTTACATGTTTTGACTATATAACCCTAACCCTTACATGTTTTGACTATATAACCCTAACCCTTACATGCTTTGACTATATAACCCTAACCCTTACATGTTTTGACTATATAACCCTAACCCTTACATGTTTTGACTATATAACCCTAACCCTTACATGTTTTGACTATATAACGGGGGATGCGTGTGACATGATTTTCAAAATGTTCCATAATGTGGCATCATGATATAGAAGATAGGGTCACTTTTTATATAAATGGTCTATATCTCATTTTAGGACTAAACACCATGAATGTATGTCATTAGTTCCACATAGGAGTGTTAATTCGGATATTGTTCTTTGTGTTTCTCTGACAGATACAAATGTTCCCTAGCAATAAACCCTGAAAGTTACTGTTTGTAAAAACATGTTGCTGACAAATATTTGATCTGAAACGTAGTTTTTAGAGATCACAAAGACCAATCTATGAGTCACCTAACCCATGTTACACCAGCACTCGGGGGGGGGGGGTTACTCCACACATATTTGTCACATTTGTAATAATATAAAACTTGATTTAACTGTATCTGGGAAGAAGAATCAATATTTTAGTTTAATTATAATTGAGTTGAAACAGCTTATTGTCTATACATAGGTCTTTCTTTTCATCAATACAATAAATAACCTTCAGTCATGTTTTGAACTATTTGCTGATTGGAGCTCTAATCTCCGATTTACTTCCTGAGAAATACTATATTTTTCAGATTATTTATCATCGATATAAAATCGTTGATAGTTTGGGAATTTTGGGGAATTTCCCTTCAGGGTTGAACTTAGGCACTTCGAACAAAATTGATGGGCTTATTAATGGATTTACAAAAAAATTATTGATGGGCTTATGAATGGCTTTACAAAAAACAAATTGATGGGCTTATGAATGGATTTACAAAAAAACAAATTGATGGGCTTATGAATGGATTTGCAAAAAACAAATTGATGGGCTTATGAATGGATTTAGAAAAAACAAATTGATGGGCTTATGAATGGATTTAGAAAAAACAAATTGATGGGCTTATGAATGGATTTAGAAAAAACAAATTGATGGGCTTATGAATGGATTTAGAAAAAACAAATTGATGGGCTTATGAATGGATTTACAAAAAACAAATTGATGGGCTTCTGAATGGATTTACAAAAAACAAATTGATGGGCTTCTGAATGGATTTACAAAAAACAAATTGATGGGCTTCTGAATGGATTTACAAAAAACAAATTGATGGGCTTCTGAATGGATTTACAAAAAACAAATTGATGGGCTTATGAATGGATTTACAAAAAAACAAACTAAGAAAAGACGCCTTATTATAAAACGTCAGGTGTGTATGATAAAATGACCAACAACAACATTATTCAAAACAATGAATCCCCTAAGCGTTCCCTTTGTCTTTGCTGATGGCCATTGTGTTGTTTGATGTAGAGGTAGTGTGAAAAAACATTAGTAACTGACAAAACAAAGCAGAGTTTTCTACTGGTAACGAACGTGTGTCCTTCCTCTTTGAGAGGAACAGGGAGTGGAAGATGGATCCATGACAATCCAGACAGGAAAACATTAGTCCCTCATGGTGGCTGTGATGATGTCATATTAAAGCGCCCCTCAACTCAACCCAAGATGTCACCTGCAGAGTGGGAGGAGCCACAGCAGCAGCAGTCCTGGTGGGAGGGGCTAGTTGGACATGTCAGAGTGAACACTTCCTGGTCCTTCTGTGGGGGATGTCACCGAGGAGGGGGTTGTTGCTTCCTGCCAGCCGCCGTTTGCCTGAGAGGAGGAGGAGAGGAAGAGGAAGAAGAAGAAGATGAGAGAATGGAGTGTTAGCATTAAAGTTCAATACTGCATTCCTGTTTGTCTGTCTAGTGGGATATCTCTCAGCTAAAGGCTATTCTTCCAAGAGTCCTCAAAACAGAGGACACAAACATCCATACCTTCAGACAACACACAGTACATTAGTTTAATGACAACACACAGTACATTAGTTTAACCCTAACCCTAACCCAAACATCCATACCTTCAGACAGCACACAGTACATTAGTTTAACGACTCAAAGCTTGTCTTGTTAGACCAGTCTACTGTAGGCATAGGCTTTATGGCGAGGTCTAGACTAGTAAACTGAAGTGGAGTATTCCTGAGTCCTGGGGCAAAGACAGCTAGCCGGAGATGTCATAGTACACATCTTGCCTACAGCCCCTAGCCAATAGGAGACGGGAATGGAAACAACAACACAGCCCCTAGCCAATAGGAGATGGGAACAGAAACAACAACACAGCGCCTAGCCAATAGGAGACGAGAATGGAAAGCCTGTGTGTCTGAATGGGCGATACTCTCCTTGTCTCCTTCCAGGCAGTAATTAGGGCAGTAGTCGACCACAGAAGGCATTAACCTTAACCTTAACCCTAACCCCTACCCCTAACCTTAACCCTATCCCTACCCCTAACCCTATCACTAACCTTATCCCCTAACCCTATCCCCTATCACCTAACCCTATCCCTAGCCCTATCCCTAACCCTAACCATATCTCCTAACCCCTAACCCTATCCCCTAACCCTATCCCTAACCCCTCACCCTATCCCTAACCCCTAACCCCTATCCCTAACCCCTAACCCTATCCCTAACCCTATCCCGGCACAGGAGAGCAGCAGCACTATGCAGACAGGAGAGCAGCACTATGCAGACAGGAGAGCAGCACTATGCAGACAGCAGAGCAGCACTATGCAGACAGCAGAGCAGCACTATGCAGACAGCAGAGCAGCACTATGCAGACAGGAGAGCAGCACTATGCAGACAGGAGAGCAGCACTATGCAGACAGGAGAGCAGCACTATGCAGACAGGAGAGCAGCACTATGCAGACAGCAGAGCAGCCCTATGCAGACAGCAGAGCAGCCCTATGCAGACAGCAGAGCAGCACTATGCAGACAGGAGAGCAGCACTATGCAGACAGGAGAGCAGCACTATGCAGACATCAGAGCAGCACTATGCAGACAGGAGAGCAGCACTATGCAGACAGGAGAGCAGCACTATGCAGACAGCAGAGCAGCACTATGCAGACAGGAGAGCAGCACTATGCAGACAGGAGAGCAGCACTATGCAGACAGGAGAGCAGCCCTATGCAGACAGGAGAGCAGCACTATGCAGACAGGAGAGCAGCACTATGCAGACAGCAGAGCAGCACTATGCAGACAGGAGAGCAGCACTATGCAGACAGCAGAGCAGCACTATGCAGACAGGAGAGCAGCACTATGCAGACAGCAGAGCAGCACTATGCAGACAGCAGAGCAGCACTATGCAGACAGCAGAGCAGCACTATGCAGACAGCAGAGCAGCACTATGCAGACATCAGAGCAGCACTATGCAGACAGCAGAGCAGCACTATGCAGACAGCAGAGCAGCACTATGCAGACAGCAGAGCAGCACTATGCAGACAGCAGAGCAGCACTATGCAGACAGGAGAGCAGCACTATGCAGACAGCAGAGCAGCACTATGCAGACAGCACTGGGCTGGTTGTCAGCCGCTAAGGCAGTGGGAACATAATCTGAGCAATGTGCTTGGATTGCTGTCCCAAGTCCACCCTGGCCTCTCCCCAGTCTGTCTGATCAATTTCCCCCTTCACCACACGGCCTGTCGCCATGGATCTCCCTGCTACTGGGAGCCTGCAGCTACACCCCTCCCCTGCTCATCCCTCTCGCTCACACACTCACGCACACGTGCACGTACCTCTTTTCACATAACCACACACACCCTTCTCTTTCTCTGGACAAAAATAAGAAAGGAGCAAAGCAGCCCCCTCCCACAGCAGCCACGTTGTCTTCCTAACCGGGGGCGGGGGGGGATTTTAAGGGGGGGCCAGAGGCCCCTCCTAGTGCTTGGGGGGGTGCTGATGATGTGGGGGGTGTCACCTGGCCCTGAGTAGCTGCAGGTGCTGCAACAGACCTGATTGGATGTGACAGATGCAGAAGGCCGACGCGACACACTGTGTGTGTGTGTGTGTGTGTGTGTGTGTGTGTGTGTGTGTGTGTGTGTGTGTGTGTGTCGTTCACCGCCCGTGGCCAGACCAATACAGCAGCAATCAGCTAGGTGACTGCAGAGCACAGACAAGTCGCTCTAAGTGACATTCCCAGCCCTATGGCTTTGAAATAATTGGTAGGAGGGAATGGATGTGTCTGAATGTGCGTGTGTGTGTGTGTGTGTGTGTGTGTGTGTGTGTGTGTGTGTGTGTGTGTTTGCTGTGGTATGTGTGTGTGGGTGAGTGTGGCTGTATGAATTTGTGTGTGTGTGTGTGGGGCTACTGTGGGGCTGAGCGTGACTGTGTTTCGTGTGTGTGTGTGTGTGTGTGTGTGTGTGTGTGTGTGTGTGTGTGTGTACTCACGCTGAGGGCCTGAGGACTGTACATCTGGTTGGCGGCGAGGCCTTCACTGTATCCTCCTGTCTGACTGATAACATGGCGAAGAGTGTCCACCTTAACACACACACACACACACACACACACACACACACACACACACACACACACGAAACACAGTCACGCTCAGCCCCACAGTAAGAGAAGATAGAGAGAGGTAGAGAAAAAAGGAAGGAAAGGGGAAGGAAAAGAGAGAAAAAGAAGGGGAGAGAGAAAAGAAGGGGAGAGAGAAAAGAAGGGAGAGAGAAAAGAAGGGAGAGAGAAAAGAAGGGAGAGAGACAAGAAAGGAGAGAGAAAAGAAAGGAGAGAGAAAAGAAGGGGAGAGAGAAAAGAAGGGGAGAGAGAAAAGAAGGGGAGAGAAAAAAGAAGGGAGAGAGAAAAGAAAGAAGAGAGAAAAGAAGGGGAGAGAGAAAAGAAGGGGAGAGAGTAAAGAAGGGAGAGAGAAAAGAAGGGGAGAGAGAAAAGAAGGGAGGGAGAAAAGAAGGGAGAGAGACAAGAAGGGAGAGAGAAAAGAAGGGAGAGAGAAAAGAAGGGGAGAGAGAAAAGAAGGGAGAGAGAAAAGAAGGGGAGAGAGAAAAGAAGGGAGAGAGAAAAGAAGGGAGAGAGAAAAGAAGGGGAGAGAGAAAAGAAGGGGAGAGAGAAAAGAAGGGGAGAGAGAAAAGAAGGGGAGAGAGAAAATGGAAAGAAGAATTGGGATCAGTTCTTTTGATGTCTCTTTCATTTCAAAATACATTTAAAACAATCTATTCATTTAGCCTTTCCCAACAAATTCCCCAACGTTTGTGTAGATTAAAAAATGATGGCTAAAATCCTTTTTAATGCTGGTTGGTGCCTAGATGTTGTCGATCACAATAATGTACTCAATCTTGTTTACCAGGCTGGTGGACTTTGTCATTGGCTCATTTTTGCAATTTAACATTTTATCGGAGCGCAAACATAACCTCCAAGAGTTTGCCAGAACTCTGCAATACTTTCCAAAGTCTAGAATCAACGCCAGGAAAAAGTGAAAACTATACATCTCACAGCTTAGATAATGACACCATAAGACTCATAAGAACCAGGCAGACATTTTCATGTAAGATGTATTATTATAATATTATTATTAGTATTAGTATTATTAGTATTGTCTCCACTTGATGCTATGAACTATAAACTGTTGTCTTGTTGTTGAAGCACTTTGTAACTCTCTTAAGAAAAGTGCTGTACAAATACATTTAGATATTTGTTTGTAGTGATTTTCAGCTTCACCTGTCTGCAGATGATTCATTTTTTGGAGAGGAGGGTGTATACTATAACTCTGGCTCTGCAATCTGATCTTTGACCAGAGGGTGTACCAGAAGAGAGAAGGGTGTGTGAATAACTCTGGCTCTGCAATCTGACACAGCAGCCAGACGGCACAAACACGTCCACACTACAGCTCAGACCTGTAAGGATGGGACAGTCTCTGTCTGAACAGCAGGAGACTGCATTGATCCACAGCATGTTTAGGGAGGTCAGATATGGAAGCCTACCTGACGTCTTCATTGATAAGTCCATCTTAGACTACTCTGGGCTAGACTCCACAGCCAACCTGCAACATCACCACTCCAACTTGTTAAAGTTTGCGGGCGACAAATCTCCAGAGTATGTAGAGAAAGTAGGGGCTGCATTGAAGGACTTAACCAGTTTTCCCAACGCTGTGGGCATCGTAGCACTGGTCATCTCCATGGTTTTAGACCTGACTCTAGCAGGAGTCAAGCAACAACCCAGAGACACCAGTGACCTGCTGCGTCGAGTCTTTGCAGAGGAAAAGGCCTCTGAGGTGAGCATTCATTAAGAAAGGTCAACCAGACTTAAAAATAATACATGGAGCATTTTGTCACATTAAACATTGTGATCAGTTTATCTGTGCTCCTCTCTTCACATTAACAAGTCATGATGAGTTACTCTGTGCTCCTCACTTCACATTAACACACACTGATCAGTTACTCTGTGCTCCTCACTTCACATTAACACACTGATCAGTTACTCTGTGCTCCTCTCTTAACATTAACACACACTGATCCGTTACTCTGTGCTCCTCTCTTAACATTAACACACACTGATCAGTTACTCTGTGCTCCTCTCTTCACATTAACACACACTGATCAGTTACTCTGTGCTCCTCTCAACATTAACACGTAATGATCAGTTTCTCTGTGCTCCTCACTTCACATTAACACACACTGATCAGTTACTCTGTGATCCTCTCTTCACATTAACACACACTGATCAGTTACTCTGTGCTCCTCTCTTCACATTAACACACACTGATCAGTTACTCTGTGCTCCTCACTTCACATTAACACACACTGATCAGTTACTCTGTGCTCCTCTCTTAACATTAACACACACTGATCAGTTACTCTGTGCTCCTCTCTTAACATTAACACATAGTGATCAATTACTCTGTGATCCTCTCTTCCCATGAACATGTCCTGATCAGTTACTCTGTGCTCCTCTCTCCAGGTGAGAGACCTGATGGATGAATACATGAAGCGTATTGAAATGAGTCTGAAACAGGCTCCACAGGACAACACCTTGCTGGCTGACACTGTCCGTCTGGAGGCTGCACTCAGCACTCAGTTGACCCGCTTAAAGAACTCCATGCTAAGAGATGGCCAGATGAGCCCTCGCTCTCTGAAGCATTGGGCAAACGGAGCGGCCTTCCACTCCCAGATGCTGATCCACCAAGCTAGACTGGAGAGAGGCAGGGGAACCAGAGCTAAGTCTGTGTTAGGGATCTACAAACGAGACCTGCACAACTTACAAGACAAGTACAAGGACTACCTGAACTCAATCTTGTATTTAAGGCATACAAGTACATTCCATAACTGTGAAGGCACATGGAACAGGAAAAAGAGGGACAATCCTGCAATGTATCCTGTATATTCTTGCTGCGTGCTAACCAATTCAGATACAGGCCTGACCTGGAGTGTGAGCTATAAAACAACCAGTGACCTAATCGGACCAAGTTGCAAATATTCTAGTAATGCGTTTGTCAACTATGTTGTTTCTATCCACATGGAGAAGTTAGAGCAGTACTTCACTGAGACAGAGAACAATGTCGACGCTGTCGTTACCCAGCATGCATCATTCAACCTGGTGTGATCCTGTGGGCCTTTTCAGCCTTTTACACTACAACTGCCACAGGGTCAATTTAACCACTGGTGGTTTTTCAATTGTACATAGCTATGTTTTAATAAAATCAATATTGAATTAAAACATAGTTACGTCCCCCAGCCCTTGGCCTGTTCGTACTGGTGAAATGGTGCACCAGACTTTGGCCTGTTGATTTTGTTGCGACATTAAATCCCCCATGCGGTGGTTCTTGAATTATGGCCATTATTCCATATGTCCATTTGGAGAATAGCATGAGTTATCTCATTATGTGATGAATGTTCTTTTATAATAATATCACACCACCCAAATATGCCAATATTTTCTTCTAAAAACCACATTTTCAATGTAATTTTAGAATCATTTCTACTGACGGGCCGAGACGGCCATGCAAAGCGATTATTGCTCTAAAGATATTTAGTGATTATTATAATAAATACCATGACAACGTATCTAACCTGTGATTATTATAATAAATACCATGACAAAGTCTCTAACCTGTAATTATTGTAATAAATACCATAACAACGTGTGTAACCAGTAATTATTAGAATAAATACCATGACAACGTGTCTAACCTGTAATTACTATAATAAATACCATGACAACGTATCTAGCCTGTGATTATTATAATAAATACCAGGACAACGTATCTAGCCTGTGATTATTATAATAAATACCATGACAACGTGTCTAACCTGTGATTATTATAATAAATACCAGAACAACGTATCTAGCCTGTGATTATTATAATAAATACCATGACAACGTATACCTGTGATTATTATAATAAATACCATGACAACGTATACCTGTGATTATTATAATAAATACCATGACAACGTATCTAGCCTGTGATTATTATAATAAATACCATGACAAGGTGTCTAACCTGTGATTATTATAATAAATACCATGACAACGTATCTAGCCTGTGATTATTATAATAAATACCATGACAACGTATACCTGTGATTATTATAATAAATACCATGACAACGTGTCTAACCTGTGATTATTATAATAAATACCAGAACAACGTATCTAGCCTGTGATTATTATAATAAATACCAGAACAACGTATCTAACCTGTGATTATTATAATAAATACCATGACAAGGTGTCTAACCTGTGATTATTATAATAAATACCAGGACAACGTATCTAGCCTGTGATTATTATAATAAATACCAGGACAACGTATCTAACCTGTGATTATTATAATAAATACCATGACAAGGTGTCTAACCTGTGATTATTATAATAAATACCATGACAACGTGTCTAACCTGTGATTATTATAATAAATACCAGAACAACGTATCTAGCCTGTGATTATTATAATAAATACCATGACAACGTATACCTGTGACTGTATGTTGGCCCCCACTTGTGGCTCCTGGAAGGAGGAGTCTCCATTGAGACCCTGCACGCTCATAAACAGGTCCCCGGGGCCAGACATGTTAAAAGAGGCAGCAGAGCCTGAGGGGGGAGAAAGGAGGAGAGAGAAGGAGAGAAAGACAGAGAAGATCACAGAGAGCTGACAGGCGTCATAAGCAGCAGGAGCAGAACAGCAGCCATGCCGTATTCCACCCACACCCTGGGGGAGCCCGCATGCAGAGACAGAGGCTATAGGAGGTTGGAGGAGGAGAGAGAGACATTAGTGGGAGCTAGGACCCTGGGGAAGCCCTAAGCAGAGGGCGGATGTCAGGATGTCAGTCTAGAGTCACAGCAGGGACAGACTGTTCATTTCCCTGACATGATCTTCTATGTGACTGAAAATGTCTGTTTTTATCTTTGCTGGTGGAGATTATGAAAGAGAAGGATTTGTTTTAAGGAATAACATAGATGTTCCTACATATTACTGTTCTTCCCATTTATATAAAATATCCCTGTTAACATTTACATAAAATACCCATGTTAACATTTATGTAAAATACCCCTGTTAAAATTTTTATAAAATACCTCTGTTAACATTTACATAAAATACCCCTGTTAACATTTATATAAAATACCCCTGTTAACATTTACATAAAATACCCATGTTAACATTTAAATAAAATATCCATGTTAACATTTATTTTAAATAGCTATTACTAATCTCTCCATTCTGTTAACATGCAGCCTCTTGTGTCAGACCCTCAGAGGGTCGTTCTGGGCTGTGACCCCTGACCCCTAGGTTCACCTGCAGAGTTGGGCGTGGAGGGAGAGTTGGCCTGGCTACCGTGTGAGGACATGTTGCCGGCGGTAACGGCAGTTTTGGCAGCGTACATATTGGCTTCTTCTTGGAACTTGCCGATGTTTTTCTTGTACCTGATTCTCTTGTTCCCGAACCAGTTGGACACCTGTGGACCAGAGAGGAGACTGTCTGTCACCATGGCTTCATGCCCAGCCCAGCATTATCTAAGCAGGACACGACTAACCCTAACCCTAACCCTAAGGAACGCTAAGGAAACAAACCAAACCAACCAAATTGAACCACCACCACAATATTGAAAACAAACCCACAAAACTAAATAATAAAATAAGCTTTTCTTTAAACAAAGGAATAAAAACACTTATGGATGTGGATCTTAGCATTGATCTGTTTATATTGACTATCCTCTTAACAACTTAATTTGTTCCAATAAACTGATTTGCTGTTGGAAGTTTGTGTGTGTGTGTATATGTGTGTGTGTGTATATGTGTGTGTGTGCATATGTGTGTGTGTGTGTGTGTGTGTGTGTGTGTGTGTGTGTGTAACAGTCCTCCCACAGGCAGGGGGCACTGTGCTATACCTGTGACACTGTGATGGAGCATTTCTTGGCCAGCTCCTCCTTGGCCTCCTCACTGGGGTAAGGGTTACTGAGGTGAGAGTAGAAATACTCGTTCAGGATCTCCGTCGCCTGTTTGTTGAAGTTCCTTCTCTTCCGTCTGGTTAGAACAGAAACAACGTTAGGATTATTAGGACAATTCAACAGCACCATCCTCTCCAAACATGCTACAATTCATAAAGAGAAAACCTCTGAGATTTGAATAATTCACAATGAACTGGGGCACCCAGCAGAAACAACAGCAGGCTTTAATCTGGTATGAAATATATTCCTTTGTCAAGGTTTACGGAATGGAAAGACCCACAACCCCCTGCTCTGCACTTTACATTTTGAACCTTTAAACCCTGCAACAGAAATACTAAACCGGCCCAACGTGGTGAGGATACCCCGGCCCTAAGTTCACTGACCCCTCCATGTCCATTGGGTCTCAGGGAGCGTCTGCCTCAGCCACCACGCCTGCACGCTCTACATAAGCCCACAGGATGGGGGGGGTCTCCTTGCTCCTAACACAGAGGTGGGTGCTGGAGGAGGAGGGGGGGTCTCTCACTGCTCCTAGCAGAGGAGGTGGGTGCTGGAGGAGGGGGGGGGGGGGTTCTCTCACTGCTCCTAGCAGAGGAGGGGGGGTGCAGGAATCTGTATACCACACTCCTCAAGCCTGGAGAATATGTAAATGTCTCCCAGCATGTGGTCTCTCTCTCTCTCTCTCTCTCTCTCTCTCTCTCTCTCTCTCTCTCTCTCTCTCTCTCTCTCTCTCTCTCTCTCTCTCTCTCTCTCTCTCTCTCTCTCTCTCTCTCTCTCTCTCTCTCTCTCTCTCTCTCTCTCTCTCTCTCTCTCTCTCTCTCTCTCTCTCTCTCTCTCTCTCTCTCTCTCTCTCTCTCTCTCTCTCTCTCTCTCTCTCTGTGTGGCAGAGAGAGAGAGCCTCATTTCAATGCTATGCCTCCTGCTCAGCCTCAGATTAATCCGTGGAGAAATGGATGCAAATCCCAAACATGCGTCAAAGGGAACAAGTCATTAAGACAGGGAAGTGTTTGGCTGTTGTCTGTGGCCAGATGGAGCCAACTGAACAGGCCCAAACCAGGGGGGGGGGGGGGGGGGGGGGGGGCGTCTAGGCAGATCAGCTGTGTGCTATTGTAAAAAGGAGGCAACACTGTAACATGTTAAAAACATGTACAGCTCTGTAGCATGTTTAAAACATGTACAACACATGTACAACCATGCACGCACGCACACACGCACACACGCACACACACACGCACACACGCACGCACACACGCACACACACAGACACACAGACACACAGACACACACCTGGCGTCGAGGAAGCGTGAGCGCAGGATCATGACAGCCTCGCAGGTGCTCTGTTTGAGCTGCATCTGGATGGAGCTGAACTTGCGGTGGATGATGGCCACCATGCGCTCGATCTCCTTGGGCGAGATGGGTCGCGTACGAGACTGCTCCCGGAGCAGGTTCATCACGTGGGTGGTGAACTCATTACACGCCTAAGAGAGGAGAGGGGAGAGAGAACAGAGAGGAGAGGGAGAGATGGGAGGAGGGACAGAGAAAAGAGAAGAGAGGGAGAGATGGGAGGGGAGGGAGGGAGGCAGAGAGACAGTTCAGGTGTGACTGATGTAAATAGACAGAGCTTTTATTCATTTATTATTTATTAATAATGACGGATGTGATATTAATGATATCATACAATGTGATATTAATGATATCATACAATGTGATATTAGTGATGACACAGTACCAATGATGAGATGGATTGTGGATGCCTTATACAATTGCATATGTTGACTTGCTTACTGCATAACCAGCATTCAACAGGGCCAAACACAGACTATTCCTTCAGTTATTCCAGCAACAAGAATCCTCCTAACAACAGGAGGGAAGCCCAGAGACAAACTGGAACAATACGCCTTCAGATTGTCTTTCAGTGAGAACATCGTCCAATAGTCTGGAAACACACATGGAGAATACAACACTCTCTCTATCTCTCTCACTCTCCTCTATACCACCCCCCAATGGGTATTATGTGTATTGTAGCTTGTATGGGTATTGAAGTTTGTATGGGTATTGTAATGATTGTGGGTTTTGTAGTTTGTATGGGTATTGAAGTTTGTATGGGTATTGTAAAGATTATGGGTATTGTAGTGTGGATGGGTATTGTAGTTTGTATGGGTATTGTACTGTGGATGGGTATTGTAGTTTGTATGTGTATGGGTATCGTAGTTTGTATGGGTATTGTACTGTGGATGGGTATTGTAGTTTGTATGGGTATTGTACTGTGGATGGGTATCGTAGTTTGTATGGGTATTGTACTGTGGATGGGTATTGTAGTTTGTATGTGTAAGGGTATTGCACTGTGGATGGGTATTGTAGTTTGTATGGGTATTGTAGTTGGTATGGGTATTGAACTGTGGATAGGTATTGTAGTTTGTATGGGTATTGTAGTTTGTATGGGTATTGAACTGTGGATGGGTATTGTAGTTTGTATGGGTATTGTACTGTGGATGGGTATTGTAGTTTGTATGGGTATTGTACTGTGGATAGGTATTGTAGTTTGTATGGGTATTGTTGTTTGTATGGGTATTGTACTGTGGATGGGTATTGTAGTTTGTATGGGTATTGTACTGTGGATGGGTATTGTAGTTTGTATGGGTATTGTACTGTGGATGGGTATTGTAGTTTGTATGGGTATTGTACTGTGGATGGGTATTGTAGTGTGGATGGGTATTGTAGTTTATATGGGTATTGTACTGTGGATGGGTATTGTAGTTTGTATGGGTATTGTACTGTGGATGGGTATTGTAGTTTGTATGGGTATTGTACTGTGGATGGGTATTGTAGTTTGTATGTGTATGGGTATTGTAGTTTGTATGGGTATTGTACTGTGGATGGGTATTGTAGTTTGTATGGGTATTGTACTGTGGATGGGTATTGTAGTTTGTATGGGTATTGTAGTTTGTATGTGTATGGGTATCGTAGTTTGTATGGGTATTGTACTGTGGATGGGTATTGTAGTTTGTATGGGTATTGTACTGTGGATGGGTATTGTAGTTTGTATGGGTATTGTACTGTGGATGGGTATTGTAGTTTGTATGTGTATGGGTATTGTAGTTTGTATGGGTATTGTACTGTGGATGGGTATTGTAGTTTGTATGGGTATTGTAGTTTGTATGTGTATGGGTATCGTAGTTTGTATGGGTATTGTACTGTGGATGGGTATTGTAGTTTGTATGGGTATTGTACTGTGGATGGGTATTGTAGTTTGTATGTGTATTGCACTGTGGATGGGTATTGTAGTTTGTATGGGTATTGTAGTTGGTATGGGTATTGAACTGTGGATGGGTAT
Organism: Aplochiton taeniatus; assembly: GCA_017639675.1. Classification (NCBI taxonomy): domain Eukaryota; kingdom Metazoa; phylum Chordata; class Actinopteri; order Galaxiiformes; family Galaxiidae; genus Aplochiton; species Aplochiton taeniatus. The sequence continues at coordinate 19,728,488 of CM030180.1, read as the reverse complement.
TGTAGTTTGTATGGGTATTGTAGTTTGTATGGGTATTGAACTGTGGATGGGTATTGTAGTTTGTATGGGTATTGTAGTTTGTATGGGTATTGAACTGTGGATGGGTATTGTAGTTTGTATGGGTATTGTACTGTGGATGGGTATTGTAGTTTGTATGGGTATTGTACTGTGGATGGGTATTGTAGTTTGTATGGGTATTGTACTGTGGATGGGTATTGTAGTTTGTATGGGTATTGTACTGTGGATGGGTATTGTAGTTTGTATGTGTATGGGTACTGTAGCAGTGACGAGTACCTTCTTTCCGCTGCCTGTCCCTTCTGTGTAACTCTCCCTCCAATCGCCCCGGGAAACCATCTTAAATACAGTATGTCACAGAGTCAGCACAGTCACATGACCCCTCGGCCCACCCCTACCTAGAGCTAGACATGCTAGAACTTCTACAGTGTAGAGGATGAACACAGCCTCTCTCTGATCGACTAGAGTGAACACAGCCTCTATCTGATAATATCTCTATGATTAGTGAATGCAGCCTCTCTCTGATCCTCATATCTCTATGACTAGAGTGAACACAGCCTCTCTCTGATCCTCATATCTCTATGACCAGCGTGAACACAGGCTCTCTCTGATCATATCTCTATGACTAGAGTGAACACAGTCTCTCTCTGATCCTCATTTCTCTTTGTATCTCAGGCATTACTCCAAGCTGCACATCTTCAAACAGGGCAGGCCTTCATTGATAGAAGAGAAATATATTGGAGTGTGTGTGTGTGTGTGTGTGTGTGTGTGTGTGTGTGTGTGTGTGTTTGTACCTGTTCGTATTTCTCCAGCTCTGTGTGGTAGATCTGTCTGATCTGGGTCAGCTTGGCCCGGTAGTCAGAATGTTCTGCTGAGTTATCGGCCCCGACTCCGCTAGCTGCTGCTGCCGCCGCCGCCGCCGCCCCGCCCCCTTTCTCCGGGCCGGACACGCCCTCCGCCAGCAGCATGTTGTCCAATCGCATGAGCTGAGCATCTGAAGGCTCCTCCTCCTGGCTGCCACGGATACTCAGCACTGAAAGAACACAACAGGAGGTTGGGATCCAAGGTTAGAGGGTTAAAAGGTCACATGGGGGTGGGGGGGGGGGGGGGGGCAGAGATGACGTGGCCTCCTTAAACCTGGTCTCATTAGCAAAGCTCCGCACAGTGTGGCTGGATTAAGGACGTCTGAGTGTGGTCTCATGTAGAAGCCAGCCCTCCATCTAAGTACTACTGCATTTCTCTTCATTAACATCCTCTACCCCAAGAGAACTCTGGTCCTCCTTCACAACCAATCAGTACTCTGGTCCTTCTCCTTCACAACCAATCAGCACTCTCTTCCTCCTTCACAACCAATCAATACTCTGGTCCTCTTCCTTCACAACCAATCAGCATTCTGTTCCTCCTTCACAACCAATCAGTACTCTGGTCCTCCTGCTTCACGACCAATCAGCACTCTGTTCCCCCTTCACACTGAGCAGTGCTCTAACGCTGTCTGTGGTCAACCAGCCAGCAGTCTCATGCCTCTCCACTAGAGGGCTCCTTGGCTGTTCTAACCTCCATCTTTGCTCTGAGGAGAACAGCAAGAGGATGAAGTGATGTGGCCTCTCTGTCTAAGACGTTTCTCCTTCCATTACCACCTTCTGCCATCTCTGCCATCTCTCTCCTCCTCCTCTTTCTCTCTCTTCTCCTCTTTCTCTCTCTTCTCCCTCCCCCTCCTCTTTCTCTCTCTTCTCCCTCCTCCTCTTTCTCTCTCTTCTCCCTCCTCCTCCTCCTCTTCTCTCTCTTCTCCCTCCTCCTCCTCTTTCTGTTTCTCTCTCTTCTCCCTCCTCCTCCTCTTTCTCTGTCTTATCTCCATCCAGCTTTGAAGCCCTTTCTCCATTGAAATCTCTACCACGAGGCCGAACAGTGTGTGTGTGTGTGTGTGTGTGTGTGTGTGTGTGTGTGTGTGTGTGTGTCAAGACAGACGGGCAGTACTTT